>OZ025292.1:334869437-335046937 GCA_964019185.1 Maratus speculifer
TTTACGTGTTTCTCATACATGCGTCTTTCACATGCACATGCTATTTCAGTGCGGTAATAATTCATCTGTATGCATTTAATGTTGTAATGTTTCATTTCTATGGCGCATAATGCCGGTTATACGTCGGCGTCGTTTCTTTCATGCCGTAAAAGATTTTTCTATAATTTTTTGCGAACCGTAGTTGCTTTCTTTACTTTCTTCTATCTTTACAAGAAAGTATTGGATTCGTGAAGATTTTTGAAATCCGGGTTTTGACTGATTTACAGCTTGTAGAGGTCAGAGAATCTGAGAAATATGTTTTTACAAAATGTTTATACATGAGTCTGAGATTATGTCAGTCAGTCTGTCTTTCTACATATACAGGGTGATTCCAAATTTTTTTTACAATAAAAGTGGGGTGATAGTACACATCAGGACAAACAATATTAAATAGGAGACCAAGGGTCCAAAACGTTTTCCAAAGGAGATAGCCGCCATTAAAATTTAGGGACCGAAATTTCAAATAAACATAAAAAATGGAAAAATCGTTCGATTGATTTGCGGTTTTCATTAAAATTAACCTTTATGTCGGCATTTTCTTGAAATTAAATTATAAAGATAAATTTCAAAAAATGCCGATAGAGGGCGCTTTAGACTTTGGAGTAACGAACAACTATTTTTTGCCGGTATTATATGCATCTAATTAAATTTTTTCGTAAGCTTAGAGTCAAACTTAAATTTTGAGCTCAAAATCTGAAAGTGGGAATGGTTAAGTAGCAGAAACTGAACTGGGTTCAGAGGGTTCAAATTTCAAATGATTATAAAAAAAACGGAAAAATTGGTTCATTGATTTGCGGTTTTTACTAAAACTATTCTTTATGTCGGTATTTTCTTAAAAATAAATTATCAAGATAAATTTCAAAAAATGTCTATAGAGGGCGCTTTAGACTTTGGAGTAACGAACAACTATTTTTTGCCGTTATTTTTTGCATCTCATTAAATGTTTTCGGAAGCTTAGACTTAAACTTAAATTTTGAGCTCAAAATCTGAATAGTAGGGAGTAGTTAAGTAGCACAAAATGATCTATGTTTAAGGGGGGGGGGGGTGTTCAAATTTAAAATAATTTTAGAAAATAGGAAAATTTGTCGATTTGTTTGCGGTTTAAAATAAAACTATTCTTTAAGTCATTATCTTCTTGAAAATAAATTTTAAAGATAAATTTAAAAAAATTCCGATATAGGGCGCCTTAAACTTTAGAGTAACCAATAATTAATTTTAACCATTATTTTTTTGTTCTAATTAAATGTTTGCAAAAAATTATTAAATGTTTTCGGAAGCTTAGATTTAAACTTAAATTTTGAGCTCAAAATCTGAATAATTAGGAGCAATTAAGTAGCACAAATTGAAGTATCTTCAGGAGTTGAAATTTAAACCTCCCCCCTCCACGAACACAATTCAAATTTTTGCTATTAAACACACCCAACGATTCAGAATTTGAGACTAAAATTTTATTTTATGCATTTGAAAGCATTTAATGAGATTAAAAAATAACAGTTAAAAATAGTTGTACCCTACTCCAAAGTCTAAGGCGCCCTCTATCGGCATTTTGTGAAATTTATCTTTAAAATTTATTTCCAAGAAAATGCTCATTTAAAAATTAGTTTTAGCGAAAACCGCAAACGAATCGACCAATTTTCCCGTTTTTTATAATCATTTGAAATTTGAACCCTCTGAACACAGTTCAGTTTGTCTACTTAACCACTCCCAACTTTTCGGATTTTGAGCTCAAAATTTAAGTTTAAGTCTAAGCTTACGAAAGTATTTAATGAGATGCAAAAAATACCGGCAAAAAATAGTTGTTCGTTACTCTAAAGTCTAAAGCGCCCTCTATCGGCATTTTTTGAAATTTATCATTATTATTTAATTTCAAGAAAATGCCGACATAAAGAATAATTTTAGTGAAAACCGCAAATCAATCGACCAATTTTTCCGTTTTTTATGTTTATTTGAAATTTTGGTCCCAAAACTTTAATGGCGGCTATCTCCTTTGGAAAACGTTTTGGACCCTTGGTCTCCTATTTATTATTGTTTGTCTTTATGTGTACTATCACCCCTCTTTTATTGTAAAAAAAATTTGGAATCACCCTGTATGTGACAAAAGTTTTGTGAGCGCTCTATCTCAAGAACTAACACACGGAATTTCACAAAACTTTAGCTTCTGTGAGACTTTAATATAAATTACATCTGATTTGTTTTTTGTATATGTCACTAAACAGGTTGCACTGCTATGCTGCATTATTTACAATTTCCCCCAATAGCCATATCTCAAAAACTAGTGCATGGTTTTTCATAAAACTTTATATTTGGTACTTGATTTGACATGTTTCTTATTATGTTTTGGTGCAAATCGCGCAGCAGGTAAGCACTGCCAGTGTGCATTATCCATGATTATAGCAACAGCTCTAACTTTTTTTTAAACTCCAGATTTAGTTAGTCCCTGATATAGATTAGTGTTGTTTAATTTTTGGTGTAAAATGTTCTACAGATAGCGCTGCTATACTGCATTATTCATGATTTCACAATAAATATATCTTAAGATCTAATGCATGAATTTTTACCAAACGTCAGATTTCTTTATAAGTTGAAATACGTTATTGAAGATTAAATTTTCGTTTAAGGCCCCACACTAGGAACAGAAAAAGACCCGGATGATAATGTAAAGTCTATGAAAGTGTTCCTTTCAAATTTTAATATTCCTTTTGAAATTTTAATATTTTTACATGCTTTTTTTTGCATAGGATAGCTGAGGACAATGTACAACCGGCCTAGTTTTTACTTTTTCGATTTTGCTTAGATGGTTTTATATTACAATAGTTTCAATTTCAGAACCGATTTAAACTGGTTTTGAAAGTTAAAATATTTAAAAAAAATCTGAAACCAAAACTGAAAAAGTAAAAACTAGGGCGGTTGTGGATCATTTTCAGCTATCTTGTGCAAAAAAAGCCTGTAAAAATATTAAAATTTGGACGAAATATTTGAAAAGAAAGCTCTTATAGACTTTACATTATCATCCGTATCTTTTTATGCGCTAGTGTTGCCCCTTAAACCACCTAGACGGTGGCGTTGCTATGTTACATTTTTCGGGAAGTATTAACATGCATAAGAAAGTTTTGGGATGGCCACATCTGACTAATTTTCTTTTCTGTTAGCAATTTTTGAGGAAAGATGAAAGAAAGTGAACATGTGCGACTGCTAAAGCCGTTACTTCAATTTCGGATAACCTATAGACATGGAGGGTTGAGGCGAAAAGAATGGGTAGTGGCTAAACTTCAGTGACATGAACACACTTTGGACATTTTAGGTTGATTTCATTCGAAATACTACCTGTTTTTTACATTCTCTCTATGTTGTAATTTCTGAAAAAGTTTTGCAGAGCTACACCGATCATGACTTTTAAAACCCAAAATCACTCTCAGTTAAAAACGTTACCTATCTATCTCACTTTTATGGACGATAACTTCCATAATTCTGCTCAAATATCTTCAAAACTGATACATAGAATCAAGAAGAATAAAATCTCGGTTATGTTCGTTAATGGGCACAGTCAGACCAAGGGGGTGAAAGTAGGAAGGGTTGTATACAAACTGACAGAGCCGGCTAGAGTTTTTTATTTCAAAAAATACTACTGAGAAAACGTTCCAGGAACTTAACCCTCACACATAATGCTTCTTTAGTCTTTTTGTATCCAATTTTCTTTTAAATTTTAAGAACAAAATTAATTTTAATGCCATAACGTTAATTGTATCTATCCATATACGGTTACTAAAGTTTAAATATTATCTCAATTTCTGAAATTTAACAAACTTACTTATTTTCTGTAGAATTCAATTCATATTCATATAATAGGCTAAGGAAAAGTTTTTGAAGAATTTTGGAAAATGAAGTATTACAACAAGATTTGAAAAGGTACTACAACTTTTTTTTTTTTTTTTTTTTTTTTTTTTTTTTTTTTTTTTTTTGCTTTTTACCATACATGATCGGTCTAGAAAAATAACTTCTCTTATAAATTCAAAGAGTGAAATATATGTGTAAAGTTAAGAAATCGCCAAACGTGCAACGAAAATTAAGTAAACTATTGGCATTATTATTATTACAAAGTTTAAAAATATAAATGAAGTCATAATAAGAAAGGCATCGCCTTATATTATCATTTCTATATGTCGAAAGTAACAAAGTAATCGTCAAAACAAAATAGTATTCCATGAATAGACGTGTACTATTAAGAGCACACCAGACCCAAATGGGTTCAGTTTCAAATAAATTGGACGACGATTGAAAAAGAGTTTAATTCAAATCTGTTTTTATGCTCAATAATTGTGTGAAAAAAGGACAGTTCAATGAGTGCAAGTGATATAAATATTGATAATTCTCACTTTTGTTTTTCTATTTAAAAAATTATTATAAAATATTTGTTTCACTATTTCATCTTTTTCTTTTCAATATATAGTTCATTTTAAACAATGTAATGTGTGAGCAAAATTATATTTGTGTGATTGCAGTATTATATTTCTAAAGGTCAAAAGGTGTAAAGTTCTACTTTTTAAAAATTTTGTCTTTTAAAAGACAACAGATTTAATTGTACGCATTGCTCAGTTATGTATGTATCTTTTAAAACGATCCTCTAAAAGACTTACAATCAGTGCTTTAATGTTTATATGTTATGCTATTATATGTTGCTATTATTGGAACGACGAATTGTAAACTAGTACAATATATTACGTAAAAGATTGTCCCAAAATATTAAACACCGACTATATTAGCTCCTTAATGTCCAGACTGTATTTATAGTCCATATCTCTTTCGACGGAAATAAACATAAAATATTCGTTCTTTAGAATGAGAAAAAAATATTAATCTGTGTAAATAATACTTTACGCAGCTAGAAAAAAGGCTTTCGATGTCAGATTCGTTAAATTGTTTGTTTTACTTCATGAAAAGATTTTTAGTTCAAAGTTTATCTGTATTTATAATTTTTTTAATTCACTAATTAAAATAAAAACTACGCCATTAAAGACTGACGACATGGTGTTAAAAGTTAATGTGCACAGAAAAATATACAGTCGAGTCTCTCTATAACGAAACTCCATACATCGAATTTCTCTATATAACGAATTTTTAATAGGAATGGTCCCCTTTTCGCATGATTGCATTAAAAACAGTCTCTATATAGCGAAATATCTATCTCCATATAACGAATTTTTTCATAAATTGGTCCTAATTTATTCAATTTTAAAAAGCTTCGAAATCATATGGAATCAATTTTCCATCACTTATTTTTTATTTATTGTCAGTGCTGAGTTTTTTTTTTTAATATTATTTCTCTCCTTGATCTTTAAGTCCAATGAATTCATCCCACCTCTCACACACCTTTCCACATCCTTCTCAAAACCGTGTCAATTGGATTGATACACATGTAAGAGAGGAATCAATGAGAGGCACATAAGAGAGACCTTCAAATGCAGGGAAATGTTAACTACAATTTTTCATGCCTTGCTAAAATTTGAGCTTTTTTTGAGAACGTAACAACTTTAAAATCAAAACTACAAAAAATTACAGATTTGTTCGTCTGAAATTAATGTAAGTCTTCCTTATTTGATTTTCATTAAGCTTTCAAATAAATGTCGGTTCTCTTTTTTAAAACAGCTTAAATAATTAAGAAATAAAATGTTAGGTTAATATTTACTTTTAAACATTTCAAATTCTTAATTCAAAAGATCAAAAATAATATTTGTTCAAATTTCACGCATTAAATACGATTTTTAAAATCTTCTATACATCGACATTTCTCTGTATAACGAATTTTTTACTGGAACGGTGGATTTCGTTATATAGAGACTCGAGTGTAATGTGATACTTTTATAGAATAGATCAGTTTCAAATGAAGTCCATTATTTATTGGATTTTAAAAATTGGCGAATAATTTCTGATGTTTTTTTCTATGAAAAATGGTCAAAAGTGATAATGGTGGAGTACCCTCGAAAAGATATTAGCAACGATATTTTGGTTGAAAGTAAGTCTGGATATCTTTAAGGGCTTTTGACAGAAACATTCAATGGCGAAATGCTGTTAGCTGAGACACACCACTTGGAAGTGGACCCAAATTGCATAAAATGGCTTAATAGATTTTAAAATATCCGTATTCATGAATATATTGCAACTAATACGCAAACGACATAAAGAATAAATGCCTAAGTGAGCTAAGGGGATTTTCTCAGGAAAGATGAAATACATATGATATATACATATATTTATATACGTCTATACAAATACTAAATGCTGCCCTCATCACACGTATTCGTTACTTTCTCCGTCTCGAATCTTCAGATTTAGTGAAGGTATGGGAGTAAAAAAAATAGGAAGAAAGTAATCAACTGCAATGCTTAGCATACATTTAAATGAGACTAAATTAGTCACCGGACAAAACTTGTTAGTTTAATGTATGAATTCGTTTTTGAACTCAAATTCTGAATTCGTTTATTTAACTCAACCTGTTATTTGTACATATTTATGGAGTTTTCTACTTCAGGTGAGCTACACTATAAAGAAAGAAAAATGTGTGATTTTGCAGTTATAAAATTACAGAAATCTTTAAGGTTACTAAAATTTTATCTGTAAACAGTACAAAAAAAAAAAAAAAAAAAAAAGATGTAAACCTACAAATCTAATTTTTGTAGCTACAGAAATCTGTAGCTATACAAAAGAATCTACTAAAATAGGAGTAATCTTACTAAAATTTTATCTGTAACCATGTTGCAGTTGCATAAAAAGTCTAGCATCCTAATTTCCTAAAACATTCTTAATAATGTACCCTGGGATAATAATGCCACGTTAAGGTTCTACCAATTTTCACGGCTCAGTTTTAGTTTGTATTTTTCGAACAAATATATGATTTGATACAGCAACTCATAGACTATCTATATAAAAAAAATAATTTAACAGATATGTATTCATAAAATGTAATAACATGATTTCTTGACCAATGCTATTTGGCGTTATTACCCACCTATATGGGTAATGACGCCATGCAAACAAAACTATGAAATAAGACGGAATAATTGCATGTTGATTGCCCAATTCTAAAAGTACAAGCTCTGCAAACTTAGAAATTCACAAATTGCATTCTAAGCTATTGAAAATATTCAATTTTTTGTGAAAGTGTAAAAAAAATAAAGATGTGGTGTAGGGGGGGGGGGGCGAGAAGGCAAAAGAATATCAGACCGTGAGCTTCTTTTTGCTTAAAAAGGACCGCTTAAATAGAATTATTAGAAACATTGCACAGTTTTAACTGTGTTTATTTGAATCTGTATTTCGGATGTAGCTCGGCCACTGTAGGGAATCAACCGGGGTATTAATGCCAAGGTTTGGCGTTTTTACCCCGTTACAGTTATTGCTCTGTACATTTTAAATTACAAATTATCTCGAGAATATATCTAAAATCTTCAACAACATTTTGAAAGTCCATGAAATGTACTACAAATTTATGTAATTAACAAAGTATTTCCGGATTAAAAAAAATAGTCTTCACATCACAAAACGTACCTCGCAAATTTTAGATCAAGCGTTAATTTTAGTTGCTTGTAAAAACAATAAGGCCTAAAAATGAAACAAATTAACTTGATGCTGTTTTTTGCGATTTATATGACTCAAAACCCTTCTGCGCAGAGCACGTAGGTGTCATTTACCAGATTATTTCATAATTATGCAAAATATCAGCACTTGGCTTTATTAACGCGCCTGGCGTTATTACACCAGACCACATTAACTTAAAAGATTTTCTGGTTTACAGGGAGAATGTTTTTATTTGTTACATAAATTTCCGTTGTTGACACTGACCTAAAAATACGATTTTCCAAGACAAATTTTGATAACTTTGCAGATTTTTTTACAGTGTACATAATCTTAAAAATGAAATATACATGTATGTTTTCGATGACAGTAAAACAATTTAATATTTTAAAAATTTAATTATAAATTAAAAGAATAATTTTAAGGTATTTTTCGTTAGCCCGCAGCAGGAGATATAACATCAAAAATCATTAATGACTGGTTCAGTTATATGCCACTTGAATCAAAAATGAATATTACGATTAGCCCACCAAAGTATGTGAAATAGCAAAGAAACTGCATAAATAAAACATTTTCACAGCTAAAAAAGTAGAAAATAAACTAAGAATAAAAAACGAAGAGAGTAATATTGATAAGAAATGCGTTTTTATCAGCTAATAGTTTAACATTAATTTCCGATTAAAGTTAATAAATTAGATTAAAAATCATAAAAAGAAAAATCAAATATTGATTATTTTTTTACGTTCCTGCTGCTCTATTTAAATCAACTGATGGAGCGAATATTATAAACTTTATAATAAACTCGCTTGCGTGTTCTTTCTACCAAGAATTTAAAAAAAAACAAAGCATTTTTCATACCGTTTTCGGTTTACACGCAAAATTAATTTATTATATCTCAAATGTTTTGGAGAAAAAATGTAACTTATTAAAGTTATAAAAAATTAAAAAATAAAAAAAAAGTTAGGCATCATTTTTAAGATGAGAATTTAATCCTTATAATAGAGTGTTTTTAAGAGACTATCTTCATTTCTATACTTATTTAATATTCAAGATGTTCTACCCAAAATTGTTTTTTTTAATTACGAAAAATATATTTAAACATATCTTAAACGTTCAAAACAACATCTACGATAAAATAAATTCCACTTCACTTTGACTTAATTGCTTAGTCATACATCTGTTTACATATTGACTGTGAAATGCAAATTAATGGTGACAAACGATTACGAAGAGTTGATTACGTAAGGATTGAAAACTCTTTGTTAATTTGAAACAAAGGGATGTCGTAATTGCATCTTTTAAGAATGTTGCTTCAGTGATTAATTATTTTAACATTCCTGTTTGTTATATGTGCGACAGACTGTAACGCGTAAACAATGCCGAATTTCATTTTATCTTTAGAGGTAGGAAATGATGAATGAAAACCACCCACACATTTATTTATGCAGAGTGTAATAATACACTATAAGTCTTGATTGTTTTTTAATTTATTAAAAATAAATCTGTCTTTCTATATTCAATTAAAAGATTATTTTTTACTATTCCATATTTTTTCAATATATACAATTCAACCAGCAAAACGATATTGGGCAAACATTGACTATATTTTAGCTAAATTGAAACCAATTATTTCCCTAGCATTACATCACTTAATTATGGCAATACTGCATCAATATGTGTAAAAATAATTCAATAATGTAACGCCAATAATACCAACATTTTTGCATTGTTTAAATTTTATTACAAATATTTCAATTATATCACACATAATTCACAATTGTGACAGTATATATATATATATATATATAGGGTAACACCCCCAGTAATTGGCATGCACCAGTGATTGGCACATTTTACAAACATGTCCTAATAAAAGATTTATATCCAGTCTTTTAAAAATTCAAGGCCATATATCAGTTATATGCTCATTTACGTTAAAAATTACAACTTTGATTTATTTTACAAGATGACAATAGAGCCTAGGAAAGAGAAACAAATCTGGCTTGTATCAAATTAGCCATTTTGTTGCAAATTCTTGTTCTTTGGCTTAAGGAAAGCATGCTTTTCAATTCATTATTATCTGGTTTATAATATATTTTAAATTTTAATTGACAACAGTTTTGTTTAGTTAAAAGGGGTTACTTTAATTGTGTAAAAGTATTTTCGACACAAATATTTGGATTTCTGAATTAATGGTAGTTGCCAATTAATGGTGCTTCAATTTTGCTAGTTCCTAGTAATTGGCACCTATTCCAATTACAAGGAATTCGCAAGGAATTTGAAATCAAACAATTTATTTTGGAAGTACTTTTAAAATTATAGACTAATTTTGTTTATCATTTGTTTTTATTTGAAAATATAAATTTTGTCAGTAATTGGAATCCATTAAAGCTTCATATGACAATTACTGGGGACAGCATGACAATTACTGGGTATTAATGTAAGTATATTGTATTGTTTTAAAGTGTTCACATTTCAGATTAATATGCTGTTTTCTTACTCTCAAAAACCTGAAATATGGCATCTTCATCTACAGTAAATTAATTTAAAGCGATTAAACCCAATGCAAAATGTAAAGTTTTTTTTAAATATAAACATATGCCAATTACTGGATCACAAGGTGTCATACATTGGTGCTCTAGGTGCCAATTACTGGTGATTTCAGCAACTTTTTATAAATATATTTTTATAAAAATACTTTTTAAATTTTTTTGCTTTTAGTGGGCAAAATAGATGCACAGATATTCATTCTTTGATTTAAAAATATTTCCAAGTAAATAGCTTATTTCTTTGTAATGAAAATTTAAGTAAGTTTAACGACAAATTCTTAAAGTGCCAATTACTGGGGATGTTACCCTATATATATATATATATACAGTGCTCAGAAAAAGTTTAGACAATGATCGATTACGCTTCCATATTCAGAAGTATGTACCGAATGCTTGTAATTCATCTGTCATACATTACTTGTGACTTATCCTTTATTCACAAACAATACATTTTGAATTTTACCTTTTACATAAAATATACCGACAAAAAAATGAAATTAACATTGTGACAAAAGTATAGACAATTTGTAAATTTACAGAAAAATAACTGCAAATTAAAATCGAGTTGCATCCACATTGTTTGCAGTTGGTGCAAGGATGTGACTTTTCATCGAAGAAACTAAATACTGCGTCACTTGGGGGTCTATTTTGAACCAAACATGTTCATCAGTAGCTCGAAGCTCATTAAAAGAAAAGTATAGCAAAAATTTGCATAAACATTATGACATAAGATATTACAAAGATTTTCGATTGGGTCCGGATCAGAACTACACGCGGGTCAGTTGATATCAGTAGTGTTTTCAGAGTTAAATGAAATTCTTCTTTTGTATGCAACATGAATAGACGCATTATCTTGCTGAAATCCATACTTTAGATCAGCTAAAAGTTCCCAAAAGACTAAAAATTGATGTCCAAGGTATGTACGTAGTCTTGTGTTGCTTGGAAACCAATGAATAACTCCACAGATACTCGAGCATTAAAGCAAAGGGAGGACCAAATCATTAAAAAGTCACCTTCTTGTTGTCGACTTAAGAAAGTCTCAAACTCTTTACGCAAGTCGTGTCAATAGTATGCCCACCCGTTTGGGCCATTGAAATTCTACTTTTTTTCGTTACTGAATATCATAGGTTACCATTTGGGTCCATAAGACGTATGTTTGCATGTTCATTGCATTCTCGCCAATTTGTAGCGAGATTTTAAAGCTGATTGTTATATCATTTTCATGTAAATTGATTTACCTGTTCCTTCAATTCATCTACGAATCATATCCGTTGACAGAGAAAGTCCTGCCTTACTTTTAATCCGATCAGAAAACATTACTTGTGTAAGTGTCAGTTTCTGGATCCTTTTATCATCTCATTTTCTCGTCACACAAGGTCTTCCAGGTTTATGTTTTGTTTTGAAGGAGTCATCCTTAGACTATACTTCATAGACAGACCACTTTGGACGATTCAATGCAGCTGAAATTTCTGTAACAGTCTTCCCTTTCCATTTCAGCTTTATTTTACCATTTTATTTATTTTACCTCATCTAACTGAATATTTTTAGCTCGCGGCATCTTCACTAACGGATGCAATATCGAGGTATAATTAAATACTTCAGACATGTGACATCATAACTTGGAAATTTGCATTTTTCCATGAACAGTTGGCAAAAAATCAAAAAAGTGCCTAAACTTTTGCAATATGCAAATTTTACTTTTTTCAGTTAAATTAAATATTATCTTATATTATAACCACTATTTTTATCCTACATTGTTTAAAATATATTTAAAAATAAGTATAGCCATTTGTAAAACTCACGTGTTCGTATTTCTTATTTAAAGGTTAAAAAACACCAGTGTCTAAACTTTTGCTGAGCACTGTATATACATATATATGTTTTCGTAAAATAATTAGAAGGCTCAGCCCGCTGCGCCGTTCATACGCCAACCCCCGAAATATTTTTGATCTATATATATCTTACTGGTACTCTATGTAAATATTTCTCCGTCTGTGTCTCGGCTCGTATATATATACCTTCTGTTGATTGTTTATTTGTCTATTATCTGTATGTTTCCTGTCTTTTTTTAACAGTCTATTGTATGTTTTACTATCCGCATTCTCTCGGCTACCTGTATGCTGCTTGTATATCTTCTGTCTGTTTGACTACTGCTTTTTGATTGTCTTTAAGCTTTCTGCCTATCTACAATATAGCCAAGCCTGAAATCTCTCTTGTATGTCTCACTGCTCTTTATATTCTTTCTTTCTTGACTGACGTTAACTGTTAAACTGTTTCCTGACTGACGTTAACTGACGTTAAATGTCTTACGTGTTATTTTTGTCTGTTGTTTATCTGCTGTTCTGGTCTGTTCTTTACTGTTATGTGCCTGTCTAATCTCTGTCTGTTTTCAGTATATCTGCTGTATGTTTACCTTGTTCCCTTCTCTGCCAGTGTGCGTACTCTCACAGCTGTTAGTCTGTGTGCCTGCTATCTGTTGTCTGTCTGCATTCTGTCAGTTCTATTTTCTACCTGTCTGTATGTCTGTTTAACATTCCTACTTGTTTTTCTGTTCCTGCGAATTGTCTATTATCTTCTGTCTGTCTACAATTTGTCAGCTGTATACGATCTGTCTGTTATCTGCTATATGTATGTCTGCTGTCTGCCACCTGCTAGCTACTGTATGTATGTTGTAAGTCTATCTGCCGTTATCTAGCTTCTATCTACACTTTCGTGGCAGTTTTCATGCTGTCTGTTTACTGGCTGTCGCTTCTCTATATCTTTCTTTTCGGCTTACTACAATCTGTATATCTGCTGTATGTTTGCCTTGTTCCATTCTCTGCCAGTGTACGCACTCCCACCGCTGTTTTATCTGTGTGCCTACTATCTGTTGTCTGTCTACATTCGGTCAGTACTATTTTCTACCTGTCTGTATGTCTGCTTTCTGTTTGCCAGTCCTACTTGTTTTTCTGTTCCCTGTCTTCCTGAGAATTATCTATTATCTTCTGTCTGTCTAAAATTTATCAGCTGCATGCGATCTGTCTGTTATCTGCTGTATGTATGTCTACAGTCTTCCACCTGCTAGCTACTGTATGTATGTTGTAAATCTATCTGCCGTTATTAAGTTTCAATCTGTACTTTCGCGGCAGTTTTCATGCTGTCTGTCTACTGGCTGTCACTTCTCTATATGTTTCTTTTCTGCTTCTTACAGTCTGTTCCTGTCTACACTCTGTCGACTGTCTGTCTTTCTGCTATTTGTCCGTTTCCTGTCTGCCTGCTGTCTGTCTGTCTGCTACCTAACGTGTGTCTGTCTATTCTCTGTCGACTACATATCTGTTGCTTTATAGGGCATGCAAATGAAAGTTTTCTAACCATCAATTAATTAAATGTTAATGATTATGTTTTCTAATGTATTCACATCGGATTTTTAAAATGTAAACATATAATGATAATTCTTTTTAGCAGTTCAATAACTCAATAACAAGATAACTAAGAATTTTGTTATCAAACAAATAGCTTTCTTATCGTCTGATGAAACATGAACAGCAATTAAAGCAAGTCCAGCAAAAATAATATTCTAAATAAATAAAAAAAGTAATTATCATTTTTCTTCTTAAACGACGTCACTTTTAAACATCAGCAAGTAAAAAATTGATTTTCAGTTAATGACCTCCATTGACTACCTTAATTTATTATAATTTAGAGTCCTTTGTCTTATCTAATTAATAATTTTCTATACGGATATATAAATATATATATATATATATATTGGTTTTACTGAAATCACTATTGCTTACGGCGATAAAAGAACACAAATAAGTGTTCATTAGATACTTTTGAAAAAGGATATTGTCAATTTAAGTAAACTTTTTCCCGAACAGAAATTAATGGGTTGTTCCCCATAATTTATTTTCTTAAGCAAATATATTGTGCTATGTTTTGCGTAAAAACTTTCGAAAATATTGTATGTCAGAATCTTGTTTTTAGACGAAATTTCAAGACAAATAAACGAAATTGTATTTTTCTTCGAGACATAAGAAATTATATGATCTGAAATATTTTTTGTTATCAATATAATATAAAATTTTAAGAATAATAACATCTTTGTCAACAAGCAATATCATTTGATTTTCATATACATAAATACAACATTTTAATTAAGCTACATCATAAATACAAAGTGTCCGAAAAAGTTTTAAATGAGCTTTAATTTTTTAACTGTTGGAGATAAGCGGGTAACGTAAATTGCAAAAACATGAAAGGTAAGCTGAGAAACAAAATTAGGTGAATGAAATAATCTTGTCAAAAAAATCACAATATTATGCATTTTATTTTGTATACGGTCATTCTACACAAAATTGGACAATAAGAAAAGTTTTCTTTTTCGTACAACAAGATCATTAAAAAAACGCATATTTGTTTCTATGAAATTCGATGAATTATACATATATGCCGTCTAGTAGCGAAACCGGCCAACTTCTCAAAATTGAAAAATATCTGGAATTAATAAACAACGACAAAACATCGTTTGAAAATTACGGTATTTTGCAATACACGCCAAATCCTTTAAACCGGTGAGTTTCAAAACCGACCATTTCAATATCCACCAGATGGCGTTTCTGTTCAACCTCACGGTAGCCTCTTACACAGTAAAATAAATTCATAAGGTTGCTAAAAATTTTTTTAGTAAATTTGTATTCCACGGAATTTTTTAGTAATCATTCCAAACTTTTTTTTGCAAGTGAAACAAACCTTTCTTTTGTAAGCTGAACAAAATAATTTTTCGTATAACCAACTTAAAACTTTTTAGTATGAACAAGCAGCAAATTTCGGTATCAGCTCCAAAATTATTTTTAGTAACCATTACTCACGGATTCTTAGTAGCTAGTCCAAACGCAATTTTTGCAGCAGTAGATTTCCGGCAACGCTTCAATAGATGGCATCATCAAACATTGCTATCTGCGCAATTTTGATTTCATTACCCCTTTACTTAACGAATACTTACACTGCATACACTCGGTACGTCTTTCGCGGTGTCGAGCTTCGAACCCGAGGCCTTTCAGTCTGGAGCTCTGTGCTATGACCACTAGGCTATCACGGCCACACTAAGCGACTTTTAGTAATAGCTATTAAAGTACAGAACTATTAACTCTATTCATTGCTAGCTTTTCTCTAGTAACTTTTACAGTTTTTCTTGTAAATGAGTAAGATTACTAAAATTTTTTTAGTAATTACAAGGATCACTAAATTCTTTTTATTAGATCGACCTTTTTTTACAGTGTACTTATTGATTCAATGAAGGTTATCGTGTTTTCTCGTGCATGAGACTGCACTCTTTTGGTGCATATAAAGTTTCTAATTCTCTAGTTTCGTGTTTTCTTCAACTATGGAAACATTTGCGGAAAAAAGCGTATCTGAATCAATCAATAAATAAGTAAAAGGACCCAACGATGCGGAAAAGAAACAAAGTTAATGTTCTAAGGTATATTACATCTTGTGATAACCAGAGGCGAATTAAAATGTTATGACACACAACGCCAAAATACTTTTCTAAGACCCCCTTCCCCTTCGTATAACTGTAAGTGAATTTTTTCTGATAAATTTAAGAATTATTTAATAAATTAAATATTCTTTCATTTAATATTTTTTTTTAATTTAATGCTTTCAAGATTGTTGAAGGGGAATGAATGGGTTTTTGTTACACTTAAAATATGAGAGAATTTTGCGTTAATGTGTTGAATAGTAGAGAAAGTGTTTTAAATGTAATTGTTACAAATTTATTTTTTGTTTAACACTTCTCGCTGAATTTTAAAATCTCCTTATTTCTTTAAATCTAAATCATTAAAGCTCTCAATTTTGCAACCCTAACCAACGTATGGCATAGCCTAAATTTGCCTTATGAGTAATCCACCGCTAGTGATAATATTATACATAATTGATTGATAACATAATAGCATCGCAGTTTGTATATTTTGATTATTTATTCATCGTCACGCCGTCTTTATCCGTGCGATGGCATGATAGCAACGTGTTTATGTAAGTTTGTATATAACTCCAGTCATTTTTCAGTATTTTGATATATATTTCATGAATATGAGACCATTTGTGATACATTTTCAAAATTTCTACTATTAATTTTTGCAGGTACTGCCTTAGAGGTAATCAAGAAATTCCAAGCTATGGGCAATCTTCAACATCTTATGAATGCTCTTTTCTTCTCAATACTTCTTTTTTTTGTAATATAAAATTTATTTGAACGAAAAAATTTTGTACATTTGCTGCTCTTAAAAAACCAATGTCAATTTAAATTTCGAGAAAAAAAAATTCTGTAAAACAAGTCTGTAAATAATTCCAGAATATTGGTAAAAACTGGCCACTTTCAAAGTCAGTTGCAAAGGCGGACAAATGTAAACTTAAAACTTTAATAGCCACTTCCTTTATGCATCCCTATCGCCTATTTTCGTGTTTTTAAATACATTGCCTTAAGACAATAAAAGTAAAGCCTTTTGGTTTCTAAATCATTTGGCTAAATCTGGTAAAAATATTAGCTTTCCCCAAAAATTTTATCTTTTGGAGATAGGCAATTTTGCAACAAGACAACGGATGCAGGGTGTTCAGCAAAGAAGACACTGAATTTAAAATTAAATTTCTCAAAAACAAAAATCGATAGAGTTATGCGGTAAATGGTTCGTTTCTTAAGTAAGCTATAAAAATGTTATACAGAAGTTTCGAACGAAGTTTGTGAGTTCTGATTCTAAAGTATGCTTCAATTGACATTTTTCTTGTTTTAGATTGTTTGCAGAGGAAGCGTTTTTCAGCGTACAGTGTCATATTTTAACGATTTTTGGAATTTCTGGAATTCCAAATATTTAGTTTGTGGGATATCAATCCAAATTTCTTAAGTGAGATAGCCAAAACTCGAAATCTGACGGTACATAAGAGGAATCGCGCAAAACACAAAAAAGCATGATTAAAAAATTATCAAAACTAACAAAAAATAGTCCTTTTTGGTATGCAAACATGATTATATTCTCAAGGTATTTATTAAATTTATTGAAATTTTATTGGGGAAAATAAAAAGGATAATGTGATACTTAAGTACTTACATAAGCTTTATTTTTAGATTTTTTGCATAAAATACCATAGAAATTTTATATCTATTATCTGTAACAACGTACATAAGTATTTAGATAGTTCTTATGTTTTTTGTTTAAATTTGTTAAACATTGCTCGCAAACCTAATGCTCTACGTGTTAAGCTTTCGCCCAGTTGGCATAACAGGTAAAGCATTTTGGCCTTATAAGCCAAGCATCTAGGTTCGTTTCCCGGCCTGGCCAATTTTTCGCTCAATTGGAAATATTTAATTTGTAATTATTATGTTTCTATTGTATATGTTTAGTGCATATTTTAAATAAGTTACTTTTCATTTTGAATTCCTTACATTTTTTCCATATAAACTTTGTTACTTTTACTCATTTGTTTCACTGTATAACTTTTGGATTTTATTTTATATATATTTTTTGGAGGGGAGGGGGTGCCTGGCGTTGCGGCTATGCGCATTAACGTAATTAATAAATTCACATTCTTCAGAGGACTGTACATACTTTATTTTAACATATTGTTCCAGCGTATATAGGGTTCTTTTGATCTTATGGTTAGACAACTTCAAACTCTTTCTTTTAGAAAAGTAGAAAATAATTTATTTACAGATCTTCAGAACAACAGAGTCTTCGAAGCTCACAAATATTACTAGATATTACAAAATAACTGTTCAAATCTATCGTACAAGTGCAGATATAGGTCCCAGAGACTCTTTATACACTGTCTCAACGCTAAATCACATTCAAAACAACGTAGAAAAAACTCAAGCAAACTTGCTTAAACAATTGTAGCTCACTCAATGACTGACTGATAAATAATAACCACGACAGCTCGTATTGCTCTCCTTATATAGGCTCGCAGCATGCGTTAGAAGTTTCCACAGGCTTCTCGAAAAATCCAGAAACCAAGGAGAAACATTCAATGTATCAGCATACCTAAGGGGGATTACCATAGAGAGGGAATGGTTACCATCGCCAACAATCGCCAAGTTTGTCGCCAACTTGGCGATGTATCGCCAAATTTGGCGACCAAAATTAGTCGCCAAAAGTGACGCCAACTTGGCGATATCTCTAATATTTCGCCAAGGTGCCATATACATTCACTGCAAAATAATGGACAAGTTTGCTTGATAACAGAGACAATATAACAAAAACTAATATTAGTAAAGGAATAGAGCTTAATAAGATTATTAAACAATTGTTAAGATTATTAAACAATTATTTTACAGTACAAACACTAACTATTTACAAAATTCGTAACACTACCCCCTCCTCAAAGACTGCACATCCCGGGCAGTGCAATCCTTTAGTTAGAGGAAAACACTTAAAATAAATAAATAAATAAATAAATAAATAAATAAATAAATAATAATAAGATTTACATAAATAAGAACTAATTACTATTTGCATATTTACAAAAAGTGACTTTCATGACCATGGTCTGAAATTCCAGTTTTGAATTTCTAATCACTTTGGCCAAAAGAAGGGGCTAGCCGATTATAATGTACGACTTTGGGCTTGGTGTGTGGCGACTTTTGTATACGTACGACGACGTCATTCAGCCTGTTGACGACTGTGTAAGGACCGTCCCAGTTTTTTTGTAATTTTGGTGACAGTCCCTTACGACGTATGAGATTCCACAACCAAACATTGTCACCTTCGTTGAACTCATGTCCAGTTGCCTTTATGTCGTACCGTGTCTTCATCTTTTCCGATGCCAGTCCAATTCGGTTCCTGGCTAGACGATGAATCTCCTCAATCCGTGCCTGGAGTTCATCCACGTACTCCTCGGGCGATAAAGGAGCATCAGGAGGACGGCCAAACAAAAGATCACCAGGCAGACGAAGATCACGACCAAAGAGCATTTGAGAAGGGGAGTAACCAGTGGCCTCATGAGTGGCACTCCTGTAGGCAAGCAGGAAAAGAGGCAATTTCTTGTCCCAGTCCTGTTGGTCTCTAGACACCAGAAGAGAGAGGCTATTTAGGATGGTACGATTGAAACGCTCCATCATGTCGTCCGATTGAGGATGTAGAGGTGTAGTTCGAGTTTTGTCCATGTCGAGTAGTTCGCACATTTCCTTAAACACAGCCGAATCAATGTTTCTTCCTTGATCAGAATGGATTTGAAGAGGAACTCCGTATCTGGAAACAGTGTTGAACCAGTATGTCCGCTACGGTTACCGCCTCTTGATTAGGAATAGCGTAAGTTTCAGGCCACTTGGTGAAGTAATCCATGACAACGAGGATGTACTTGTTGCCATCAGATGTTCTAGGAAGAGGACCCAGGATGCCTAGAGCAATTCGTTCGAAAGGAGCTCCTACATTATAACGCTGCAATCGTCCACGGGTGCGCCTCTTTGGACCTTTACGTGCTACACAGGTGTCACAAGTTCGACACCACTTCTCCACATCACTGCGAACATTATTCCAGTAGAAACGATCTCGAACCTTCTGCAGGGTCTTCATTACACCGAAATGACCTACTGTGGGACTATTATGAAGTTCTTGAAGGACCATAGAAATTCTCGACTTAGAGAGTAGTAGTTGCCATCTACATGTCTTTCCATCGTCAGACTCCCATTTTCGGTACAAGACACCGTTCTTCAAATGTAGGGAATCCCAGAGAGCCCAATAACGTTTAGTCGTAGGATGGTAATGGGCCATGTCTTGCCATCTGGGCTTCCTGTTGGACATCACTTTCAGCTCTAGAATGGGCTTAATTTCAGGATCAGCAAGTTGATCTTTCCGCAGGCTCTCATCACTCCATTGGTCTTGCGATGATGTCGACCCAGTTGTAACTTGTCTCACTATAAGACCATTGACATTAAATTTCTTCTCAACCCGGTCGCAGTATCTACAATTCTCTGAGCAGGGTCTTCTTCAGAGAGCATCTGCATTTCCTTGCGATGAGCCTTTACGATGGCGTATCTCCATATCATACTCTTGAAGCTTTTGTATCCACCTGGCTATCTGGCCTTCAGGGTTCTTAAAATTCAATAGCCAAGTTAGAGAAGCATGATCAGTTCGGATCAGGAATTTTCGACCGTAAAGATAGTGATGAAAATGGTCTATGGCTTTCACTACAGCAAGAAACTTTTTTCTTGTTACGCAGTAGTTTCGCTATGCCTTTGATAAGCACTTGCTGAAATAGGCGATAACACGCTCCTGGCCGTCGATTTCCTGGGTCAGTACAGCGCCAATGCTTTCGTTACTTGCATCCGTATCAAGTACAAACTGTTTTTCGATTTGAGGATATGACAGAATTGGAGTGGATGTTAAGGCCTCCTTAAGCTTTTCGAAAGCAGCGTCACATTCTTGTGTCCACATAAATTTTTGATTGGCTTCCGTTAATTTATGAAGTGGTCTTGCAATCATCGAGAAGCCTTTGACAAATTTTCTGTAATAAGTGCATAATCCTAGAAAGCTCCGAAGCTGGTGAACATCTGCTGGACGATTCCAATTTTTCACAGCCGATATCTTCTCTGGATCAGTCCTAACTCCTTCCGCCGGAATGATGTGTCCAAGGTAGACGACTTCATTTCGAAACAAACTGCACTTCGAAGGGCTTAACTTCAAATTAGCTTCCTTTAATTTTTGAAGCACCCGTCTGAGATTGTTCAGATGTTCATCAAAAGATTTTCCTATGATTATGATATCATCTAAATAAACAAGACATGCTTCATATGACAGTTCCCGGAGAACCGTTTCCATAAGCCATTCGAATGTTGCAGGTGCGTTACATAAACAAAAAGGCATTACCTTGAACTGCCATAATCCTTGTCCCGTTTTAAAGTCAGTCTTCTCGCGGTCGTCCGGATAGATCTCTACCTGCCAGTAACCACTCTTCAGATCCAGAGTCGAGAACCAAGTGTTGCCCGCAAGTGTGTCGAGAGTGTCGTCGATCCTTGGTAGAGGGTAACTATCCTTTTTAGTGACGTCATTCAGTCGGCGGTAGTCTACACAAAATGTTGTTGAACCATCCTTCTTTCTCACTAATACAATGGGAGACGCCCATGGAGTTGTCGATGGTTCGATGACTTCATTGTCTTCCATATCCTTAATTAAATTTTGCACCTCTTCTTGCTTGGAAAAAGGTAATCGTCTTGGGTGTTGTTTAATAGGTGAGTGATCTCCAGTATCAATTCGATGTTGTGCCATTTTGGTTCGTCCAAAGTCTTCAGATGTTTGGAAGAATAAACTTTTGATTTCCCTAATTAAATTTTCCGCAGAGTGCATCTGTTTTGGATCTAAGTCTGTATTTTATAACAAATCCTTGACCAAATTATCTGAAGATTTCTCAGAGTGACTGGAATTTTGACTTATGCACGTTACAGGAGCACATCATGCTATCACCTCTCCTTTCTTGATAGTCCTCGTCTTATCACGGATGTTAGCAATTCTGAATGGAATGGTCTTTTTCGAGAGGTCTACTACAGAAAAAGCCACCAATACTCCTGCTTGTGTACTATTGTCTTCGGGATAATCTATATGGCCAAACCGATAATTAGCTTTATTTTTAGTTACAGCAGGAACAAACAATTCTGTTCTTGGATCTAGATGGATGTCTTCTTTGGCTATTACTATTTGTTTGCATTCAGTTTCGTTATTTAATCCAAAAAGGCTTATTTCTTCGAATTTAAAGAGCATTTTGTTATTTTTGAAATCAAGTTTGAAGCCAAACTTCTTCAGAAAATCTAGCCCGATTAAGCAAGGATCTGTTATGTCAGCCACATATGCCGTATGTTAATGTTTCGTTCCTCCAAAGTTGATGGTTAAATTGGGCTTTCCATATATGCCTATCTTGTCGCCCGTCACAGTTTGCAGGGTAACGCATGGTGGAGTCCAGATGAGTTTAGATTTCAATTTTCGAGCCAAATCTTCTCTTATTATTGTCACATTGGCTCCTGTATCAACAATCATACGGCACTGAATTCCGTTAATAAAGCCTATCACATATAATTCATTATCGCCGCCACTCATTTTCGATATTTGAAGGATCTGCAGGTGGGGCTTTTTATTCTCTGGTCTTGAATTCATTTCACGTTCGTGGATTTTGGGGCAATTTCTTCGGAGATGTCCTGTATCACCGCATCCCCAGCACGTGAGATTATGTCTTCTTGAGCTTGTTCTTCCATATTTTAGGGCTTCAAGCTCTTGATTAATTTTCCTAATTTCTTTCAAGACGTCGGTCTCAGTGTCTGAGCTTTTGTTCACCGTTGCCCCTCGGACTGAATGACGATCTCTTCGGCTGGCTTGAGTAGCTGCTTCCAACTTTAAAGCATTTAATAATGCAGCCTTTAAATCCTGTACATCTGCCATTCGTACCGCTCTCTGTAATTCGGGATCTTTTATTCCGTCTACAAAGTACTGCAGTGAGAGCATTTCCCGTACATTTGTTGAGCAGTCGATAAACGCTAAATTTGCCAGCCGTTCTATTTCTGAGGCAAACTCTTGAAGGGTTTCACTCGATTTTTGATGGCGGCTCTTCATTTGTATTCTCGTATAATCCTTCAAGAATTTTTCTCCGAATCTCATTTCAAGTGCACAACTTAGAGTCTCAAAATTGAGTTGCGTCATATCGGACAATGTTTGCAGCACGTTGGCGGCTTCTCCTCTCAAAGATGCTGCCAGTTGACAAGCTTTCACCTCGTCACTCCATTTGTTCGCCTCGGCTACAATGGTGAATTGGGTTTTGTAAACTTGCCAGGAACTCTTTCCGCCGTATGTCGACAGCTTAACTTGCACAGGAGAAGCAGGCAGATTCCTCAATTCTTCATAATTACCACTGGACACTGAAAGCTTCTTCTCAAGATCTTGTACTTTTTTATTTAGCTTTTCATCAACTTCAACTATTTTCTCTTCAATATTACTAACTTCATTCTGAATTTTCTCTTCTACTTTACTAATTTCATTCTCTATTTTCTCTTCTACCGAATCTATTCTTCTATCTACCGACAAGAACTTTTCTTCTAAAGTTTTCTTCATTTCTTCTTGACTTTTATTAACTTCCTTCTTCAATTCTTCAGTCAACTCTTTCATTTTTTCTTCGTTTTTATTCATTTTATCCGCCAACTCTTCTTGGCCTTTATTCAGTTTATCCGCCAACTATTCTTGGCCTTTATTTATTTTTTCCGCCAACTCTTCTTGGCCTTTATTTATTTCTGTCTTTATGCCATTGATAGCATCTAACAGTTCTTTCAGTTGTCCGTCCATTGTTCTTGTTTTCGCCATCAGATCCCGACTCCTGACACCAAATGTTCCAGCGTATATAGGGTTCTTTTGATCTTATGGTTAGACAACTTCAAACTCTTTCTTTTAGAAAAGTAGAAAACAATTTATTTACAGATCTTCAGAACAACAGAGTCTTCGAAACTCACAAATATTTCTAGATATTCAAAATAACTGTTCAAATCTATCGTACAAGTGCAGATATAGGCCCCAGAGACTCTTTATACAATGTCTCAATGCTAAATCACATTCAAAACAACGTAGAGAAAACTCAAGCAAACTTGCTTAAACAATTGCAGCTCACTCAATGACTGACTGATAAATAATAACCACGACAGCTCGTATTGCTCTCCTTATATAGGCTCGCAGCATGCGTTAGAAGTTTCCACAGGCTTCTCGAAAAATACAGAAACCAAGGAAAAACATTCAATGTATCAGCATACCTAAGGGGGATTACCATAGAAAGGGAAGGGTTACCATCGCCAACAATCGCCAAATTTGTCGCCAACATGGCGATATATTGCCAAATTTGGTGACCAAAATTAGTCGCCAAAAGTGACGCCAACTTGGCGATATCTCTAATATTTCGCCAAGGTGCCATACACATTCAGTGCAAAAGAATAGACAAGTTTGCTTAATAACAGAGACAATGTAACAAAAAACTAATATTAGTAAAGGAATGGAGCTTAATAATATTATTTACATTATTTTACAGTACAAACACTAACTATTTACAAAGTTCGTAACAATATTAAAATGCTTTGGGTGCCCTTCTGGCAAAATAAAACAACTAGGAAGCACAGACGATTTGCGTTTCTTTAGTTACATACATTAGCAAACAAAGTATGATGCCAGATTCCAAATATAAATTACAAGTAACTGTAACACCTGGGGAACGAGCCTCTTGCTCGTTCCAGATTTTGGAAATCTCCCTGTATACTATAGATTATAGTGTAATTGAAATATTTTGTCCGGACGTTTGAAATAACTGCTTTGTAACACTTCTTCAAGGAAAAGTGCATGTTATTGAGGATTGTAAAAACACAATAAAATTTCCTTATCCTTAACATTTACTAACGCGAAATTGAACCATTTTCAAAAACATTTAATAAGTTCCTTTGTATAACCTCTTGCTCAAACAGTTTTATAAAATAAATTTTTAAAATCGCTACGCACATTTGTTTCATAATTTTTGCATTTTTTGAAATTCATCCCTAAGAGATGAAGCCTTTTTAGAAAGGAGCGTGAAGCTTAAAAGGAGTGTCAGAAATTTTAGGATATTCAAGCATATCTTTATAGCCGTTTTAGGTAGAAGCGAGAAATATAGGATAAGAAACACATTAAAAAATATATTAGTTATAGCCGAAATAATAGAAAAAAATATCTGTATTGAAAGAGCATTTCATACATTAAATTCAGCTAAACTTATTATATTTCTATATGTTACAAAAATCTGTTATATATGTGATGGTTCTACCAATATTGGATAAATAGTCTTTATATTTACATATACCACATTTAACGCCACTTCTTAAGTGTACTACTCATTTTTAAGGTATTTCCATAATTACTTTCACTTTCCAATAACTTTACCATATGATTAATTTGAAAGTCGCTTTATAGATTCATAAATGCATAAAAATTGCTAGTAAATGACAAACATAATTGGTTTTAAGTTAAAATGATTTATCAGAGATAGTTAAATGCGTTATTTAACAAGCTCTTTAAATAAATCAGATTTATCCCCCTTTTGTAAAACTCCCTTCTTGTCCCTTCTGGGAAAACTTAAATAGAAAAGTATAATGGGTGTAATAAAATATTTTAAAATGGCAATAAATCATTTAAAATGTTTATAAAAATAATAGCATTTAATGATGTGCAAGTGTATGGGATTAAATTCATTCGATATAATTTTTAAGAAAAGTTATTTTTATTGATATTCCATACTTGTTTATTTTAATCTTATAAATTGGCTCGATAAGATTTTAACGAAAAATTGTTTCTGTGACTCTAACAAAATATTCTGTTTCCAACTCTTTAAAATATAAACATAGCAGCATTCTGTTAAAAAAATGTAAATTAATGTAACATTTTGTATTACATTACCACATTTTTCAGCTTGAAATGCAAGATAAACTATATTGCCATTGATTATGGGACACTTGTGATTTTAGACATTTTACTAAATATCTAGAAAAATACATGAGGAATCATCTCGAAACTCTTAGTGTATAAATATAATAGTATACGTCATACATCTCCGTGAAGATATTTTACCGAAACGCCATAGGGGACCGTCAACAAATTAAAAAAGAATGAATATCTTTTGAATAAAACTGTCAAAACTAATCAAGCAAAAGCGCTCAAACTCCAGATCATGATTGAATGCCTTATTGTAATACACTGTGATCATTTTTATGCAAATAGCATGCACACTCGCAGAGTAATTAAGGTTTTTATAAAAATGGTCCTAAATTTTTCCAAGTTTTTCCATTATAATTTTCAGAGTTCTTAATATAAAATAATATTTTTTTCAGAAAATATGACAAACAACATTGCACACAGTACCCTGTAATCAGAATTAAAAAATAATAAAACTTGTATGAAAAATGAGTAGGTTTACTATATAATTTTTTACTGCGCATGCGTCAACGATATCAAAATTTCATTTGCATATTATGTTAGCTAAATGTATAGAGCAACATTTGTAAAAGTCTCAAAATAATAGCTTGAAAATTCTGAAAGTAATCGTCCATAGAAAAAGGACAAAATTCGTTGTTTCCAAAATGAAACAAAAAAATGAGGGATTTTATCTAAATGCAGTAGTACATCCCATATTGTGTATTCTATATTGACACTAATCAATGAATATATGGATACAATCCCTCTTGTTTTTGCTTCATTTTGAGAATAACGGATTTTCGACTTATTCAATTGACGATTATTGTCAGAATTTTCAAGTTATGATTTTGTGACTTTTACAAAAGTTGCTCTATACATTTAGCTAACATAATATGCAAATGAAATTTTGATATCGTTGACGCATGCGCAGTAAAAAATTATTTAGTAAACCAACTCATTTTTTATACAATTTTCATTATTTTTTAATTCTGATTACAGGGTACTGTGTGCAATGTTGTTTGTCATATCTTCTGAAAAAAATAATATTTTATATTAAGAACTCTGAAAATTATAAGGAAAAAACTTGGAAAAATTTGGGATCATTTTTATAAAAACCTTAATTACTCTGCGAGTATGCATGCTATTTGCATAAAAATGAACAAGGCTTATTACAATAAGGCATTCAATCACAATCTAGAGTTTGAGCGCTTTTGCTACATTAGTTTTGACAGGGTTATTCAAAAGATATTCATTCTTTTTTAATTTGTTGACGGTCCCCTTTGGAGTTTCGGGAAAAAATCTTCACGGAGATGTATGACTTATACTATTATATTTATACACTAAGAGTTTCGAGATGATTCCTCATGTATTTTTCTAGATATTTAGTAAAATGTCTAAAATCGCAAGTGTCCCATAATCAATTTGCAATATAGTGTATTTATTATAAATTCTCTAAAATATTCCACATACCAATCAGTTAAAAGTTTTGATAATTTATTTATTTTTTCGGGCTAATTTGTGAGCAATTTAGCAATAATCCAGCAAATCTACACATGTTTATGAAAACATTAAAAAATATTCATTAATTGAGGTATTGAAAAATGATTTTCTTTTCCAAGAAAAGAATGCTTTGATATATTAAAAAAAAAAAAATCCGTTTAATATACGGCGGAAAACAGCTAGCAAGCATTGCTGCCAGCAGATTTTACCGTAAATTAAACGCTTTTTTTTCACAGTGTACCATAATTTTGTTACTACAAACAGTAAATAAGAATTATACTGTTTTATCCTCTGAGTACCCATATAGCACGAAAGCTCCTCAATTCCTGCCCAGGAGCTCCAAGCCATCCCATATTCCTTCTTAAACTAAAATGACAATATCAGGACGTCCTGCGGAAGAGTGTTTTTCGGTGTCCTCAGGAATGAGCTCCCAGTAACATCCCACGGAGCAACTTCCCAGGGACGCTACTCCTGAGGAAGTACCTGGGAAATCACTTCTGGGGAAGTACCCAGGTATTTATTCTTGGGGAAGTGCCCAGGAAGTCACAGTGCTGGCGCCATCTTATGAATTATTCTGGAGTACAATACTCAATTGTTTTTATTTTTATTAAAATAGTGAATTCAATTTAATCGGTATCAATTTTAATGAGTTAATTTTATTTTATTAATTATTCGATTGCTTAGTTTTAAGCAAATTAGATAATTGTTATTAAATTTTTATAATTTTTAATTACTGCTATAACTTTTAATCTTTTTTAGTTAAATTAAAAAATCTTATTTATTATTTCAATTAATTATTTTTTATATATTAATTACTATTATGTATCTTCTAAACAAAATATGGTTCATTTATCAATATTTTATTAATTATTAATAAATAACCTATTGCGATTTGGTTTTTTATTATTATTCCTTTTTTATTAATTTAGAAATTAATTTAACTTGTTTAAATGAACTAAATAGTAAGTTTCTAAATTAATACTCTAAAATCTTTAATTAGAAGACAGTTCTAGTTCATATATTTTTTCTGAAATTCAGAGGTAAAGGTATTTATGGAAAGAAAAAAAAGAGATTCTTAACGTAAGTTTGTTCATAAGTACCCGTTTAAAACTTTGTTATGAAAATTATCTAAATCGAGTTCTGATGCATCTTAATATCAGATATTAAATATATATATATATATAGTTAACTAACATACTTACTAAACCCTATTTTAAAAAAAATTACTAAAGAAACAAACAAAATTGTCGCGACAAAACTAGATATTTTTATCCCAGCACATAACATCAACTCAAAGATAGTGCTGCAATTCATTTTTAAATGGTATATTTGGATTTAAAATGTATAAATATGAGCTGCAACCCCCCCCTCCCCCACCCATTTCCCAAATATATGCCAATACGTGGTTTATTTGAAAAGATTTTCTGTTTAAAAAATAGAAATTCACGCAACTTAAAAGTTTAATTCAGGTTATTATCAATTACCTACTTAATGTTGAGGATAAGAAAATGTTAGCTAAATAGAAGCATCAATTTAAATGCCATTTCTGAAGGTTTAGCTATTTTGTTTTCTTTATCATTAATTTTTTTAAATGTAAATTGGACTGATTAACAATTTATTTTTCTAATTTCTTTTATAGATTACCAAACATAGTATTATTATTGTTATTTAAATTCTGAAAGATAAAATGAAGTTTTCATTAAGAAAACTTCTGAAATATCAATAGCATTATAGATTTTGAAATTGCAGATAAATATTTATCTGTATTTCATAAATAACAAATAGTTTAACACAATTTTTAATTGAAGAGTATTTTGCCATCACTTAAAACTTTCATTTAACAAATCGATTTTCTATTCTATTTCTTCGGATATTCTTAGTTAGGTGACAATAAATGTATTATCAACTGCATAGCATACAATACTCGACATAGACAGTCACCATTCCAGCACTTAGACACTCAATAGCTAATCACGCCCCTCCAATCCATTTTGACAGCGGAGAATGTCTAAGCAATTTTCCCGGAAAATCACTGAATGAGAGGAAGAAAAAGGTGCGAAGAAAAAGAGGAAGAAAGGGTGTTATTCCAAGAATAAAAGTGAAACTATTTATGAGTTAGTAAAACAAATTTGTTTGTAGGTGTAAAAGAAAGTATATGTATACATATATTAGTTTGGGATTTTAAAAAAATAATTAGTTGATAAAAACATTTTATATTTTAAATAAATATATCAGTTTTTCCAGGCTTTTTAAATTGCCTAACATCTTAGTTACTAAAATTACATTTCAAGTAAGCAACAAAAATATTTTCCGTCGTTAATTAAATGAAAAATGGTGCATATTGTATTTTTTATGATCATAAAAATTTCGTACAGTTTTAAAGACTGCTAAATGGAGATTTAACTGTAAAATTATTTTATTTATAACAATAAGAAAATAAAACAGGTTTTGAAACAGATTTAAATTCTATTAATAGTTTCTAATTTTATGTAAATAAATTAATTAATTTTAGTAAATAATTTTATGTTATTCAAATTCAAGCAGTGTTTCAGTGTAATGATGAAATTTTACAATTGATTTTCACACCAAATCCTTTTATAATTAAATTATACAAATTTGTACAATGATGTGTTTTCAATGACAATGCAGAATTTTAGTATTTTTACAATGTTGTAAAATAATACAGTGCTTTTACCGTATTTTTTAATCCCGCGACAAGTGATAAATATCCGAACATCTGCAACTCGTACATCCGTGTAAGTATTTCATAAGTAACGGATTTAATTATTCGTTAATAAATACTCGCCAAAACATACTTAATCACTTTAAAACGTGTTTGTTGATTGGTTGTATTTATGACGGCCAATTATCAACATGAGGGACATATCAAGGGAGGGTTGGGGGAGTTGCCCCACAGTGAAGGTCTTTCTAAAAGAACCTAACCCGTATTTACGCAAGGAAATTCAAAATTCAAAGAAAACCCGGGAAACTCCGAACCATTAGGCCGATGGGTGCGATTCAGCACCTCCTATCAACCAGTTTCGAGAGCAAAATCTCTTGATTGCTAACTATGAAACGAACTAGGAACTAGCCCAATAAAAAAGAAAAGACTAAGCAAATTTATACGTATTTTTTCATAAAATCGTATAAAAAGAGCATCTTCTACCAAACGTTAAAAAAAATCGATAAAAATTTCTGTAAAAAAAGTTAGAGCGAGAGAGAGCAAAAAAGTTTCATTTTTGAAAAGGATTTATTTAGATTTTATTTGTCAATTAAAAAAAGTAATTAAAAAAATAAATAATAAATAAAAATCAAGGGACACATTAAGGAGGAGGGTTGCTGCCCTCCGGAGGGTCTTTCTAAAGGAACCCAACCCGTATTTACGCAAGGAAGTTTAAGATTCGAAGAAAACCGTGGGAAACTCAGAACGATTAGGCCGACGGGTGCGATTGGGTACAAACTCAGCAACTCCCATCTACTAGCTTCGAGAGCAGAATCTCTTGGCCGCTGGTGGGGTTCTCTATGAAACTGAAACAATGAAATATTTCAAAGAGTAAAAATTAGGAAAGAAAAGACTAAGCAAATTTATATATTTTTTCATAAATTCATTTAATAAGAGCACCAAGAGAAAAAAAAAAGAAAAAAAAATCGATTAAAATTTCTATAAAAAATGTAAGAGAGAGAAAGTGCAAAAAAGTTTTATTTTTGAAAGGATTCACTTAGTCTTTATTTGTCAACCATTAAAAAAAAATCACAATTTTAAGGAAACTATGTGTTTTAATCTCTTGCTATTTTAATCTCTGGAAAAATTTACTAACTAAAATAAAATTTTATAGCGGATATCATCAGAAACTTTTTGCATCATTCATTGTGTCAAAATATATAGCTCATAATCAATTTTCTAACTACAGAACGTTCTTAATGGATTTTAAGTATTAAAAGCTAAAAGGATATTTTTATCATTTAAAAATACAATTTCATTTTAAAAATTTTAAATTCGAAGACATTTATGTTAAAACAAATAATTATTGATAATTTATTTAGAGTTATTAATTTAAATTTATGTCGAATGTATGAAAAAGGCACAAAAAATTAGGGCATTTTCTGGTTTTAAATTTCAAAAGCGGAGTAAAAATGCATGTATACCTTAGAAATCTTTATTCCTTACTGGCCCTACAGCATAACGGACAGAGCGCGCGTCCAGAAAACCAAGGTACTCGGGTTCAAATCCAGCAGGAAAAATGAAGGTAAGACATTTGTTACTGAATAATCTCTGTATATGTAAAGCCGTCTGGATAATAGAAAAAAAAAAACATTCGTGTTTTCTTCTAAAAAATTTAAACTAAATCATAGCTTTAATTTAAATTTTTTGAACATATTAGTGACCTTGAAGTTTCCAAAAGTCCTCCTATATCACTTCCTCAAAACTTCCCCAGAACCTTCCGTGGAGGACCCTGAAGGAGGTCCTGGGGAGAGTGCCAGGATGCTGTAAAGCGGACATTTTCGGTTCCTGAGGACCTCCTGTTGACAATTTTCTGCATCCTCATGGATGCCTAGGGGATGACGGTCCTGGGATGTGAATCCTCCCCAGGACATCCTGGGGAGGCAAGTATGCTATATGGGTACTACTGGGACATGGTTTTAGTATTCTAGTTCTGAGCGTGTGGTATGTTTTAAAAATTACAACAAAATCAAATCTTTGGCTTACGTAACCATCATTCTCGCTCACTGTAGCAGTTGTAATTATACAAAGATGATGAATTCCAAATTTGAGATCATGAGATGTTAAAACAGGATGTGTTACCCGTAAAGAAAACTACCACATCCAAAGTGTCGTCAATATGGGTAACTTTGGCCATAATTCTCGGTTTCAAGGCATGTTCAACATCTTGATCGTCTTAACTTTTTTAAGAATATCATATTTTTAATGTTTCTTAAAACTTATGAACCACACCATTATCATAAATTTGTCGACATTGGAGTTCTTTCTACCAAAATGTGTTTTTGAAAATTTTAAGCTAATGTTACCTTGAATTGAGTTAACATTAGCCCATGTGTTAAAGCGAATGGTATAAGGTCTATCACACGGAGAGGTCCAATGTTATCTTAATGTAAAAGACGAAGATATAACGTTAGAAATGTAAACGTGTAAAAAAGACAGTAAAATTAGCACATATTTTAATAAGACAATTGTTGCAAAGTTCGTTAATAATGCTTGAAGTGGACAGTTCAGATCTGGGACAGAATACTGTTTTCTCTCAGAAAGAAGTTTTGGTGATCTAATTTGTATAACAATATCGTTCCATTCATGAACCACTGAGTCCTGGCGGTAAGGGTTACGTCAGCATATTAGTTTCTTTCCCATGCAGTAAAGAGCCTTATCCTTCTTTGATTTCAATGGACTATTACCGCAATATATAATGACATTAAACAGCACAAGTATTAAATTTCCATAAATGCTTAAAAACATTTCTCTTTGTCAATAATTATCTTGGAACGAGTTAATTAGTTAATTAGTCAATAATTATATTATAGTTGGAACCAATACACTGAATGCATTTTCAGCAAAAGTTTTGCTTATATAAGGTATAAATGTCTTTTTTCATAAGCACAGCAAAAATAAACAAAAACATTACCTCAAAAAATCAAATCTTGATTTTGAGCAAATAAGAAAAAGTTCCTCTTCATAATATTTTTTATGCTTTGGTAGGAATTATCTGCAAAAATATAAATGATAATTGGTTGGACGAATGTTATCCAAAATTTGGGAAGAAAGGACCTTAATTAGAAAAACGCTTTCCTTTTTTTATCTCAGGAAAGACAACCCATAATTCTACAATAGGCCTTGGTGTGCACTTAATAGATTATAATAACACGTACTTACCAAGGCCCAAATGAACTATTTTACAGCTTTGCAAAAGATGTCAGAGCTAAATTCTCACCCTGTTCTCGCGTTTTTTATTGGCTGGTGCTGCAACAATGGAAACTTTGTGAATTACATTCAAGAGCTACCGGCATCAAAGTTAATGCTATATTTTAGACCAAAACATTGTCGATAACTCAAGCTATATAAAAAATATGAAAGATTTAATCTTTTTTCTCTCTTGGGTAAAAGTTACTTTTAAAGAGTCAATGTTACCCCAGTTGAAAGTAACTGAAGATTTGAAAATGTAATTGTCTTCTCTATTACTAACAGAATGAAACTAAACGAAAATTAAATCTGTTGTGCAGTAGCTATTTTATATTGAAATCAGTTTAGAGTCAGTTACAGTATTTCTACAAGCACAGATCATATATCAGTTATGCAATATGCAAGGAGTAAGGTAACCAGATCAGATGAATCTCCTTCCATTTCTCCTACATATATTAAATAAAGACATTTATACTTGAAGTAATAACACATATTCCAGAGTCCAAAATTATTTCAAATCCGAATTCAGAAAACAATTATTAAGTTCGACCATCTATGTTTTAGTCATTTTTTTGACAAAATTACTTTTTTTTAGATGTAATCTATGAGAAAAACGAGTAATAAAAGATGTGGAGTTCAAAATAATATAAGTTTAGGAAATACTAAATTCATTAGTCTGAATGATAATCAATATACTTTCGATTGTTTACGCAAAACAGAAGTTTAAAGATATATCTCGGTCCATAAAGGATCATACTAAATCCATAATGAACAACAAAAATCTATTTTACAAACGACTTCAAATATCTCCGCCATTAATGGAGAAAAAAATCCTCCTATCTCAAAAATATATGCATTCCTATAGTCCAGTATAAATGGCGTCATGTAGTCGAATCCAGATGATGTTTTGGAATAAGAAATTCCTCAATAAATATTGCTAGCTTTAAATTTTAATTCAAAATTTTAAACAATTTCAGCTTCAGATTTTCATTACATCACTTTTGTTGCAATGGCAATCCCTGATTTTTTGTTTTATTGATGTTTTTGGCCTTCAACATATCGCTAACCCGAAAGAAAAGTTACACATCTCCTTTAAATTCATTTTGCGTTTCATTTCACTAATAGGTCTGTCATTGGATTTTCTTGATACATAAAAAGTGTCATGAGTGTATAGATATTGAAAATCACATTATCCATTCGTCCATTCGTGATCACGAACAGTGTTTGATTGTGTGGGGAGTAAAGTTATCCAACTCCTAAAATCTTCTTAATAGGCCTTCATTCTTAAGGGGTTTGTGCTTTTATGCATGTTCTTACTGCTGCATGTAGAGGTAAGGACTAGAAATTCAACTTACAGGAAAATCATGCAAATTTCTTTTGCTTATCTTGTGAAAGTCATTTTTTTCGCTTAGAAATGGGGCTGGCCCTCTTCTGGTTTTTTTATAAGCAGATTGTATCCAAAGAAGAAATATTTAGATATTTCTAATTCTGTTGAAAATATTTTATCCTATTAAAGAAAGATAAAATTAAAAAATTAAAAAGTGTCAATTTGTCAAAGCGAACAATTCAAAGTTTTGATTTGAATGGTGATTATCTTAAATAAATCACAAGAATACGATATGAAAAATACATTTTTGTTTCATCTTTGGTTTACTTATAAATTAATTTTACTTAGTAGTATATATTATTTATTTTTTATACGCATAATAACGACAGATATTTCAAAACAGTCTCTAAGTCACAATTGTTAATTAATCATCATTATTTATCAAAATAATTCTGGGAAAGAAAGGAAAATCTCTTCTTAACATTTATTTATTTATTTATTCCTCTAAATAATTGCTTAAAAAAATTGAAAATCATATTAGCTAATAATGCAAACCAAAAACCTTTGTTTTGCATTATTAGCTAACATTTTAATCTGTTTACCTTACTAATTGTTTTGCATTATTAGCATTATTCACTTCAAAAACCTTTGTTTAATAATTAAAGAAGAAAAAACAGTAAATAAAAGAAAATAATAATAAAAAAATAAAGGAAGAAAAGAATGACAATTCCTTCAATTATTACTGTATTATCACTTTATTTGTAGTCATTAAGTTCTAACTTATTTATGTTTATTTCATATTTTGAAAAACACATTTTTCCTTTTACGATAAATGTTATATCTTGTGACTTATAAAATTAATTAGTTGATTTTTAATAATAATAATAATTATATATATATATATATATATATTATGCGACAAATAAAAAGAAGTAAATTTATCCAAGCTGCTTTTCCTTTTTTCACTTATTAGCGTTAATAAAATTTTTTATAACGAGGTTGTTAAGCAAAAATAATGCTTTTAAAATTTGGAATATTGGAGCTTTGGAAATTGTGCATGTGATGTATTTTAAATTGGATGTTAACCAAATATAGTATCCGTAAAATAAAAATAAAAAGATTTTCAATTGGAATCCTTATAAACAAGTAACATCCAGACGTAAAATAAAGAGCATATATGTCATTGGTTTTCAAAATAATTATTAATTCAAATAGTTCTGAATGGCGTTTCTTTTTTAATATGTAGTTTGTTTTTTTTATTTTACATGTTTGGAAATATTATTATTTTTATTAAATCTAAAAAATATAAGTATGTAAAAAAGTATCTAAAAAATATAAGTATGTAAATTTAAACAATAAATGAAACTATCTCTAAGCAATTACGGTAAACTCTGTCAAAATCTTCCGATTTCGATCGAGACCGAGAAAATTTTAGTAGCAGATAAAAATTCCCTTTCGATTTTCTTCTATGTCTATGAATTTGCACGAAATTGAAAATATTTTCGAGTTAGACAGATTTCCGTCTTACGCATATCGAGATAGAATTAAAAGAAGATTGATGTTGTGTAATCTGTTTTCATTCATTTCTATTTAACTTGGGATTTTAAAGCCGAATAAACTGCTTTCGATATAGCAAATATCTGTTTTTTCGATTGTTTAAATAAGATTTATAAAATGTTGTAAAATCAGCTCATATAAAATGGCTAACTAAACAATGTTGCACGCTTCCTACAGAAATTTTATAACGGTGCTATAAAAAGATTATTCTAAATAACTTTTTCGAATGTACAGTGTTGAGTATGACATAATTTTCCCCATAGTTTTCATCCTCTTTTTAATATTTACTAGCAATTACATTTTTTAATTGAAAGAAAATTTTATTTGATATTTTAAATTTCTCTACAATAGTAAAAATGACATTTTGAAAGACGAAGCAAATTATAAAAATTTTGAAATGAAACTGTTTGGTAATTTTACTATTTAAGTATTTAAAAAATAAAGCAGTAATTTAAAGAGTAACAATTTATTTATTATTTTAAAGTTTTCTTTTACTTTTCAATATTCACATGCAATTTCTCCCTTTTCAATTTTAACACGTTAATATTTTAAAGTTTTCTCTTCGTTTTTAATAGTCGGATACCGGAGTGCAAAAATCAACGTGCCAACAGGCAGTCTTTCACCACTAAATTTATTTTGTTATTTTTTATCTAATATTTCATATAGAGTTCTGGTAATAATGCTACTAAATTTTAAGCAAAGAAAACTTTAAAAATATATTATCTTAATAGCCTTATCTTATTTCTTAATATTTATTAACACTATCTAAATAAGACCTCCGGCGACAAAAAACTAATTTATGATGGCAACGTTAGCTGCATTAATGAATTTTTTTATTTTCTTTTTTTTCCTGCACTGTAAATTGAAATGATTTAAACTCAGACCCTTGAGTGTCTGTAACGGAGTGTGCAGCTTTCAGCCATTTTAAAATGTCTTTATTTTTGAAGCACTTTATGCTTCAGAATTTCAGACATTTCAACCATGTGCATCTCAGACATTTTGATAAAGCATTATAAGCCATGTTTGACGAAGTTCATTCTGGAAAAATATATGGCTATTATCCTAACCTCTACATCCACAAATAACCTGATTTTACTGGTTCCAAAATATCGTATACTATTTTCGTAAAGCTGATAGATTATGATGTTTTTTCAACCTTACTCAAGATTAGCAGTCATTAATTAAAAAGGTATTTTATAATACATGAATTACAATTATATATATATGTAATGATTTACAGTTGTTTCTAAATAAAAGAGATTTAAAGTGCGTTCTTTTGATAAATACAAAGGCAATTACAGTACATTTGTTAGGTTTTAATATTTTTCATAATTTGATAAATTAAAATGCATTTGTTTACTAATTAATAATTTGCTAATTAATTGTTATTATAATCAATATTTTGAATTTATAGACTAGAATACGATGAAAACTTGAAATATTTATCGTATTACAGTAAAATCTGTCAATTGTAGGCACCTTGAAAATGTGGAATTTGACTGCTATTCAAAATGACTGATGACATTTATTTTCTTCAGCCTACACTGACCTTTTTAAAAATAATTACTTTTCTTATCTCACAAAAGCGAACATAATCGAGTAGCAGGCAAAAGCAACGTTTCCGAAATGTCGCGGTTAAGAGTTTTTACTCTGTTTATTTTATTTCATTTTAATTTTGTATTTAGGTTTTAATCTAATTCTACTTTTAAAGTTCAACATACTAATAATAACCTATTCAATGTCAAAACACATTTCAAATATCCTTCTATAGTAAAAAAAAACTAGCCTTAAAAGGAATGACTCTTGGAATGATGCTGATGTGGAAGATTTCCGGAACTAACGAATCCGGGTTGTCCACTCCTTCCATGAGTCGAATAGACCAATCAGGAAAGGGCTCCGTCTATGCATCGCCATATGGGTTACCATAAAGAGAGGAAAGGTTACCATCGCCAACAATCGCCAAGTTTGTCGCAACTTGGCGATATATCGCCAAATTTGGCGACCAAAATTAGTTGTCAAAAGTGACGCCAACTTGGCGATAACTGTAATATTTCGCCAAATTTTTAATTTCTTTACAACACCAGTCGTTTGATACATCATTTGAGAGGTTTGCAACTGCTTATTCATATAATGGATGTCTTGTGTGTTATCGCCCATTGTGCTCCCCAGGGGGGGACACATTTTTATTTTCTTTACAACACCAGTCGTGTTACACAAGATTTGAAAGGTCTGCAACTGCTTATTCATATTATGGATGTCTTGTGTGTCACCCCCATACTCTGCTCTCCCCAGGGGGGGGGGGGGCGGTCACATTTTTAATTTCTTTACAACACCAGTTGAGTGACACCTCATTTGAAAGGTCTGCAACTGCTTATTCATATTATGGATGTGTTGTGTGTCATCCCCCACTGTGCCCTCCAGGGAGGCACATTTTTAATTTCTTTACAACACCAATTGTGTGACACATCATTTGAGAGGTCTGCAACTGCTTATTCATATTATGGATACCTTGTGTGTAACCCCCCCCCTCTGCCCTCAGAGGGGGCGCATTTCGTAATTTCTTTACAACACCAATTGTGTGACACATCATTTGAAAGGTCTGCAACTGCTTATTCATACCATGGGTTATTGGCGAGCGCAGCAGGCAGGGGTAGACAATAATTTGGAATCGCAAAGCGATTACGCGGGGGGTTGGCGAGCATAGCGAGCAGGGGGGCGGGGCCCCCCTAGTAAGTTTTAAAAAAAATTGCATATTGAATTTGCAACACGTAAAATCTTAGGGGAGGGAATACTTACTAATTTGCCCATACTCTAATCAAGCCCTCTACTGGAAAAAGTGCAACCAGTTTTCCTAAATGCAGAGATCAATTTTAAATGCAAAAATTAAATATGCATGGAAATACTGCATAAAAATTTTACCTTTTAACTGGTATATACTTTTAACTTCAATTTACTTTTTCACTAACGCTAATCAAAAAAGCAATATTATAATATATTTCAAATGAAATATACCTGTATATTTTTATCGTATTTTTATAATTAAGTTAATAGCATATAATTACCTGAATTTAAGAATGTTCAAAAAATCATTAAAGCCTAACAAAATGATTAATATCGGGTTAAGACGAGACCATTAAATAAAATTTATTGGCAACTGAAACAATTTTTTTCTGCTTTAACGTTTAGTAACGTCAATTTCTGATGAGATTATCAAATCGAGAACTTATGATTTTGAATCACTCATGCCGAAAGTGAAAAAAGATTAGATGTTGATAATTTTCACAATAGCAATTGAAATATTTCTAAAATGTTAAAAAAGACTAAAATTGTTGCTAAGGGAAAAAAACAGAGATTCGTATGACAGGATTTAATGAGTTTTATTAATCAAAATATTTTAATTAATAAAAGGTTGAATAAACTAAACTAAGACAAACTTGAATACATTTAAAAAATTAAAATTTATATACAAAAAATAAAAATAGTAAAAACATTTAAAAATGCAGAAGGTAAAAGCTTCGCCATACTACTCGCAAAGCATCTTCAGTACAAATATTCAATGCATAACAAACAGTGGAACAGTTACAGTTACTGTTTGTTATGCAATAAATATTTGTACTCATGATGCTTTGAGAGTAGCATGGTGAAACGTTTACCTTTTGTATTTTTAAATGTTTTTAGTTTTTTTTATCTATAAATTTTATTTATTTTTAAATGTATTAAGATCTATCTTAGTTGTGTTCAATCTTTGCAAAACAACTTCAAATAAAAAAATGAGCACAAGTAATTCACAGTATTGAAACAATGGAGAAATCAATGACGTGGGTGAATGGAAGTATGTTCAAACCATGTTTCTTTCTTGAAATTTATGATGTACACAACATGAGGCGAAAGAAAATTTCATTAGATGACAAAGAATAAATAATAATTAGAAACAGCCATTAAATTGGAATGTTTAGTATAAAAACTTGGAAATTCCAGTGCATATCACATAATAAACCTATGAGAAATATAAAAATTCCTGTAAAAATTAATGTGCTGTCGATTTAATGCTTATAAAAATACTGTATCAGTAATGAATTCAGACATTCTCTCCCTGATCAATTTCTGTGGATCAAGGTGCGGGACATTATACAACTCATAGGGGGAAATTCACTTATTGTTCATCGAAAACAAAAAATCTCATATCTAACAGAGGAACCTCTTATTGGGGGGTGGAGACGTCCCCCCGGCCAACATTCTGAATTCAACACTGCATTGTATATATATAAAAACCTTTAAAAATGTACTCCAGAGTATAAAATTTCTCCAATACTGTTAAGCCAGTCTTGATAGTAAAGTTATGAAACAATAAACAATGACCTCACAGTGATTTTTAAAATACTGTTAGATCACATTTGTATGCTCTCTGATTGGCAGAATGTCAAGCCGATTCTATTTACACTGTAGGGAGAATAGCCTGAGTGACAGAGATATTCTTCACGTATCGATGAAAATTGCGTATTGTTTTCTAAAATTTCTTCTACTAGTTTTTGTTTTTTTTTAACTTTTTTTCAATTTTTATAAAAGCATGACATTTTTTATTTATATTTATATTTATGGGGAAAAATATAAATATTAAAACACTTCGCAAAATAATCGATACTTTCGATCACCTGCAAAAATATAAATATTGAAATATTTCGACACTCCATTTTACCGAAACTTAAAAATTTCAGTTAAAGTGAAGCCGGAATTCTATCATAACACGGAAAAATAATAAATAAATAAATAAATAAAATCAATATAATAAATAATTTTATTGATTTTATCGAATAGGTAGTGAGATTCAACTGAAAATGTAGGTTAACTTGAAATGAAATTTTCGGGTTGAAATTTGCGTTTCGGGTAGGTCTGCATGTCAACAAAAAAATTTGTTGTGTTCGGATCCGCATATAGGACAATAGAATTTTCATCGGGTTCGAGTTCATTTCAAATGGAATTTTCAAGTTCGAATCCGTAAGAACACAATATTTCGTCAAAAACCTCTTTTCATTTATCTAAAGCTACTTAGGGTTACACAATATCTAAAACAAGTGAGATTGTGAAAAGATTAGAAATCTAGTCTTTTTTCTATAAATTAACTTTACCTAGGTTCTTTTGAAAAAGCCTGAAAAAAGACAGTCTAGTTCGAAAAAGGAAGGTCATTCGTTAATAATTCCGGTGGTTTTCAAACAGAAATGCGTAAATATTACAATTATATTTATTAAGTAGCTCATAATCACCATGGTAACCTAGAATCATGATATATTATGCGATAACATAAAATTTATAAGGTATGATAATATTTAATAGAATAATTATCATGGCATCCTAGAATCATTACCAATCATGGGATTTTGTGGAATTTAGTTCGTATGATAAGATTTAACAGAATATAAAAAAAATTTAGTGATATTCTTTTAAGTTTTGAATCGATTTTCTTAAAATTTGAAATGACTCGAAAAAGTTCTGCAAAAATCATATGTATTAAGTTTTAACATTTTCGGTTGTGCAGTTTTGGTTCCGTTATATTAAGACAGACGGACTAACCGGAGGACGACTATTGATGCTATATACTAATATAATTACGAACGAAGCTTATAAAATAAAAAAAAAGAAATGCAATAAATACTGGCAATATCAAGAAAACTACATTAATAATAAATTGCACTTAATTGCACTTACACATTAAGATATGCATTTGCATTATAATAGAGTTTGAATTTCGTTATTGAAGCAAACACTATTGTCAAATGAGAAAATCTTAATGGAATACTAAATGTCATTAACGTCTTATATCATCCTTCATTATGTAATCATATATACAATTACCGCAGAATGTCCAAGTTAATTACACCACAATTAATCGGGTTTACAGAATAAGGTAGATATATGTTTGTAACATGAATCTCTAACGAAAATCTACTATAAACCTTCGCTGATTATTTTCGTCATCAAAAACAAGGATATATTAAGAATTTGATGGGAAAATATTTTGTCCATTTTTTATTTTCAAAACTATATTCTATATTCTAATGTAGCCTTTTGTATATTCTAATGTAGCGTTTGTTCTGACAAGACAATAAATTTTCCACTTTATATATGCATTAAACGTAGTATAGGGTAAATCTTGTAATCGTTTTAAAAATAGAAAAAAACATTTTTGAGAGATTTACACGTTTTAGATACTGGAGATTCCGAAAAACAAATTTTAAAAAAATGTCGTCTGTCTGCCTGTTTGTAAGTCTGTCTGTCTGTTTGTAAACGCCCTATCTCCCGAACAAAGTGAGGTACAGACTGGAAATTTGGTGTACATTTAAAGTGTAATAATGGAAAGAAGCCTGTTGAATATCAGCAACCTTGATTATGCGGAAGTATAGTTTTTTGGAGCCTCAAAAAATTCATTCTGATGAAAAATGCATAATTTTTTTTAATTGTTTATTTTAAGGGATGTACGTATAAGATAATAAAAAAACATCAACTCAATCAGATGCTTAGTTACTGAGATATTTGTAGTTATAATTTTCACATTCTTCGATTTTTCATAACCCTGTATTTTATTCAAATTTCAATCCAAAAATTTTTTTTAATTTGTTTTGAAACTTTAATCCATTGCAGTAAATTGTTAGATAATATGATTATCTTTTTTGTAGTTATAAGGATAAATATTTTGCAGAATTCGGAACTACTTAATAGTCCCGTCGGCCAAAAAACTATAGCTTAACAATAAAATTAAATGCCAATAAGGGTTTATCTTAAACGTCACATTCACTTGACATTAAACACATTAAACGTGTTCGTTGCGTCATCAAATGATTTCTATGTAATAGAAATTCAATAGTGCATTACTATATACTAAAAATATTTAAATATACATTTAAATTTCATTTTGGAATTGCAGTGCATTTTACGTATAGTTTATACATGTTTTATTTTCGTGTTTTATATTATGCGCAATAATGATGGGTAAGTATTACGGTGGTTCCCCCCCCCCAACAACTAGTTTATCTAGAAATATATTTCTTAGCCATTCAAAGGATCTTTAATTTAAATCTGATTGGTTAAAAAAAATCTTAGAATTAATAATAAGAATTATTAAAAATATATTTAAGAATTTTAAAAATAATTATAATTTATTTATGAGGAATATTACTATAATCTGTATCTACTAAGTTTGAATAAATAAGTTTCGTGTTAAAAAAACATTTAGTGTTATTTACTTTTTGCCTTATCCAAATAAAATTACACTTATAACTTCAGATATCTTATTAATAATTTACAAATTCACTCCAAAATTTTGTTTAGAATTTATAACTATTATCTAACTAAACAGAGTCATTCATATAGTTCAAATCAAGAAGCAATATTGATTGCATCGTTGCTTAATATGAGTTAGATAATTGTACATTAATATCGTTGTTTTATACTGAGTTAGTGTTGCATGGTTCAAAAATGAATACTCCAATAAAAATTTGTATGCAATTAAGTTAATGGCCTTTATAAAAAAGATTTAAGTCTACACATTTAATGAGTTAAACAACATATATTTATCACGAATCCTTAAAAATGCGACCTAGCCTATAGAAAAAAAAAAACGTGTAGAGCTTAACGAGCAGGCGCTTGTTAGTCGATTATAAATCTGCTACATGTTGTTTTGACAAGACGAATAATGATAACATAAGAGATTCTGGTGTTAAATCACCGAAAATAACTTTTCTTCTTAGACAGTCATTAAGATAACTCCTCCCTATAAGAAAGTATCTTTATTTTATCTAGAGAGATCCCTCAGAAATATTAGCTTCAATTTTCTGATTATTTCTAGAATAAAAAAATATCAGAAAATTAAATTACTACTATTTTATTATTGCAATCTTAAAATGAAAGTGTTGATTTGGCTTCTCAGGAAAAAGCTGCAATTTATTGAATCGTGAATGAGTTTTTTTTTTTTATTCTTTACTAATCTTGATTTAGATTGCTTATTTAAATAACTCATCTTGATTTAAATTGTTTAAAAACAACTCACTCAGTTGAATTGTTTCAACTGTTTTTGAGAAGCTGCCTTTCAAACCGTAAGATGAGCGAATTTCGGCTCAACTTGAGTTATTTTTTGGCTTACATTTTAAAAGAGTAGAAATAGTTTTTAATAATAACTATTCTATTTTTTTATAATTTTCTACGCATGTTCTTTGACCCCTTAGGAGCATACATGTCACTTAAGATGCTCAAAATTTTCCATTATTTTGTTACTTTTTATTTTAACACCAATTACTTTTTATTGTAAAGTTTACTTTATTTAATCCGAGCATTTTCACCATTTAATAACAGAAAATTTTCTGTTGCAAAAACTAGTGGTAAAAGATTAAAAATTAAAGAAAAAGCTTCCTTCAGGAAAGAATTAATCCGTTGAGTGTCATCATGTATATATATATATATATATATATATATGTATATATATATATATATGTAGGGGAAGATGGGGATACTTGAGCCATTTTTTGAATTTTAATTTTTTTAATTTTTTTATATTTTTTTAGAATAAAATAAAATATTGAAAATGAAAATTTGATATTTTTTCTTCAACTAAAAACCACTTTCAATTAATTTTGAACTATTTTTCTATGTATAATAAATGTTTATTTTTTGTTTTACATCGTGGCTCAAGTATTCCCATGGCGGGGATACTTGAGCCATGCTGAAGGGATACTTGAGCCACTAAGGAAAAATACCTACAAAAGTAATTTTTTTCGCTTTATTTTTGCACAAACATTTTACAGAATGATAAATTATGAAACGTAAAGTCCTTCAAAACATATTGAGAAACCAAAGCTAGTAATACGATCATTTTTTGTAGTTAAAACTGGCTGTCGGAGGATAATTTCAACTTGAGTTATAACGAAGGTAGAAACATCCTCATTTCAGAGCCATTTAAATTTGGAATCTGCAATTCTTCGTGGAAATTTCATTTTTAAAATATTAAGCACTTATCCAACAAATATTTTCACAGTTTTCTTTCTGGCATATTTCATTAGTAACCAACCATCAATAGAAGATTTTCTTTTCACATCATCACCATCATTGACAGAATTTTCCTCTAATGATATTGTCGAACTCATGCTTTTAATTTAGTAGCTGTCGGAATTTAAGCTAGATGTATCATTCTACTATTTCAAACACTTTTTTGATTTCACAGGAAAAGATGTTTTCTTCCTCTTTGGCTCTATGCAGGTAAGTTTGAACTAGGATTTTTGTTGCTTTTCTTGTTTTTTGTGCGCTCTTTTTACCAATTTTTCTTCAATTTTCTTAGTTAAAAAAAAGTTACACAGCAGAGGTTACGATTTCAATATAAAATCTTAATACTTTATGTTAAAAAATAAATATTTTAATATGTTGGACCTAACTAATTAAAGTATTAGAGATTATAGCCTGTAAAATCGTTTTAAAAAGTTATTTTAATTTAATGAAAGTTAAATTGAAAACTATGTTTACATTTATCTAGACAGGCTATTTTGTTAGTCAAAATGAAAAATAAAATAGATATTTTCATTTAAAAAATATACATTTTTAAACATTTTTAGGTCGTTATTTTTTTAAGAAAAAAAAAATAAAATGAAAAATTATTCTCCCTTTTATCCAGAAAAATATCTATTAGTGAATATAAGGATCGAATTTTATTTTTTGTTTGTTTCACCCATGTTTAATTTCTAGTGGGGATGGTTGAGGCATGGCTCAAGTATCCCCACTCTCATTGGCTCAAGTATCCCCACTATCACTATTTTTGTTTCCCAGAGTTTTACTAAATAAAGCATGCAGCTATTAGAACTATTTTAGACTCAAAATACAATTGAAATTATGCTTATTGAATGTATGTATATAGTTGCAACTTTGAACAAAACTTTGATTACAAAAAAACAAAAAAGCCATGCACCCAAATATTTACTTCAGATAGGGAAAAGACAACTATTAATCATTATACATTCAAAATGGTTCCAAGATGTGTGATTTCTTTTTTACATGTTCAGAACTATAAATATGTTATCATATTGGCAGTTTTAGAAAGAAAAATTAACCAACTGTAGAGATAATAGGGGTGGCTCAAGTATCCCCTATGCTCAAGTATCCCCACTCTCCCCTATATATATATATATATATATATATATACACAGAGAGAGACAAAGAGAGATTTTTTGGAGATGCAATTTTACAGCTGGACTACACATGCAAGACGCCCATCAAATAAGACCCTGATTTCAAAATTAAATTCCTTAAAAACAAAGATCGATAGAGCTTTACGGTAAACGGTTTATTTATTAGGTAAACTGTAAAAATGTTATACAGAAGTTTCGAACGGTAAATCTTTTTAAAAGATTGCGTTCTGATTGAAAAAGATACTTGATTTGATATTTTTCTTGATTTAGAATGCTTGCAGAGAAAGCGTTTGTCGGCTTGCAGTGCCATATTTTAGGGATTTTTGGAATTTTGAAATGTTCCAAAATTTAATTTCAAAAATCGTTAACATATGCATTATAAATGTACCTATTATGTCTGTCCTTTTATGCAAAAACAATTATAAACTAAACAGGTTCATATTTTACTCATATTAATAAAATTAAATATTGAAAAAAAATATGAGCATAAAAACTAGGATTTATACGTTATTGCACATTGAGCAACATTGTTATCATTTCGTATTTGCCCATATTCTTTATTAAGTTCGTGCTAGTTAATGCAGGGTCCTTATAAAAAAATTTCCCGATGCATGTACCACTAGCAACCTGACTTCTCAACTAATCGATAGAAAATTCTAGATTTAGTTATTGAAAATTATGCTCTAGAGATCGTGAGATATGCTCTAGAGATTTTTAAAAATCCAACTCTCACGGTTACGGTTACAGTGAAAAAACTCAAAATTTCTGAATGGCAACACCAATTGTTTTCATTCGCAAATTCGTCAGCACATTGAAAAACCATAAGAATGATACACGCACGGCTAACATTACCAGTATATTTCGTGGCACAAAATCCTCAATACTTCCTATGTAACGTAATATTCAGCACTCTAAAACAAATGTTTGCATTTTTATTTTCATTATGTGTGCTCAAGCACAGCTACAAAAACACTTGTTAAACAAATCGTATAAAATTAATCAGTTCACAAAGAAAAAAAACTCAGCTATTGAAAAACCATGACTTGAAGCCACTCATTTATTCCTCGCAATGGTCTTATTTGCAAGTGTTTTACTCCTCCAATTTTCATTGTAAGTGTGTCATTCGAACGCCCTTTATAGTTTTACAATCCGCTGATGAATTTTCACATGAAAAAAATAGGTGTTGCTATTCGAAAATTTCGAATTTTTCTCACTTTAACCGTAATTGTAAGAGATCTACTGTTTCAAATCATCACGATCATGAGCGCATATTTTTAAATAACTATATGTATTTTTTATATACATATTGGTTGAAAAGTTAAATCTCTAGAAGTTCATATGTAGGAAAGTTTTTTTTCACCTCACAATCTTGTACATTTTTCTGTACTGTTTTTTTGCACAAAGCGCATCTGAGCAAGATTTACTTCGAAAGTACAGGATATGTGTATTACGGTATATGTACGGGATATGTGATATTTTGTATTACTGTAAATATTAAAGATCGCATTATACACTGAATATATCGTAATTATTTGATAAAATTTCACTGTGATATTGAAAGTTGAAACAAAATTGCAGAATTTTATTTTTTTATTTGTTTATTTATTTTTATTTTATTAAATTAACTTGTTTGAGGAAGCTCTTTAAATAATAAAATTTTAATAAGGTGCTATTTTGCAGAAGATGTATTTTCTTATTTCTGAATAAAATCTCATAACTTCATTCTGAATATACTACAAATAAAATTTAAAATGCAAAATATTTTTTAAATATGTTTAGAGGAATCTAGTCAGGAGAGATGCGTAATATGATATCATTAGTCAAGGAAAAGAATATTATTTCTGAAAATTATTTACGTAACAGAAAAGAAATATAAATAAAAATTATTTTTGTGCTTAGTTATATTAAAGTAGTTATTTCTGACAAAAAAAAAAAGTTTCTACATAAGGTTATCTTAACCAAATAAAGGATCAAAATTTTAAAAATAATCTTTCAAGTAATGCCTATTTTTTCATGTCTGTTACAAAATTTTTAAACTTTTATCACCAATTTTTCAAAACAGAAAATTTTGCTTACTTGAATTGAAAAAATTCTCAAAATAAACAATGCAAAATTTACAATAAAAGTTTGTAGTGGAGAATAATAAAACCATGATTGGAATTTGGATGCCATACGAGATACGGACAAATCATGTTTTACAATTATGACGTACAGGTAAATAAAAGAAGTGTTAAAAGAGGAATGATATTAAAACTGAATACGATTAACTCCCGTTAAGACGAATAGTCAAAATAAGTGTTTTTTGCCCACATTAATAAGAATCCATTGTAACAGGAGCTCAAAAATCTGACGTTTTAAATTACAATAAAAAAGAACTTATCATGCACATATACATTGTAATGTGACTAAACATTTATTTTCTAAAAACATTTTATGATGTACCAAAAATACGGCAACAAAAATAGAAAGTGGTGGTTATTTTTCTTTGGTAAGTGACCTTCTTTCTATATCATTCTCAAGTTGAGCTAAATGTTCAAAAGTGCTCTAATAAACATTTTCACTTGATTGATAAATATCATAATCGTCAACAGCAAATCACGGGCATGTTTTACTTTTGAATCAGCTAAATGTTCAAAAGTGATCTAATAAATATTTTCATTTGATTGATAAAATATCATAATTGTCAACAGCAGATCACGGGCATGTTTTACTTTTGAATCAGCTAAATGTTCAAAAGTGCTCAAATAAACATTTTCATTTGACTGATAAAATATCATAATCGTCAAGAGCACATTACGGGTATGTTTTACTTTTGAATCAGCTAAATGTTCAAAAGTGCTCTATTAAACATTTTCATTTGATTGATAAAATATCATAAATGTCAACAGCAGATCACGGCCATGTTTTACTTTTGAATCAGCTAAATCTTCAAAAGTGCTCTAATAAACATTTTCATTTGATTGATAAAATATCATAATCGTCAACAGCAGATCACGGGCATGTTTTACTTTTGAATCAGCTAAATGTTCAAAAGTGCTCTAATAAACATTTTCATTTGATTAATAAAATATCATAATTGCCAACAGCAGATCACGGGCATGTTTTACGTTTGAATCAAAGATTTCTTCTTGCTTTTCACTATTTCTAGATTCTGGATTTTCTTTTATTTCGACAATTATTTCCTGATCGGTCAATTTTTCCGCGATTAAGCTTTTTATTTTAAAACGTGTAAAACGCAAGTTTTTAATTCTGTTGGAATATGTTTTAAAAGTTTAATGAATGAACTCAAACTATAGGTATTAAATGATGTCAGTCACATTGAGTTCCTATAGACTTTAACTAGGAATTTTATTTTTGTACTCAATAACTAGAAATCCATAGTGTATTATGCACCAAATATATCGTATTTATAATTTGATAAAATTTCATTTTGATGTTGAAAATTAAAGTAAAATTGTTTGAGGGACTTTTTTGAGTAATAAAATTTTAATAGGGTATTCTTTTGCAGAAAATGTATTTTCTAATTTCTAAATAAAATCTGATAACTTTATCTTGAATATGCAATAAATAAAATTTAAAATGTCAAAGTATATTTTTTATAAATATGTAACGAATTTTTGTATATATATATTATCGCTGAAATTCATAATGTTTTTTGGAATTGAACTTTCTTTTTATTTCAAAAACTATTGCAATTTATTAATGATTCAAACTTTTAAATTTCTTTTAAACATTTTTTTATTTTAAGAAATTAAAAAAATTATTTATATTTTCGAAAAATATTTTTAATTTCGGGTTAAAAAAATGGAATTTTGGATTTTATTTAAATAATTGGATTTGAACATTTTTAAATTAATTAAAATAGATAATTTTCTTTTATATTTATTTTAAAATTGATTTTATTAGTATTATAATCTATGTAAAATTTTAATAATTATAAGTTGATAATTTGGAATTATTAACTAAACAATAAGTTGATTTGAAAGGAATTTGAAACAAAACATTCTGTACAATGAGCCATCACATTAACCAAGGTTTTTTTTTTTTTTTTTTTTTTTTTTTTTTTTTTTTTTTTTTTTTTTGTAAGGGAGTAATTTTAATTTTGCAAATTAACAAAAGTACTATGAAAATTATTATATTATTAAATAGTTGCTATTGTGCAGTGCAAATACTTAAAAATATATACATAATTACAAATTATCATTTTTGGACAATTTTTGTTATGTGACTCAAGAGTGACTTTATGGCCTTATATCCAACAAAAACGTAAGTATATATTTTTTCATTTCTTATAGTGTATAATGAGGAAACATAGATTTTAATATACGATAATTTAATACAGATTTTAATGTAATGTCTTTTAGATTTAAATATTAGAATTTCTTAACAAAATAAAAAAAATCACGCATTAAGGTTAACACGCAATTCCTTGAAAATACGGAATCTTAAAATTTCCACGATTCCAATAACTTCGATGCATATAGAAGAAAACAAAAAGCGAGCAAGCTAAAATATTAATAGAAAAATCTTTCCTAAACCCAATATGTAATTATAGTAGTAACATATAAGATATTAACCAACGAATAAGGTTTTATCACATATTAGAAACGTGATTTAATATAGGACATCTAACCTACTTAAGACATGTAAACAAGTAAATAAATGTTATATGTAAGTTTGATGTTATACGGTTTTTGTGATATATTTTTGATATTATGTATTTTTGTGAGATTGTCGAAAGAAGTAATAGAATTAAATACAATTTAAATAAAGGAAAAAAATTAAAATATTTTGTAATGTGCGGAAAATTGATTTTAAAATCATTTTATAAGCTACATGGACTATTTTTAACAAAGTTGAAACATGTATTTTACATTTTATCACAAGGAAAAATACAACATAAAAATGAAATATGCAAATATTCCACAATTTTATTGCAATTCATAATCTTAGAATCTTTTTATAGACCAAGTTTTTCTCCTATAACAACGAGATCAATTACTATAAGTGCAAAAATATTGCATAAAAATATTTAGAAAAAAAAATAAAGAGAGAGAGAAAGAGAAGAAAATAAAAGAAAGAAAGAAAAGAAAATTAATTTTTTACTGTTCTAATATTAACAAGAAAGAAAAAAGTGGTGCATCAAGTATAGACTATTAATTACTTTCTGATACATTCAGAATACTGTAACAAAACTGCACCGTTTAAAATAATTTAAATATTATGTCTCATTTCACCATATGGAAATGTATAACGCATTTGAATTTCAGCTGTCCTCATCTACAATCGGAAAAAAATTCCGATTTTGTTAGCAGCCCTGTATATAATGATATAACGATTTATATACATTAACAATATGCATTTCAAAATTTAGTTCATCTAAGAGTAATATATATATTAGTCGAAATTTTCCGTTCAGCAATTTCCTTTAATTGAGAGAATAGTATATGAATACGTTTATGCAGCCCAGAATATGAGGTATAGAACTTATATATAAAGAGTAATATATAAAAAACTAATTAAATTTAAAAGCCCATACCGAATTTTAAAACGTACTCTCCAGCAATTATTACCCAAAAACTATTTCTTTTGTCTGTCCCTGTAAATGAATACAAAATGCTATAAATGCTCTGTTTTAATGTGATCGTAGTAAAATTCAGTGATTTATATTAGTTTCAATGCACTTGAAACAGCGTAATATCATTAAAATACTCTCCAAACTATTTTCCCCCATACATCCTAAAATAATCGAATTCTGTTGAGTGTCCCTGTAAATGAACCATTAATCGTACATACTTGATATACAATGCCATATTGCTTTGGTAAATCTAAACAAGCTTTATCAGTTGCGTGAAAATCCTAGTGTATTTACGGGAGATAGACAGACGGGCATACGAACTGACTGCATATACACTTTTCATCTTTGTTGCAAAATGCTAAAAATTTAATTAGATCCTAAAACAAACTTTTATATTTAAATTAGCGTCAAGATTAACACATTTGCACATTACAGGAGAAGGTCAAATTAAAATAATAATCTAGAATTTAATTGAAATAATTATCTCGACTCATATTCAAAATGAGATTAAAGAAATTTAACAAAAATAAATAAATAAAATATTTTAATTTAAGACTGAATTTTAACGAAAATGTAATCGAAAAACGATTTTAAAATAGTCAAATAATAAAAATCAAAATATTTCTATGCATAAGGAAATCATTTCAAATTTTATGGATACTAAACAGCGAGTAAGTGACTAATAAGAAAATATCAATTTTATTGAATTAAGAGAAATATATGATTATATAACTCATTTGTTTCATATAAAAAGATTTTTTGGGGGTTAGTAGTAGTCTATTGAATATCCAAAAGTTGTCCTATTCAAAAACGAAATATTCTAAATAATCATTTCACATTTAATCTGGTACTTATGGTGTATTAGTGTCTTTATATCGACAAATAATTTCCATCTTCACGGACAAAACAAATATATTTAATTATAGAAATAAACATTAAATATCTATAAAAGACCATCAAAATGTTACATCTCAAAATATTGCAGCATCAACAACAATTCATTTCAGTTCAAAAATCTTTGTTACATTTTAAGGCAGAGTTTGCGTAGGGTAACTAGCTATTTAAAAGTTAACCAGAATAGAAATTTTTAATTAAAAATAATTTTCCGCTCAAACTAATTAAAATTGCTGTTACATATAATCCGGCAAGTCCATTGCCTTTTTTTAAGTTGAATACGCTAGATATATTTTTTCTCAAATGTATATTGTTCAAAAATGTCTGTTAGTTACAGTTCAAGGCAGAGTTTGCGTTGGCTAACTAGCTGTTTAAAAGTGAACCGGAACAGAAGTTTTCAATTAAAAATGGACCTCCGTGGAGAGCTGTCAAAGCGAAACGCCGCTAATCGCCTTCGAGCGTAGGAGGTTAGGGGATCAAATCCCACTGGCTCCATTGCACGCACTCTTTGTGTGGAACTCCCGGGTGTATATCTCTTGTGTTGTAAAATTTCCTTGTGCTATCTCGTCCTGTCTTATTGACGATGATTTATAATCTGGCTTGATGTCGAACACACAAATCAGATGTGTGTTGTTCAATAAACACTCAATTAAAAAAAAAAAAAAAATCCGCTCAAACTAATACAAAGTGCTGTTACATATAACCCGGCAAGTCCATTGCCTTTGGTGTTTGTTTTTTAAATTGAAATATACTAGAAATATTTTTTTCATATGTATATCGCATCAAAACATTAAATAAAAATAAGTAGTACATGAGCATACTTTCTATTGTAAAACTATAATCAAGGAAAAATATTAAATTATTGTTTATCTTTTACAACAGAGTATTTTAAGGTATAGAAGTGACAGATTTCCTTAAATTCAGAAAGTATATATGTGTACAAGAAAGATTTTTTTTTTAAATATTAAATAAAAATTACTCAAACATGTCATTTAATCACTGTTACTGTTTCCCATACGTTACACCTATTTAGAATTTTTTTTCCCACATATAGTAACATTTTTGCTCTATTTATATTAAAGAAGAATTGAAAGAATTCTTAATTTAATGCATACGTTAAAATATGTCTTTAAATATTATTATTTATAATTTTTATTATTTTATTATTTTTTTTATCCTCATATTCTGCTATGGATGCGATAAAAAGTTTATTTAAATTTTGCATTAGCAAATGCTTTATTAGCATTTACAGACTATAAATTGCTTTGTCAAATTAATTTACTGCTATGAACATATTTTTAAACGGTACTTAAAATTTGCTCAATAAATAGGAAGAATATGGTACTAACAATCTTTGTATAAGGACATTATAAAAATAAATGTATAATCCTGTACATCAATAATGAGTTGCTAGTACGTGAAATAATTATTATATAAATCATCACTTTCTACCTTTTAGTCTCTTCCCTTGCCCCCTCCCCCTCCCCGTAAAAAGAAAATATTTCTGTTCGAATTACTTCAAAATGTTACTTTAAAGTTTTTACTTGTTTTAATTTTTTACGCAAAGCTTTAAAATATAAACAAAATGAACAGGGAACTATTTCTTTAAACATGAAAACCATTTTTCAATTTTACAAGTTTTTGTATATAAAAAAAAGAAAACTTTGTTTTCGTATAAATTACATCTCAGGCAACAGCTTGGATCTAAGATAATTTATTAAAATTCAACATCAAAGAATTGTAGCATTGTCTAAAGCGAAAAATTTATTTCACAAGTATAAGTAGTTACTAAATTACAAAACACCAGTACAAAGCTTAAAATAGGATTTTTTTACTTGCCCTAAACAGTATTTAAGTATATATCCTGTTGCTAACTTTTGAATCGATAACTTTAACACTGTCAGGTTTGAAAAATTATTCTGACAGGATATAAAAATTTTATAAGTCGCAAATACACGGTTATATTTGAGTAATTTTACCTGTTATTTCAAATGTTTAATACAAAACACGATATCCACTTATGAATGGTTTACCAAGCATTTTTTTACCACATGAAACCAAGAAACATTTTCTTTTTGAACTCAGTTATTCAATTAAGTATATTATTATTGATCACGTTCATCTCATGTCAAGTGACGTAATTGATAAAATATTTTTCAGAATTATATTAAAGAAGAATTAGGAGATTTTTTAATTTAATACATAGTTTAGAAAATTTCTTTAAATATTTTTTTCTTATTTTTTTTAATCATTATACTATGTTATGGATGCGATAAGAAATTTATTTAAATTTTGTAGTAAGAAACTGTCTGTTTGCATTTACAAACTTAATGTTGTTTTCTCAAATTAATTTAACGTTACGAACATTTTTTTAAACGGTACTTAAAATTTACTTAGTGAATGGCAAGAGTATACTACCAACAATTTCTGTCAAAGGACATTACAAAAATGAATCTCTATTTCCTCTTCATAATTAAAGAATGGCATGTACATGAAATAATTATTACATACATCATCAATTTCTACTTTGTAATCTCTTCCCTCGCCTCCTTTCCGCCCCCTAAAATAGAAAATATTTCTGCTCGAACTACTTTAAAATATTAAGCTTTTACTTATTTTATTTTTTTTTACACAAAAACTTAAAAATTCAAACAAAATGAACAAGAAACTATTTCTTTAAAGATGAACGTCATTTTTCAGTTTTTACAAGTTTTTGTGTATAAAAAAAGAAAACTTTATTTTCATGTAAATTATAACTCAGGCAACAGCTTGGATCTAAGATAATTCATTAAAATTCAACATCAAAGAATTGTAACATTGTGCAAAGCGAAAAATATATTTCACAAGTATAAGCAGTTACTAAATTATAAAACAACATAGGAAAGTTTAAAATATTTTTTTTTTCATTTGCCGTAAAAAGTGTTTAAGTATATATATTCAGTTTCTAACATTTGAATCGATAATTTTAACACTGTCAGGTTTTGAAAGTTATTCTGAAAATATATAAGACTTTGTATAAGTTCCATATTCAAGATTATATCTGAATAATTTTATCTTTTATTTCAAATTTTAAGTACAAAACAAATAATATAATTATTTTCATGTAAATTATAACTCAGGCAACAGCTTGGATCTAAGATAATTCATTAAAATTCAACATCAAAGAATTGTAACATTGTGCAAAGCGAAAAATATATTTCACAAGTATAAGCAGTTACTAAATTATAAAACAACATAGGAAAGTTTAAAATATTTTTTTTTCATTTGCCGTAAAAAGTGTTTAAGTATATATATTCAGTTTCTAACATTTGAATCGATAATTTTAACACTGTCAGGTTTTGAAAGTTATTCTGAAAATATATAAGACTTTGTATAAGTTCCATATTCAAGATTATATCTGAATAATTTTATCTTTTATTTCAAATTTTAAGTACAAAACACGATATCCACTTATGAATGATTTACCAAGCATTTTTTGCCACAAGAAACCAATAAGTGTTTTTTTTTTCAATTCAGTTCTTCAATTAAATATATTATTACTATTCATGTTCATCTCATGTTGATCTGAACATTTGTGACAAGTGTCATGATGCACCAGAAAAAGACTGATTTTTTTTTCATGAAAAACGAAAAAGGTACAGTGAAATTTATTAATTTTGACAAAAAATTGTGGAAATTTAAGCATTGTTTTGTTTTCTTTCCTAGTTTTTTTTCTAAACAAAAGAATTTTTTATTCAAATATCTACATTTAAAACAATTTAAAACATATTCTGTAGATGAAAATTGAATTTTATTATGGCACACACACACACATATATATATATGTGTGTGTGTGTACCGGGTGTCCCAAAATGACTAATGGATTTTAAAATTCAATAACTTGCAAACGGTAACAGCTATTTAAAAATTTTTCGCAGGAGGGTTATGTATAATATCAGGAGTTTTTTACCGTAATTTTTTATTTTAGTTCGAATTTTAAACAATAGATGGCGCTGACGGCGATTGAAGGCCAGGTCGATGCCGAAACTGACGATACTCAGCACTGATCACCTGACCTTCAATCGCCTTCAGCGCCATCTATTGTTTCAAATTCAAACTAAAATAAAAAATTACGGTAAAAAACTCCTCACATTATACATAACCCTCCTCAAAATTTTTTTAAATCGCTGTCACCGTTTGCATGTTATTGAATTTTAAAATCCATCAGTCATTTTTGGGACACCCGGTATATATATATATATATATATATATATATGTAATAAAATAAAAAAAAAATTGCGCCATTTTTGTTCTCTCTTAACTTCAATTCTAAATTTGTGGAACATATTTCAATCTTAGTTTCGTAATGTATTAACTTGTAACAGCTAAAATTCTTTTTACTTATTTTATTTATTAATAAATTATTGCTTGCTTCTCAAAACGGTGGGAGGTATTTCGTAACCTTTTTACTTTCTGGAATATTCCCGGGATTTTAATTTTATTTTTTATTTAACATCGCGTGACAGGTGTTAATACGCGTTGCTAAAGGGCTTGTTACTTCCGAGGAAAAATATAGTTCCTGCCGAGGACCGCCTGCTAAGACCAATCAGATCTGATCATTTTTTTTTCGTTGAGACTCCAGTTCATCCTAATTGGATTTTTAAAATGATTGACGCGGAGTAGGAGGGAGCTAGTTTGTCGTGAAAATGACCCATATTCATTTGGCCTTTTAGGAGCGTTAGAATGCGATTGCCCTTTAAACTATCAAGACGCACGTTTCATTTCTCCGCTGAATTAAAATATCTGATGACGTGGACTAGATAACGAAAGTTGTAGTGTCGATGTGTGCTAAGGTGATTGCGGGGAAGACTTTATCTATTTTATGAGTTCATCAATAAAGAACTTGAAGACTGATGGTGTCTGTTTTTATAATGGGGAAATACCCCAATGAAATTCTTCCACTGCTCGCCAACTGTCAGAGCGACTACTCTGTTCGTGCTGCTGAGAATTCCTAGAATTTATGCAACATAGTTTATTTTCGTCGAATTCAATATATAATATTACAAATATATATATATATATATGTATATGCCATTTTTACTGTATAGATACATGGAAAAATTTAAACCCAATTGTGTAATTATCTGAATTTTTTAAAAAATGGATTTAGTCTGATTGACTTCTGAACACTTCATATGTATATTTTATCTGCAGATTTTTTTTTCTCAGCGCCGAAAGAACAAGCAGTGTTTAAAATATATGTTATTATTTTTAGAAACGCATTCAATTTTATGAATAAAGGTACATTCTCTGTTGAATATAAAATCATTTATATGAATGAAAATAGTTTACCTTTGTAAATTTACAATCTGTATCATTTCCTTTAATTTTGCTATACATTTAACGAAAAATATGATATTAAGTATTCGTCGGGCAGTTGTGTGAAATCACCTCAGATTTTTAATTTAAAAGAGACATCTAACTATATCTTTACTTTCCATTCTTTTTAAAATTTGGTATTTTACGCATGTGAAATACAGTATTAACAAACATTTATCTACACAATTTATCTCAAAATGTTACAATATGTACAGCAGCATATGTTCAGTTGCTAACATTTGAATCGATAACTTAAATACTATCACGTTTGTAAAATTCATCTGATAGGACATAAAACTTTATATAAGTTACGAATACACATTTCTATCTGAAAAATTTTACGTGTTATTTCAAATTTAAGTACAAAACACGATATCCACTTTTGAATGATATATTAAGCATTTTCTTACACTATGAATCTTAGAAGTGTTTTGTTTTTCAACTCAGTTATTCAATTAAATATATTATTACTGCTCACATTCGTCTTATGTCGGTGATGAACATTTGTGACAAGTTTCATAATTCACCAGAACAAGATTGAATTTAATTTTATGAAAAAATTATGAAAATATAATGAGTTTTATTAATTTGGACAAAAAAAGGATGCAAATTTAAGCATTCTGTTTTTCTTTTCCTTAAAAGAAAAAAATGAAATATCTACATTTAAATCAATTTAAAACATATTGTATGGAGGAAAATTCAATTTTAATACACATATGAGGCTTTCAGAAGTGAATCCGATGAATTTCATGAAACAAAAATAACATTTTGTACATTTAAAATTATTTATCTATAAACAAAAACTGCTATTTTTCACGCCATTTTGATTAAACTTATTATTTGTCTTATAATCAAAGGTATATCATAAGCACTGTATGTGATAATACTGATGATTATACATTGATTTTATTACACTCTTCGGGTTTTCACTATACATATTTTGTTTATCTTTATCATTCTGTAAACTTTTTCCTACATTTGTGATTTCTTTTTAGTTATAGATATATGCATATTAGTTATATATATATATATATATACATATATATATACTAGCAGTTTTTGCCCGCTATGCTGGTCGATTTTTCTAAAGAAACCTTGAATCAAACGAAATATATCAGTGAAAAAATATACATATCAGTAAATTTTATTATGAGTTTTATAGCAATATGGACATTTACGTGGAATGTCCGACAGAGTTTCTGAGAAAGACATGAAATTCATTACGCTACTATCTTTTATTGTGTCTAACAAAATTTAAGCGGTTAACCTTTTTAGTTGATCATTTAGTGTGGATTCAGTAAGGACGATAAAACGACATGTAATATACTTCAAGCATTGATGAAAAATTATAAATGCAAGTCTCACAGAATCTGTTAATTTGACTTATTGAAAAATCTAATCTATCTTAATAATTTGGTTTGCCTGATTCTAGAACTTTCACCCATGATTTTACAATCAAAGAACCTGACGATCAAGCAACAATTGAAAATTTCATGTTTTTGTGTCGAAGGCATCGCCAAATTAGAGAAATGTTAAATATCTGACGAACTATCACACTTAAAAGACTTTAGTTAGTACCATTCGATTCAGCATATGAAAATATGCTGAAATTTGTTATCACTTAATAGATAGCTATAAAACCGGATTTTCAATGAATTTTTTAAAAATGCGTTTTCTTTTTTAACCCTCTTAGGGGTGGAATTTTAGAAAATCCTTTCTTAGCGGCACTCAAGGGTATAAGAAGTATTTTTACCGCAATTTTCAAAATTGTAGGCTCAGTAGATTTTTTTGTGCGATGATTAACGCAAAATCCAGACTTTCTTTTATATATATAGATTGAAAAATTCAGGTTTTTGTGCCGAAGACATCGCTAAATTAGAGAAATGTTAAATTTCTGAAGAACTATCAGAGTTATAAGATTTTGGTTAGTACCATTCGATTCAGCATATAAAAATGCGCTAAAATATGTTATCACTTAAAAGATAGCTATAAAACATGATTTTTAATATTTTTTTTAAAATGCGTTCTTTTTCTTAACCCCCCTTAGGGATGGAATTTTAGAAAATCCTTTCGTAGAGGCACTCAATGCTATAAGAAGTATTTTTAACCCAATTATCAAAATTGTAGGTTCAGTAGATTTTTTTGTGCGATGATTAATACAAAATCTAGACTTTCTTTTATATATATACAGGGTGAGTCATAAATATCGAAACAATAGGCTATCTCCTTAAATATTGCCCCAAGACCCATACTTCCAATTGCAAAGTTTCATAAAAAAAGGTGAAATTTTTCATAAGATAAAGTGCAACTCCATGGGGGATATATTTTAAAAAATACGAAAATTAAATTTTTATACGGCCTTCAGAGGATAAAACTTCCAATTAGAAAAATTTTCCTTATCCATTCCTGAATTGAACAAAAAAAAATTATCTCGATATCTTCAAAATTCAGAGCGTTATGACACTTTTAATAAATCGCGAGATTTCAAGGGATCAGACACAAATTGAAATGCGTGTAATCAATGTTGCTGTAATGTGTCCAGGAAATATTTATTTTATTTATTTATTTATAAAGTAAGAATTTTGTATGTTTTATGATGGTTAATTTGTAAGCATTATAACATCATAAACTTTCTTAATAGTTTAGAGTAAATTAAAATTGTTATAACTCAAAATATTATTTATCGCGTTGAATTGTTTTCGTTTGATTAACTAAAAATGTTTTTATTTTCAAGTTCGATTCAAAATTTTAAATTATATATATATATTTTTAATAAAGTATTTAAAATAGAAATATAAAAAAAATGTAAATTTTTGTATACAGATCATATTTTTAAAAGTAAATTTTATGAGGAGAAATCTTCTTTCGTCGCGTTGGGCATTTTTTTTTTTTTTTTAATGTTGAAAAACTATTGAACTCACTGGACTGTTACTGTAACCGACGGTTATTTACTTATGTCAATTTAAAAAAGAAAAATACTGAAATAAAAATATTTGGTGCAGAAAAGTGCATTTAGTTTTAAACAAAGATTGACTCCCAATGTTTAAATGCTTTTTAAAAGTTTCTGGGTGATTAACTCTGCCCTGTATAGTTTTGATTTCAGATTTTGTTTAATTTTTGCCATTCTCGCCTTCTTTAATTACTGTTTAAATGCGTCAGTTGATTTAAACCTCATTTATTTATCAAGTTGATTTCAATTTTTTTCATTGTTTTGGACCTGTCAACTTCATATTTTTCTTGTTAAAATCGCTACTACACGATGCGTAAAAGGTGCCTCTAATTACGGGCGACACCAGGCGTATAGTTCTAGAGATACAGCTATTGCGGAAATCGCACAAAAGACTGTACAGTAGGGCCACCTGTTTAGAGATTCACAACAAAAACTTATCAGCATCAATTTATATCAAGGACTAAGTAATTATAATTTTTTATTAAATTCCGTAGATCAGTTCTTGAGATAGAGCTCTCAGAAAATTTATGTCATATACAAAGATACAGGATCAATGACTCACAGACAGATATTTTGTAAAAACATATTTTTTGGTATCTCTGAGCCTTAAAACGTGTGAATCCGTCGAAAATCGGAATTTTCAGGAATCCAATACTTTCTTTTTGTAAAGATAGAAGAAAGTAAAAATATGTTTAAAACCATCATAAATTTCGAAGCTGAATAGTAAAAAGTATATTTTTTTAAACATTTCTGCGTAATTTATTAAAATAGATTGCCAATGATTCCGTTAATAAAAGTATCATTACCGCTATTACTATTTTTTCTAAACTTATTGCCTGCGGCAATAAGTTTTAACACACTTTTAATGTTAGTTTAATTAATATCACTTAATTTAATAACACTTTTAATAAGTGTTTAATAAGATGGTCCGGCCAATGGGTCGTGCCATTTACGAGGCTGGCGCCAAGCTCGAGATATTGCAGACATCTAGCATATTTCAAAGAAGTTTAAAGCAAAAACCTATACGCTTTTATTTTATATCTAAAAGTTAAAGTATTGTCTTTGATCGACATTTAATAATGCGTAAATTTATGGTCGATCCCTAAATTGTATTTCAAATGAGCTGATATCGCTGTGCTCAGAGGTATGCTAAAGTGGTATAAGTCACGAATTTTGGAAAGTTTTGGATTTTAATATCTTTCGGGGACTTGCAGATATCGAGATGATTTTTTTTTTTTTTTTTTTTTTTTGTACAATTCAGGAATGGATAAGGAAAAATTTCCTAATTGGAAGTTTTATCCTCTGGAGGCCGTATAAAAATTTAATTTTCGTAATTTTTAAAATAGATCCCCCATGGAGTTGCAACTTATCTTATAAAAAAAATTCACCTTTTTTTATGAAACTTTGCAATTGGAAGTATGGGTCTAGGGTCAATATTTAAGGAGATAGCCTATTGTTTCAATATTTTTGACTCACCCTGTATATCTATCTATCTATCTATCTCTCTCTCTCTCTCTCTCTCTATATATATATATATATATATATATATATATATATATATATATACTAAAAAAGAATGTGCATCAATAAAATTTTACTGGATAATTCAACCCTGAAAGAACATAAATAAAATCTATTTTCACAACGTGTCATGTTTAGACTTTTAAACAACCGTAAAAGAAATCTAAAACAGTTATTTTAAGCAAAATGAAACATTTTTCTTGCGGAATATCCAATATTTTAAAAGATATACAGTGGCTGGAAAATGGTTAACTTGCACAATAAATTCCCACTTTTATCAATCCTTTATAGTCCTTTGAAAATTCTACATGAATTTTTCAAATATTTTCGTCACATTTGATTCAGTGGATTTCTGTATGAATTTCAATCATTCAAAATTCTTCCCGAAATAGTAAATTCACTTTTCAAGAAAATATGAAAGTGCACGATGCAATACTATCGAGGGAAATCAAAAGTTTCAAATCGAAAATGGTTAAAAAATACTAACCCTGTCCAAACATGAAAATAGTCTTGTCTGTGAAAATATTTGTTCAACATAAATATACATAGACTTTAATGCTTCGAGTTATGTGAACAAAAATGCTTTTAAGCACAAACGTATCTAAAAAGTGTTTGTGAATTCGTTTTTCTCTTTAAGTCTGCCAATTTGTTTACGTTATAACTTGCGGAAATATATTCGGATTTCCTGAAATTAATATATACTATTAATAAGTTGAATGCCGCGCCTGTCATCAGTCATTGATACTGAAATTTCCGTTTAGGCCGTGTCATTCACCGGTGTCTGACAGTATAAAATATAATATAAAACTAATATATATATATATATATATATATATATATTGTTTCAAGTAATGAAAAATCATATGAAATTTACTTAACTTTATTAATAAGAGGATTATAGAGTTAAATTGGAAGCGGCTTGAACGGAAATTTTATTTATGAATTGGACAATTGTACCATAAATTATACTAAAAATATGGACTAAAATAAATACAGATTTGTAAATGGTACACTTATAAAAGGAATATATTTAAAATGCACTTAAAAATTATAAACGTTTCATTCGCTTCTGTGAACGTCGTCAAGATACAATAGAAACATGTTAAATGCAATTTAAAGTTTCAAAATATGAACATATACATCCAACACTCCACGAGCAGAGTTGAGTGGAGAGTGCATAAACCTGCTTTTTAATTAATTATAGCATATTATACCAGATTTTATGGATGGAATATGATGAATGATCATTACAAGCTCATGGCCCGAGCTTAATGATCGTAATAGATTCTAAAATTTTATTAAGATATGGATTTTTTTTCATGGAATTATAATTTTAGCTTACATCTCAACAAAATTTTAGAGTTTTGATTATTATTTTAATGCACTCATATAAACTTGAAGAAACGTTTAAGAAACTTATTATTCGTTTAAAAAACTTCCTCTTTTCTAAAATAAGGACTTCAATTTTTTATAATCTCTAAAAACACTAGCTAAGGTGCCAATTTCAAAGACTTTCATTTCTGTTTGCATTTAAAGTCATGTAGAATACATTTTCTAGTCAGTGCACGTTTATGTTAATTTCCGAACGGAAGTTTTTTGAAGTTTTTCCTTGTTTGAATTATATAGTTCTCTTTTTTAAAAGTTTTGAACTACGAAGTTACTTTTCAGAATTTATTTTAAACTTTCTTCGCATTGAAATTCTCAACGATGGCAGTGTCACATTTTTAACTTTTATTTTCATATTTTTATTTATTTGCTAGTTATGTTAGTGCATATTCTTCAATTTAGTTTTTTATTTATTTCATTGAACATTAGCAAAGCATTATCTGAAAAATGGTTGGTAAAATATGAACAAAAATTAATAAAACCAGAAAATTTTATATTGCGTCGTTCTTTTTTCAAATCAGTTATGTGGGATTTTTTTTCAATAAGTTATTTATAAACTCTTTGCAAATAAAAATTATGAAACAGCAATTATCCATTTAGATACTTCACTTAAACGTGTTTATTAATGTTCTTGTTATTTTATAAAAACTGGAATAAAAAGTCAACATTTGTTTATAGTATATATTTGTGAATTTTATTTCTTTTTTCTTTTATTTTTTCCTGTATCAAAAGTAGTTGCAACGAAAATTCTACAATTTTTTTCTTAATTCAGTTTTCCCAATAAAAAATAGAGTAAAAAAAATAATGTCTCTCTCTTCGAAAATTGAATATTTTATCGTAAAAAACTAATATTAGATAAAATGCATAATATTTTTAACTATTTAGTGTTACTGAACACAGCGAATAATTTTCTTAAACGTTTTAAATAAAACAAATTTACAAAAACTTAGCGTGAAAGCGGATTCGATTTCCGAATGAAAAAAAATATATTCAATACATTGTAAAATGTTAGAATGCTTCAAAAATAATGAAATCCACACTAAGTAGTGTCAGTAAGTAGTGAACATGCAATATCACGTGTATAAAGTAAGTAGCATTTAAAGTTCGTTTAGAGGTATGAACGAACAATTTACACTATTTATCAATCTATAAAGGAAAACCTAAGGACAGTTTTAATGAAGTTGCACATAACTAAAAGTAAACATGATCACAGATTTACATTACAAAACGCTTTGTATAAATTAGTAGCTATTAAAATAAAGGCCTTAATGTGAATTCCGCATGGTATGTAAAATTTTATTTACCAAAAGTCATTTAATAATAATAATAAGTCATTTAATAAAATGATTTACACTGTAGAAATGATTTACCCATTGATCAAGTGATTTGATAGGCATATATTTCACGTATTGAAAGCGACTAAAGCTCTTTCATTGTAGCTTCTAATTTCAGCTTTTGCATTGTAGTTATTTTCTTAGGAAAATCTATTTTAACAAATAAATTTAGCTAAACAACAAAATGGAGTTGATTAACTTTTGTGTTTGGATGCCTAATTTAAAATTAATTTCACCAACCGGAAACCCCACCTGAAAATTGAGAATTTTCTATGGAATGTGTTTGATTGAATCATGTATTTCGGCTCTTACAATGAATTTCTTGAAAATTCCTTCTGTGAAGCCAATTTTTTCGTCAAACGTCGAAAAATATTCCCAAGTTTATTCACATTCTTTTTTCTTTTTTTGTCAATGATGAAAGTTGATTTCCCATCACAAATTTCTTCATTAGCGTATTATCGCCAAATTTAGGCAAAATATTGCTAAATTTACAATCTCGTTTATTGAAGACAACAGCTCAACAGCTTTATAATTTTTGCAACATTCAATTTCATTAAAATGCATTGGTTAATAGTGATCTTGAAAAGACCGATTATCTTAATTTTTTCGAAAATGTATTCTATCCAAAATATATTCTCGCACCGCAAAACGATAGGATAGAAAATTTAATGAAAATCCTTAAAGTAATTTTTTCAGATACAATTTACTTATACACACAAGATTTGCTCATATTATAATGCATTATACTTAAATTAAAAAAAAAAGAGAAACAGGTAAAAAATATTAAACAATTTGATTTTTTGAAAGGCAAAATTGTTTATGGAACCAAATATCCAATATTTCGCGTTTCAAAAATAGAAATCGAGAATGATTTCAAGCTGACAGTGAACATTTAAGCGGAAAAAATGTTTTATTCTTCCGCATCAGGGAGAATTACTTCATATTGCGAAGGAACTTTGGGTCATTCCATTACTGTTATTCAGAAAATTGCTGCAAATATAGCTTATCAGAAAGAAATAAAAAACTTTAAATATACGAATTTCATCCGGCATTACGTAACAATAAATCTTTTCTGTAGTTTTGTAGAAAAGTAAAATGTTAGATAGAACTTCTAAAGTTTTAAAAATGATATGTGGTACGGAAAAGAGTACCCAAGGTGGAAAGTTTTCAGTTCATTTTTAAAACTAAAATACTATTTAAATTATTTATTTTTAAAACGGGTAAAAGACTCTATAGAAAGAAAAGACATTTTATTTTATTCAATAAAAATAAAATGAAATTTATTTAAATTGAATGCCACCCGTCGAATTTTTAATAGAAAAATAAAATGTTGGATACAACTTCTAAAGTTTAAAAAATGAATTGTGTTACTGAGAAAAACTGTTCAAGGTAACAATTTTTCAGTTAACTCTGTAAACTCAAATATTATTTTAAATTATTTACTTTTTAAACAAGTAAAAGATTCGAAGAAATACAATTTTTATCAATAAAACTAAAATGAAATTAATTTAAATTTCATATTACCCGTCAAATTATCAATGTACGTCTCTTATAAATCTTCATTGCTAAGATAAAGTAATAGTTGCATGTTTTAAATTCTAGAAATAATCTGGTACTTATGAAAAGTTAGTCATAATATTTTGAGTACCAATAACATAATACAAATAATAAATAATATAAAAAAACTTTCATAGAACTGCGAATTTTAAACATTGCATAATAAAATTCGCCTTTTCTTTTGCTGTTAAATCACTATATTTGTAAAATAATATAAAATTTTCATTTCCATAACTTTAAATAATTTAAGTAATACTCGAAATATAAATATAAAAGTTTTAATAATAACCAATCCCATATAATCTAAAAATAGATTATCTCAATAAAATTTTAGTTTTAAGATTATATAATTAACAAATTTTGCTATTTTAATAATTAAAACAATTTTAAAAAAAATTGTTTCTTCGTTATTCTTTGTATCTTATCATAATTATTTGCTTTCAAAATTATGCCATTTGCTGATTCCCATGGTATTATGTTTTCAGAACTAAACAGAGTTCATGTATTTGTTGTATATTTGCAATGACATCTTTCCAATGATATATTTGCAATGAATCCTGTTAATTTCCTAAAATAACAAATATAAGAAAGGTGAACGATACATTTTATTTACAACTAGTATATAACCCCGTCAAAAATGACAGAATTTTCACTTGCATTTTATCTTTTTAGTACTTTATAGAAACAAACATAATGCAGATTTTATTCTTAAAGAGTTTGTATTGTAGAAAAGCACATTTTAAAAATAGCAATAAATTTCTACAAATACAAATGATTTTTTTTTTACTTTATATTTAGTTTTTGAAAAAATTTTAGTTTTAAAACAAAGAGCAGGATTCATTGCAACAATAATAATAATTAGTAAAATAAAACTCAATTTCTGAAGATTTCACAAAACATTTAAATTAAATATTGAAGTTTTTTAAATTTTAAAATACATTATCTTTATAAAAAGTATGATTTGGCAGCGGTTTTAGTCGTGGGTATATGATTGATTCTTAGTTCGATGCTTTCAGACATCGATTATGAAGCATTGTGATTTATTTTTAAATTTGGATTAGATGCCATCTATACGCAGTTAATATAAACAAAACAACTTTTTTTTCTAAATCGTAGTTTCTTATAGAAATTACTGCTATTTTCTATAGCAGGAGGCATTGATTTAAATTAAAATCAATTTTTAAAAACTTCAGCTATGCAACTTTAAAAATTCAATCCGTAAATAATGAAAACCAAAATTATTATTATTGTTTCTTTTGTAAAATTTTAAATTAAATGTACGAGTTTTTGAAAGCTTTAATTATATCCATTTGCAATTTCCGTGCATTGTAAACGAAATTTATATTTTTTATCAAATGTCGTTTAAATGTAAGGAATATATAGTATCATAAACTAAATAAAAATCATCAAATTTTGATTTATTTGCATGCATCAAAGCAGATAAAATTTTAATTTAAGAGCACGTGAAAAAATAATTTTCAGTTATACTAATTCAATAACAAAATTAAAAAAATTAACCGGATAAATGCTATCATTTAAAAAAATAATAAAACTAAATTTAAATTCATCTTTATCTTTTATAAAGAAAAAAGGCCGAAAAAGGTTTCTAAAATAGTTCATAGATGGCAGCACTAAAGTTGTGAAGACAGTGCTTGAGTAGATAAATAAAATACCATCGTACTCAGATGATAAAAAGCTTATCAGTTTACTCTTCCACTGTTATCTTTATGCATTAAAATTTCATTTGGTATACATGTTATACATGAAAATATGCTGAACAAACATTATTTCAAGTGGAAGAAATTTTAAAGAATCTTTTAACATCTGTTTTCAATTAAGCCTAACTTCTCGTCTAGCAACGGTTGAATTCCAGATTGGAGTGGTTCAACCTGGAACCGTTCTACACATTTCTCCAGACGCATTTTATTATAAATAGATAATTTACGTTTTTTTCTTTCTGAAATATATATTTCTGAAAGGCTTTTAATTCTTACAAAACGTTCATGTGTAAAACATTTAATTTCCTTTACAATTTTTTTCTCGAATCGTATAGATAATCAGTTTAAAAAAATTATTTTAAACTTCAAATACGTCGAGAAACTCAGGTCATTTTGTGCTTCATAATGACTATATTGTTTTCTACGTTAAAATAAACTAAAGTCCGAATTTAAACACACAATTGTATTGCATACCTAAGGGCACTTTTTTTTTTTTTTTTTTTTTTTTTTTTTTTTTTTTTTTTTAATAAGAAATACGTATCAAAAACACGAGATTTAGTTAAAACAGTTAATAAAACTATGAATTCAAATAAATTTTTAAGAAAAATTTAATAAACTTTTCAAATTTATGCAATTTTTTATTAAGTTATAGTAAAGAATTGCGTTTATGCCAAACTTTCTATAACAAAATCTATTGATTAAGTTTTATTTTTTTCAATCTATTAGTAAACCACTTACGTATGTTATGAAGCAAAAGATTTCATTACTTCTTAAATTTACTAATATATACTATATTTTGTATGCAAAATACTTTGTTGAGAAAATGTGCATTTTTTAATAAAAAAATAGCGCTTAAACATACATATAAACTTACAAGCTGCATTTTGCTTCATAATATACCAATAGATGATCAGAACCTTGTCAAGAAATTTTATTTCAATATCTTAAAACCTTTTTAAGAAATGATGTTTCTGGTAAAACTATAAACTGAAAATCGTTGTTTTCAAGAAACGCAAATTAAGATTTTGATATATTACAAAAAACGGTACTACTCTGTTATCCCGTCGACTAAAGTACTACCGCGAAATTATAAGATTAAATGACAATAATGGATGATCGTGAATGTCGATTCAATGACATTAAATACGATACACGTGTTTAAAACCTCATTAAGTGATTTTTATTTAGACTTTTTATTTGTATTTTTTTTATACAGGGTGAGTCATAAATATCGAAACAATAGGCTATCTCCTTAAATATTGCCCCTAGACCCATACTTCCAATTGCAAAGTTTCATCAAAAAAGGTAAATTTTTTGATAAGATAAGTTGCAACTCCATGGGGGTTCTATTTTAAAAAATACGAAAATTAAATTTTTATACGACCCCCAGAGAATAAAACTTCCAATTAGAAAAATTTTCCTTATCCTCTTCTGAATCGAACAAAAAAAATTTCATCTCGATATCTGCAAATCCCTGGATGATATTAAAATCCAAAATTTTTCAAAATTCGTGACTTACACCACTTTAGCATACATCTGAGTGCAGCGATATCAGTTCATTTGAAATACAATTTAGGGATCGACCATTAATTTACGCATTGTTAAATGTAGACCCAAGACAATACTTTAACTTTTAAATATAAAATAAAAGGGTATAGATTTTTGCTTTAAACTTCCTTCACATATGCTAGATGTCTGCAATATCTCGAGCTTGGCGCCAGGCTCGTAATTGGCACGACACATTGGCCGGACCGTCTTATTAAACACTTATTAAAAGTGTTATTAAATTATGTGATATTAATTAAACTCTCATTAACCGTGCCTTTAAAACTTATTGCCGCAGGCAATAAGTTTAGTTAAAATAGTAATAGCGATAATGACCCTTCTATTAACTGGATCATATGGAATATATTTTAATGTTATTATACATTTTAATGTTAATGGAAATATATTTTAATAAATTACTTAGAATTTTTTTCAAAAATCTAGTTTGTACTATTCAGTTTCAAAATTTATGTAATTTTAAACATATTTTTACTTTTTTCTATCTTTACAAGAGAAAAGTATTGGATTCATGAAAATTTTGAATTCCGGTTTTCGACGGATTCACACGTTTTAGGGCTCAGAGATACCGAAAAACATGTTTTTACAAAATGTTTGTCTGTGAGTCACTGCTTCTGTATCTCTGTATATGATATACATTTTGTGAGCGCGCTATCTCAAGAACTAATACACAAAATTTAATAAAAAATTATATTTACTTAGTTCTTGATATACATTGATGCTGATTAGTTTTTGGTGTGAATAGCTTAACAGGTGACCCTACTGTAAAGGCTTTTGTGCGATATCCACGATCGCTGTATCTCCAGAATGCAAGGAATATCATCAATCTTCAGATTCAGTTATTCCTTGACATGAATTGATGTTATTTATATTTTGTTGTATATGGCTCCACGAGTACGCTGCAACACTGAATTTGTTACGATTCCTGCAATAGCTCTACTTTAAGAACTAATGCAGGAATTTCCATAAAAAGTCAGATGCAGTTACTTCTTGACATGAATTGGTTTTGTTTACGTTTTTGTATCAATCATCTTTCGGATGGCGTTTTCATAATGAATTTTGTATAGTTTACACGATTTCAGTGATATCTTGTACTAATCCACGGAATTTCGTATCTTTAGAGTCCTCCGATTGCTACATACGGCATTAAAAAAACTATTTATTCGAATGTTAAAGTCGAAGAGTATAACGTTTCTGTTGCGTATTTTTTTTATGCTAAGCTCCCACTAATATTTCATTCTAAGTGTATTTAATTGATCAAGGTTTAATGCGTTCGAACCAAACATCATTTAAGAAATACAATTGAATAATTTCAACTTAAAACGTTTAAATGAAATATGCCGAAGATTCTTTAAACACCTGTTCTTGTTTTAAAAAGATAACCGATTCGCAAGGTAAACAAAATTTAAATGTATTTGTATTTGAACTGAAAACTGTATGTTTAACTCTAAAAAATGAAAAAAAAAAGCGCAGCGGCCTTTGAGTCCGCTTACAGCGGTTAACACGTTAGGGATTGTTTTTTATTTATTATTTATTATTTATTATTATTATTATTATTATTCCGGCCAATTATCTCCAATAGGAAATACAGGTTTCGAAAAAACCACGGAAAATTTCGAACGGTTAGGCCGATGGTTGCGATTGGGTTCGAACTCAGTACCTACCGTCTACCAGTTTGGAGGCCCGTAATTAGAGGCGTCTTTTACGTATCGTGTAGTGGCAATTTTAACAAGAAAAATATGAAGTTGTCAGGGATAAAACAATGAAAAAAATTGAAGTCTGCGTGATAAAAAAATTAAGTTTAAATAAGCTGACTCATTTAAATAGTAATTAAAGAAGGTGAAAATGGCAAAACTTAAACAAAATCTGAAATCGAAACTACACAAAAAGGAGTTAATCACCTAGACGCTTTTAAAAAAGCATTTAAACATTAGGAGCCAATCTTTGTTTAAAACTAAATGCATTTTTCTTCATCATATGTTTTTATTTCAGTATTTCTCATTTTTAAACTTACATCATAAATCAGTAACCGTTGGTTACGGTAACAATTCAATAGTTTTTTAACACCTCAATCAAAAAAAAATGCCGAAACATGTTTTTACCTCAGAAAATTTACTTTTAAAAAGATGATTTGTTCACAAAAATTGCATCTTTTTTTAAATTGCTATTTTAAATACTTTTATTTTTTAAAAATATTATTTAAAATGCCGAATCAAATTGAAAATTAAACATTTTCATTTAATTAAAAGAAAAAAATTCAACGCGTTAAATAATATTTTGAGTTATGACAATTTTAACTTACTCTAAATTTTTTTTAAAAAAATTATTAAGAAAGCTCATGATGTGATAGTGCTTACAAATTATGTGGTTAACCATCACAAAACATTCAAAATTCAAACTCTATAAATAAATAAATAAAATAAATGTTTCCTGGACAACATACAGCAACATTGTTTCTTCAATTACACGCATTTCAATTTGTGTCTGATCCCTTGAAACCTCACGATTTATTAAAATTGTCATAACTCTCTGAGTTTTGGAGATATCAAGATGGAATTTTTTTTGTTCAATTCAGGAATGGATAAGGAAAATTTTTCTAATTGGAAGTTTTATCCTCTGGGGGCCGTATAAAAATTTAATTTTTGTATTTTTTAAAATAGACCCCCCATGGAGTTGCAACTTATCTTATCAAAAAATTTACCTTTTTTGGTGAAACTTTGCAATTGGAAGTATGGGTCTAGGGGCAATTTTTAAGGAGATAGCCTATTGTTTCGATATTTATGACTCACCCTGTATATTATACTAATTATTTGTTGTTTTATTATTTAAAATAAAAATTACGTCAATATGTATAATTTGGCTATTAGTTTGGCGATTTGTATAATTTGTTGAAATCGGTTGACAGGATAACAGAGTAGTATCCAAAAAATTCTGTATAAAGTTTACAACATTAAAGCCACCTAGGTTTATATGTTTGCGTAAATAATTATATATTAAATATTTGTATATTAAAATTTATTGTTTACCCTTTTGTGGATCTTTAAAAGTTCACTTTCGTTCTCAAAATGTTCGTTTCCAGTTTAAATTTTGTGCTATAACTTTCCTTCTTATTACCGTTGCACCAAAGTTAAGGCATTTTCGGAATCCTAAAAATTTTAACTTTAATTTAAAATAATAAAAATAGTCGAAAAATGTTTGCAAAAATAGCGATTTAAGGATAAGCACATACATTAAGGGTCATTCATCAGAAGAAAAGCAACGCCGAGAGGGCCAGATAAGGGGCCGTACTTAAATGATGTCACGCTTGAAGGTCAGGAAGGGGGTTCTTGGAAATTATGACAGTTTGTGACAAGGGGGTAGGAGAGAGTAAGAAGAAATATGACTCACACATTTTAGTTAAAATGAAAGCATTAAAATTCAGTGAATTAAATTATGAAGAATGAAGTTACTTTAAAATTAAAATATTTTGCCTTCATAAAGATAAGATATAATGGCCAAATATGTAATTCTACTTCAAATTCCAGAATACTACTGTTTTCAATCACTCTTTCATATTAATATTTTATCACTATTTTACATTAATTATGTTTTTTGTTGTAAACCTTAACTTTATTTCATACAAAATACAAGTACTCGAATCATTTTTGTTGTTCAGCTCACAAACTTCATTAAATGCATAGTTAAAAATTAAAAATAAAATTTGAAATATGATCTAAAACGTAGTGCTTTGTTTCTAAACTGGAAGTATATGTGACATGTGATAAAAGGAGAGGGGAGGGAGTAAAACGAAGTGTGACAATTTGTGGCAAAGGGGGGGGGGATTCAATATATGGAAAAACACGTGACATCATTTATGGAAGGCCCTTTTGTATAAATAAATAAAATCATCTAAAAACTAGTATTCTTTAGACAGTACAACTAAATTCTAAATTGAAATCCCCATGTTCAAGCAACTAAGACACTATAAAGAAAGAATCCTTTAATAAAGAAAAAAAAACTATCTATATTCATCAGAAATGCTAAATGAACTAAATTTATAAACTCAGCTTAATGGGTTAAAATTTTATACAACGTAATAGAAAAATCAAAGCGAAAACTTCCTAGACAATCAGAATGATTCAGTACATTTTTGTGAAACAAACATTTCGCATTTTCTCGACTAACTTTGTATTCATTTATTTTCCATAATTATTTGGTCGTTGTTAAAGTATGTATTCATAAAAAGATTTAGAATATACAAAGATTTCTTAAATAAATATCTTAATTTTCATGCATGTCATATTATGTAAATATTAACTGGAAGTAAAAATAATTTTGAATACAGCGAAAAATGAAAAGTTAAAACAAGTAAGAAAAACCATGCGTTAAAGATATAATATGAAATACTTTCCAACATATCCTGAAATCTTTAACAAAACTTCGTTATTTAGGGAAATAAGGTTTTACTGTCTATAAAAAACCCCTGTCGGATGGGCCTATAGGCGGAGGTAGATTTCGAAGAGTGCTCATTTCAACAATATATATATATATATATATATATATATATATATATATGATTAGAGATAAACCCAGTTTAATAACTTCATTTGGCCGTTTATGAAAAATTTTTAATTTCATTTTTCTGCAAAAACTGGTTTTATCAGAATCATCTTAAAAAAAATTCAGCTCAAATGCCCATTATGACAACATATTTTGAAATAGATTCTAAATTTATTAAAAAATCGACCAAAACAGTACATTATACAGTTCCTAAATAAAAAAAAACTGTCAGTTGAAAGCATTTGAGAAAAAAAATTGAATTTAAAAATGAGTCATAAAATAACCGATTTCTTGTTTGAATACATCCTTAATTCTTTAATCATGATTGCTTCGGAAAATTTTGTGCGAAATACTCACTTTGACAGCATTTTTAAAAATATATTCTATCTTTATCAAAAAACTGGCCAATGCGTCAGAGTATATAGTTCGTAAATAGAAGGATCTGTAAATTGGATGCATTTGAGAGCGAAAATGAATTTTAAAACGAGTCATAAAAAACGCAATTTGCTATGTGAAAACTTTAAATTTTCAAATCTCGAAGACTTCGGGAAATTCTGTTCAAAATACCCTTTTTGGTAGCCTTTTTCAAAATATATTCTGTCTTTATCAAAAAACCGATCAATGCATCACATTATATAGTTCCTACATAAGAGGATCTGTAAATTGGATGCATTTGAGAGCAAAAATGGATTTAAAAACGAGTCAGAAAAAAAACGCAATTTCTTATTTGAACACTTCCTTAAATTTTCAGTCACGATGATTTCTGAAAATTCTGTTCAAAATACCCTTTTTGGTAGCCTTTTTTTGAAATACATTCCGTCTTTATCAAAAAACTGACCAGTGCATCACAGTATATAGTTCCTAAATAAGAGGATCTGTAAATTGGATGCGTTTGAGAACAAAAATGGATTTAAAAACGAGTCAGAAACAAATGCAATTTCTTATTTGAATACTTCCTTCAATTTTCAGTCCGTATGACTTTCGGAAATTCTGTTCAAAATACCCTTTTTGGTAACCTTTTTTGAAATATATTCTGTCTTTATCAGAAAATTGACTAATGCATCACTTTATACAGTTTCTAAATAAGAGGATCTACCATTTGGATGCATTTAAAATCAAAAATGAATTTAAAAATGAGTCAGAATATAAGCCGTTTGGATTTGAGGTTTTTTTTCTCCAACTCTTATTTTTGTTTACTTTCTTTTTGCAATACGAATTGGTCCTATGAAAAACTTGTCAATATAAAAGTTGTAGATATTTTTGAGAAGATGTAAAATAAATTTAATCAGATTTGATATCTTAAAAATTGACGGAGTTCTTGATTTTTCTCTTTTTTCAGCGCCCTTTTTCTTTTCGTTTTTAATTTTTTTCATTGGTAAAAGTTGGTCCTATCAAAAACTTGTAAATACAAAAGTTTTAGATGATTTTAAGAACATTTATAAAAAATTTAGTTGGACTTGATATCTTGAAAATTGACGAAGTAGTGAATTTTTTTCTCTCAAAATCCCTGTTTTTTCGCACCTTGAGCCCACTTCTAAATTTATCAAAAATCTGTCATGTATATACTTTTTGCCCATTTTTAAGAAGTAATATAAACTTTAAACCGATTCGATATCTACTTTAATTAAGAAGTTATGGCGTTTTTTCAGTTTTCACAAAAACGCCCCCTATTCCGACCTCCTTGGTCCGATTTTGCCCATTAACAAACTCAGCCAAGATTTTATCCCCATTGATTTTATGTACCAGTTTGGTGGAGATTGGTGAAAAATTATAGAAGTTATCGTGTCCATAAAAAAGTGAGATATATAGATAGATAGATAGATAGATAGATAGATAAACTGGTGCGATTGCAATAGGTAGTATTTTTTACGAAATCTACCTAAAAAATATGTATTCCAATATTTTTTAGCAATCCTGCATTTAATCTGTCGTTGCATATATGTGTACTATATAGTGGGGAAATTTAGTTTAGTAAGAAAACGCATACCAGGTTAAAATTTCTCTTTCAGCAATTTATACTAATAGGTTGAAACATACTTGAATAATTTTGTTCAGCTCTGTAGTTAACCTATTACCTTTACTACATTCCAGTAATTAGCTAAAATCCAGTAATTAGCTAAGGCACTCTTAAAACTACTTAAATCACATTTCCAGAAACTATCGTTCATGGGATCATGTGTCCAATTCTTTACTAACCTTGTATATCATTAAATCTATATTCGACAAACATTTCTTATTAAACAGAATGTAATTCAGCGTAAAAAATGCATAGCTTATTTTAAAACCACTTTTAAATGAATTACGCTGATAATCAGTAATTTTTACGGACTGTTTGTGTAGTCTTGTATATCAACTATAACAGTATTACACGCCATAGAATATGCACACATTTACTGAAACTCCAAAAATGTATGTAAAATTAAAAATGCATTTCATCCATCCATCACCCATCATCAATAATATAAAGTACACCGGATAGTACATACTATTTGAATTTTTTCGTGCGTCCCAATAAATGCTATACGTTTCGTATTATGCGTGAAATAACTCATTTTAAGCCTCAGCAATGTATATCAATTTTACTTTGCATAAAATAGTCTAATATAATTAAAATATGTCACAAACAATTTTCCCCTTTTAAATTATATAACTGAATTCTTTTGTGTAACCCTAATAACTATTCTTTTAATTTCATATTTTACAGAAGGCATATATTAGAGCCCTTCGTAGATGCATATAAATCTGAAGATGTTTGACAGTGTGTAACATCTTTAAAACTCATTTGGAACGATTTGTCCCCATAGGCCGTAATGTAACAGTAAACTTTTGACTCTCCCCGTAAATAATCTAATCATGATGAAAATTTCATTTGCAATAGGGTTCGTGCTAGCGTAACCGCCAATAACTTCCGAAAGTTTAATGACAATCCGAGTAAATTTACAAGAGTTAGAGCGCGGACGGATGGTTAGACAAAGCTAAAGAAAAAGCACTTTTCAATTTTGTTGAAAAGTGCTATCTTTCATTCCGTCAAGTTAACTTGATTGAATTATATAAAAGTAGAATTTTGTAATAGATTTTTCACTCAGTTCCTGGTATATCTTTACATCCTAGTATACTTAAAAGGGGTCTCAAGTCTTTTAAAATTGGTAAACAGGAAAAAAAGACCATTTTTAGCATTTAACATCTTAAAATGTCTATGTTATTAAAATACATTTTTTATTGGTACGAAAGATCGAAGTGTGTTCTTTTTAGTTCTGTGTTTAAAAAACTGCAAGATGCACAATTAGTATTTATAAGGAGCTTCAAATTTTCAGACTTTATCGAACAGAAAATTGATGCAACAGTTTACACGCAGGTTTATAAAATAAATTTTAACACTAGAAAAAAAATTGTGCCTCATTATACTTTGATTCTAATTGTTGTATTAAACCTCAATAAAATTATTTTTAAATCATTTCTAATTTTTTTTATACAAAGACGTACTTAATTATACAAAATTTTGTAAATTTTAACAATATAATAAACTAAAACAAATTTAACTACAAATTTAAAAAAAATGTAGGTTCAGTTTATGCAGACTAACATGAAACATATGCTTTCAAAATTTCATAAAAAATTATTCAGTAGTTTTTGTGGCATCCTGCGTGTGATGCCGAAAAATGTAAGAGAAATATGACTTCAGAGTTTCGGAAATTCCGCTTCAGGTATTGAGCGGGTACAATTCTTAAAGCCATAACACATTTGTAATTTCAAGTAAAGAATTATAACAAAATATTCAGAAAAATTGGCGGTTAACATCTAAAACATGTTGTTTATGATAAACCCTGAAAAACAATTTAAAACTATTTTTTTTCTTTTAATGACTCTGACAATCTTTTAATTTCAGTGCTTTGTCTATATGTGCTAGACTATAGTGCTATAGTGTCTATAGTGCTAGACTATATAACATTTCTGCTGTTTGTCGAACCTTTTCACATTTACAATATAAAAGTAGTAAATCACGCGTTTTCTTCAATGCTCTTTTGCACTTCTGTCTGTTCTTGTCAATGTTTTAGGATATGTTTTTCTTCGTTCGAAAAATAAACTTTTTTTTCAGGCGTGTATTAATCACAAATAAAAATACTTTGTTCAAAATGAGGTGTTTCCGTTACCATGAAATGCACATCACATTGAAAATTAAAAGAAACATACTAATATTTGTATATTCTACGCTCTAGATTTACTGTGTATTAATGGTATGCAAATATGGAAAAAGCTACTACAAATGGGGCTTCGTCCCATTTTTACATAGTAGGTACATACAAAATTTCAAGTATCTATCTCAATTCGTTTGGGAGATAGAGCGTTTACAGACAGACAGACTGACAGACAGACAGACGGACGACATTTTTTTCTAAAAATATGTTTTTCGCAAACGCGTAAATCCGCCAAAAATTTTTTCGATTTTCAAAACGATTGCAAGACTTACCCTATACTACGTATGATGGCTAAGTAATATGTGTAACACATTTTCCTAGCTTTGAGCAATTTATTATATAAACATTAGCAGAACGCGAAATTTCCTTCGCTGTAAGAGCTGCTGATATACAACAGAATCTTTTTTCCGGCTTAATACATTTCAAAGAACTTTTGATTGATATATCCAATATATACATTAATATGAAAGTTGATGAAATTATATGCATAATTTCATACACTTTTTGATTTTACTAAAATAAAAATGGCAGAAAAATCACTGTCTGGATTCCGCTTTTAACCAAACTGTTCCAAGTTCAAGAAGGCTTCAAACGTATACATGAAATTTGGTTTTATTCTATGAATAACTTTACAGTTTTTTCTATAGTACGATAATCAAAGGGGGGCAAAAATAGCTTTTAAAGCGCACCGTTCACGCGGAATATTTTGAAATTGAAGGATGCCCTGCTGGAATTAGCTAAAAACAATCACAGAAAATTTGGTTTAATTCTCTGCATAACCTCATAAACTTTTCGATGGAGTAATGGCAACACGCTAACACACTTAAACAAACTGTGACAGACAGATATATTGTTTAAACGGGTAAAATTTTAAACTTATAAATCCCTATAAAATCGGAAGTCGAAAAATAGTTCGAATACAATACTCTTTTTATAGAAGAAAATAAAAATGATAACGCTGAGATTAAGTAAAATATGACACTTAAACACGGTTATATTTGAACTGGAAAATTTCAATGAAATAAACATACAATCAATGTTTCAGGGATGGAAAAGAGGAAGAAAAACGCACAAAACTTAGTATGAAAGTACCTTTTGGCAAGGAAAGTTAATTAACTAATTTTTGAATAGCAAACATCTTCCGGCTTTGGAGCTAATTTTGTATTCATTTATTTGCATATTTATTTGGTCGTTCTTAAAAGCGTTCGTTAATAAATATGCTTTGAATGTATAAAGATGCAATAAATGAAATGTAACTTTTTCTTTTCATTCCTTGGACTGCCGTATTATTTAAATATTATCCCGATGCAAAATTATTCTTGTGAAAAATGTCATAATCAATATTTAAAATTGGTTTTCCTATAAGTATTCTAGCATTACTAAATTACAAAAAAAAAAAAAAAAAAAAAAAAAAAAAAAAAAAAAAAAAATAAAAATAACAGATGAAGAAATCGTATTTTTTACATCCACTTTTCCGAAATTGGCAAATATATAGACATATTTTGAAATATGCAGTTTTTTCCATTTCCCACAAATTTGATTCCTAAAGGTTCTATTTTCTTTCATAGATATTAAGAATGACTAAAAATGTTTGATATTGCTTCTTACCGGCAATATCATTATTTTTAGAACTGCAATTTTAACCGCCGAAATGGTGAAAATAAAGAATATAAGATATTTATACTTACAGCGAGAGTTGGCACGAATTTATAGACATTTCATATGATTTTTTACCTTACCATTTCCCATGACTTTTAACATATTTTCAAAAAATCCGTATTTTTTTCATTTACTTAAAAAAAATTATGTATATATTATTCATTTTATATTCAAACATGGAAATTTTGGTAAGCAATATTGAACATATTATTTTAAAATTTAGTTGAATTGAAAATAATTGAAAAAATAATTAAAATTATGTATGTTTTCACTGACGTTTGGTTAATTTGGTCTCATGTTGCGGACCCACCAGTGGCCAAGAGGTTTTGATCTCAAAACTCGTAGATGACAAGCCCTGTGCTCAAGTATAATCTTACTCGTGGCCTAATCATTCGGAGTGTGACTTAGTTTACTCGAAAACTTGAATATCATTGTGTAAATACGAATTAGTTTTCCTTTGAAAGACACCCCTTGGAGTGCACTACTCCGTGGGCTTCTATAATTCGTGTAGGGTCATGCCATGGTAACTTACGTTATATTTTGAATTATTCAGTATTTGTAATTTAAATCAGTAAATTTAGTAATGTAACACCCTCAAAAAAATGATTAAAAATGCAATTTTGACATGGTTTGCTAATTAAAGTTATTCAAAGCCCGATTTAGATTCAAATTACCTAATTTTAGTGTTATTTCTTAAATTTTGGTAGTTTTACTTACTGTGGTAGCTGCGATTACTGAAAAAGGAATGTAAGTTATCATATAAAGTTTAATTTTTATTATAATTATTTTAGGTAGTTTTCATCCAAATTGACCCTTAGATTGGTTTCATTGAGAAATCATGTTATTTTTACATTTGAATATTTTTATGAGTTATATTATTCAAATTACTGCAGTAAATTGTTCTAAATTTTGCCATGTAAGTATGTTACTACTTATGTAATACTGTATGTTACCATCTACTTATGTCTAAATGTATAACATAAGTTACCATGGAATGACCCTGTGGATAATCGGCCAGAATAAAAAACAACAACAACAACGAGTACCTTACCTTTTGACGCGGGATTGAGTGTTCATGTAATTGTGGGCATTTCTATTCCATTTTGTGATGCAAGTTAAAAGTGTGACAAATCGCGTATTAAATATTCAATAATAATAATATTCAACGTTCAAAATATTCAATATCCTTTTAAATGTTATTAATGAAAAAACTGTTGTTCTGATGAAACATAAGTAGTAGTAATAACAATAAATACAGTTTTACCAAAATTAACGGCGAATTAATCAATACTTCGTGATAAAATAATCGTGGTCAATGACAGTGCACCATATTTTTTGTAATATTTAATTAATTTAGAAACCTATATCGTTAAAGAATTTTTATCTTGGAAAATGCATTCTCATGTTCAATTTCCTTTTAATTCAACTTAATACATTTTTCAAATTTTTCTTGAGCAAAATTTTGAATAATATTGCAAAACTTCACAAATTGCATAAAGTTAAAAAAATTGTTGGATGCTTATAAACTGTCAGTGCATTCTCTTAACAGTATTAAACATGTAATAATGCAGTTATGCAGTTTTCACAACAAAATTATTTTTTGAGAAAAATAATTCTTACTTATTGGTGGCAAATGCAATTTTCGGTGTTTATACTAGAAAAAAAATATATTTTTTAAATAATCCATTAAACATATAATTATACTCGAACATTTATCTGAAAAAGTTGGAATATGCTAAATACGAAATCAGAACTTCAAAGAATGGGAATGCAGATTATTTTTAAAACATCAAAGAGAAAATACCTTAGGCAAGCAGTGTTAATCAATAAGTTTTGGACTAATAAAGGTATCTCGGTTTCTGAATTAAAATGTATTCATTTATTTCCATATTTATTTGGCCGTCGTTGATAGTGTGCATTCATAAATATGTTTCAAATGTAAAAAAGCACAAAAAAGTATAACAGATTTTCTGCTTCAGATTTTTGAACTGCCATATTATTTAAACTCTAGACGCCTTTGGTCTCCCTTAAATACATACTAAGCATGAAATCATATTGTTTTTATTCATCATTTATTTTAAATGCTCATTTTTTTGCCAAATTAGAAGATTCTGCTAAAGTATTAGACAAAGATGCCATGTGCCCGACACATTGGCGCAATTGCAACAAAATGGCAACTATATGCCTCACATGATAACACGGCTATTGTTATTTATTCTTTAAAAAACTGTTTATTTACTTTTATTTTCTTTTTTAAACTGATATGTATTGCTTTGTTCTAAACTTTTAAACTTTTTTTTTATTTATTATTATTTCCTTCTTAAAATAATAGAAAATACTTTAAAAATTTGTATGTAACTGGTGTTGAAAACGATGTTTTCGCCAAATTGGCGCCGGAAAAAATCGCACCAATGTGGTGCGCATGTGACGTCTGTATTGATAAATCAAGAACTCGGTATTTTTTACTAACCTGGCTCTCCAAATATTTTATCCGTGGCATTTTTTTGTATTTCATTAATTTTGTTTAAAATATAATAACATAATCCTTTTAATCATTCATTTATAATACATAACTTTATTTTGAAACTGAAACGTCTAAAATTCATGATTTTTATTTTTTTTTAAGTTAAAAGAATAGAAAAGAAAAATAAAATAATGATATTTGAAAACTCGAAAATTGCAGCGAAAGAACAAAATGTAAATGAAACAAATTTACCTCGGCCTAAATCCATCCAGGGCGTTGCCATTGAACAATTAACAAATAACCACCATTTTTGTGCCACATACTTTAGCGTAATATATATATAGATTATTTGGAGGCACATTTATTCTCAGAAATGATGGCATTATCTGCATTTTAAAGCACAAGCCAAATTTTTTAGATGTCCCGCCTCTTTCTATTGCACCAATTTTAATAATTATTTTTTAAACTAGAAGCTGTTTATTTATACTGGTCTACCGTACACGAACGGATAATCACTACAATACTATTCTAACAGAGCCAACCTTGAAAGGGCTATAAAAAGAGAGAGGGGTAGTTTACATTAGTTCTTTTTAAAGTTATTTGCATTTTTATATTTAATTTTCAATTTTAAACGTTGTTAACTTTTTTTTAATTAAATCGCTCGCATTTGGGCTATACTCATTGAAAAAAGGAGTAGTGGTAGCATTGAAACTTTATATCTTTATATCAGCATTTTTGTTAACAGTTCAACACGTATTTTTTTCTGAATTTGAATAGACAGTTCTTAAAAATAACAAAGGGTTAAGGGTCCTAAAACTAAAATGGAGACATAAAAAATTGCTTTTTTTGTAGTTGCATGGTATCTCTTGCGCAAAATTTCCGAAAATTAAAGGTGAAATCTGATGTTTTACCAGTGAAAATTACATTTTTCAAAAAGATATTAATGTAAAAATGTACACTATCAAGCAAAATGCATCACTTTTTGAAAGATGTCTCAAAATGACGTTATTAACATTCAAATCCCATTCATCTTATATGAATATCAACGTTTTAAGGGTACGTAACACCACGGCAAACGGATCTAATCGAGGAAACGCGAAATTTTTTTCTAAAATGATATTATGTATAACAGAAAATACTCATTTGCTTACAAGAGATGTCGAAATTATATTTCTTCGTACTGAGTATGAGACCTTTTGATCTAAAATATAAACCGCTGTAATCAGAAATCAGTGAAAGGTACACCCAGTTATAGCATATTTAATAATTTCTGAATGAAAAAACAGGTGCTTATGACTTCATTTGTGCTTGAAAATGCCCCAGCCCCATCACATTTATTTATAAATTGAAATATATCACTACGAATTGTCTAAATGACGCAAATTTCTGGAGTTTTCCCTTTCCAGTACTAAAATTGTATGGTAGAAATTTAATAAATTCACAAATTTTGAAAATAGTTCGTATACAGTTCTTATTGTTAAATATAATGTCGATTATTGCTGGGTAAATTAAGTAATAAGATATACATGGATTGAAAATATCAAAGTACATGAAATAAATCATTGAAACGTATACTATGTTTAACATCACATATTTTCTCTTTGATACACAAGAGCACATTAATTAGTATAATTGTGTTAAATAAACTATTTTTTGCTATTATAATTTCGTTGGGAAAAAAATCTTATTTAAATGTTTTACCTTGAGTATTTAATTGATTGGAAGAATAAAATATTTTTAATAAATTTAAAAATTAATAAAAATAATATTCTTTTAATATAAAATAAGGTTTAGTTAAAACCCAATTGTAACTTAAATGTGTAAGAAATGTGTGTATTTTTAGAATTATTTTTGTATTCTATTTTTATACATTTTAAATTAATTTAAAAATTCTATAAACCTAGTTTAATAGCTAATTAATTAAAAAATTCTATTCTGTTTTATTTTATAAAATTTCGATGGATGCCTCGCTTTTATCGTGTAAAACTTGTAGGTACGTGGATAGCATTTTAATATTAATAAATTTGAAAAAATGAAAAATTAAAGAGAAGAATGAAGGCTTTTAATATTTCACTGACAAAAATTCATAACTACCATAGCTATAGCATTTTTCAAAACTATACATTTATACATATGTTTTAGATAGGGAAAGATATAATAAAATAAAAGTAATACTTTTTGCATATATATTAATTTTGCGCACTATATAAATATTATCTGGTTAAATATTTTCTGAAAAACCAAGAATGTATTAATTTATAAATCAATCACATAGATAGTCGCAATTTTGTCGTAACATTCATCAGTTTGCTTTTTCAGTTTTCTGCATTTAACCATCAAGTGTCGCTAAAGAACTGGAATGAAGCCCTAAATATTAGGAAAAGACAGTTCTCATATAGAAATGTTTTCGCTTTGCGATGATTGTCATCTGAATGAATAGATTTCTTTTTGTCTTGGGAACAAACTCTGATTTTTTAAACTTTGTACTCTCTTTCTTCTTCAAGCCAAAAAATGTATTTAGTTTTTTTTTTCTTTTAATTCTTTGAAGGTTTGAAAATTCTTTCCCAGATTTGAGTCCTCAGACAGATAGTTTCTCTTGAATGTTTGGTAAGCTTCACCCATCTCATGAGCTTTGAACATTTCTTCGACAATTTCTAGAATTGTTATTGCTCCATTTTATACTATTATCATGTCTAGATTTATCTATTCATTGATAATCGTGTTCTATAAATATGAGATATCATGTTCGTCTTTCTGGATCTTGCTCAAAGACAGAACTGGATCTAGAACAGATTTGTCTGAATACTGATTTTGCTTGTTTCATGAATCATGTAGAAAAAAGGCTGTCCAGCTATCAAAAATATCTCTTAACTGTTATATAAATATCTCTTAACGCCAACCCAAGTCTTTGATTGAACTTCGTTGTAGCTTTTGACCCCTGCGTATCTTTACTTATAGTCTCTTGAATCACCTTATTAATTTAATAGCATACAAAACCAAGGATATCTTTTCGATCAGCCTGTTTATCAGCGGATATTTTACAATATAGTGCCTATTTGCTACTCTGTTTCTGAAAATATCATGGATAAATGTCATTCTTATGTTATGGTAAATCCAAAAAATGTACGGTTTAACAAGCCCGCTGACATGAAACCACAAAAGCCCCTGGCAACAACGGCGGCCATTTTCCAATAAGGGGCCCATAAACTACTCTGGTTTTGAAAATATGGATAAATATCATTCTGATGTCGTGGTGAATCTAAAAATGTATGCATATGATTTAACAAGACGACTAACATGAAATCATAAGAGCCCTAGCTCAACTGCGGCACCATTTTCCAATATGGCGTCCATAAATTACCCTGGTATTGAAAATATCATGGATAAATGTCATTCTGATGTTGTGGAGAATTCAAAAATATATCATTTAAAAAGTTCGCCGACATGAAATTACAATAACCCCTGTCTCAATATGGCCGCCACTTTCCAATATGGCGCAGATAAATTACCTTGGTTTTGAATGCATCGTGGATAAACGACATGTTGATGTTGTGATGAATCCAAAAATGTATTGTTTACCAAGTACGCCATGACATGAAACCACACGACTCCCTAACTCAACGACGGCGGCCATTTTCCAATATGGCGTCCATAAGCTACCCTCGTTTTGAAAGTATCATGGATAAATGAGATGCTGTTGTTGTGGTGAATCCAAAAAATATATAGTTTATCAAGTTCCGCGACATGAAACCACACGAGCCCCTGGCTCTACGACCATATACAGTTAGTCTCGGTTGGAAAAACATTGGCATGTCCCTTCACTCTGTTCCATTTAAGAATTATTTCTTCTTTTTACTGCTAGTGTAAAGAACACAGAAAACTACACTTACAATGAAACTTCCTTTTTTTTCTTATTTAAAGTTTTACACGAATTAGGAATAAAAGCATTAAACTTTATGGAAACACAGAAGAAAAAAGCAGAAAAAGGAAGGCACGCTGATATTTATGAAAGTTCAGTCCCTTTTAACTATTCGAAAACAAATAGTATGAGCTATATATTAAATAAATCTGTCTTTAGGTATAAAATATTCGTGTTACAAGTGCATTCCTGTTTTTTAAATACAGTTGTCGTATTAAAACCTTTGCTCCATATACGAGTAAATATTGTGTATGTAACTTGTTTCTTTCGATTTTATGTTACTTTATTTAAAGCTTAAAACCAGATTCTCCTCTCCCCCTAAAAAAAGAACATTATGCAATCATTTTTAATATCTTTTACTGCTTGTAAATCCAAAAATCATTGGGATTTTTTAATTTTGAAATTACCGTAATATTGTTCCTCGTTTTTTAAAAAAATTAGTCATTTTCTATGCACTGTTAAGTGAAAAACATGCTTTTAATCCATTTAAAAGTAATTCACCCTTGAGATGATTAATATATCAACATTATATTCCGATTTAATTTTACATTTTATAGCAATTTGATGTGACCTTAATCAAAGAAAGAGTATGAGAATTGAATATTTTATAAAATGAAATTCACCAATCAACTGACAGTCAAATATTTAACTAGAAGCACTACGGAGAACTAACAAGCTTAATTTAACAGATTTGGAGGCTATACTCGTGCCTAAAAGCATAATACATTTCAGAATTGTAATCTATTTCAGAAATGCAATCTATCTCTGCGCGGATTATATTGCAGTACACTATAAACTCTATTCCTAAAATACAATTCTGGTTAAAATCAGATAATATTAATCTCAAAAAAAGAAAAAGAAAATCATATGTCAAGCATAGATTATGAAACATTTAAAAAAACTCTCTGAATACATTAACGGAACCTCGTCGTTTTAATAGACTTTAGCAAATATTTTCTATAGCCGGAAACGTATGGAATTTTTTTTGTGCACTTGTGTATACACTTCAAATATTCAAACACAAAAATAAACACATTTACGAACATATCTTGTCATATAATTTACAAAAGATTAATGCGTCGTGAATCATTTTTTGTGTTGTGATTGTGTTTTTAATATATTGCAAAAGTGTTGCTATCTAGAAATTTATTCTAAAAATAGTGTTAATAATGTAGAAAATGTGTTGTAAATAGTGTTGTTAAAAATTTATTTTTTCAATTGTGTTGTACAGCACAACGCTTCGTCTCTACATTAACATCACATTGTAAACACCACACAATTTAGAAGACTATAAAACAACGCGTGTAAAATACTTTTGAACCATTTTCTATAGAGTGCATTTGAAGTCACACAATTTAAAAAATGAAATAAGAGACAGTTTGCTAATTTGAAACGTAAAAATACACTTAACTGTAATGAGACAGTTTGCTGTATAGAAAAAATAGGAGATTACTGAGCGAATTGATTAATTTTTATCACTAATTGCATTTCTAGAAAAATTATGTAATTTTAACAACACTTTTTGCACATTCTTTTTTTGGCACAACACATTCGCAACACATTCAACAACGATTGAGTTTGAGTGAACAGTGCTCTGAGGTCTATAGCTACAATGGCTGTTACCTCGATTGATCCAGAAAACACAGAAACAAATACAGAACACTTTATTATTACAGAAAAACCAGTACATACATTTTAATACACATCACAGGGACAACACAGACACCCATGGCGCTAGCTGGACTCGAACAAGGGACCAGCGCAGCGGTGTGGAAGCAGCTACCACTGCCAACCACGCCACTGGGGCGGCTTCGAAAACGATTTTAATTAGAAGTGTTAATTATTATATTCATTTAGTATTGCAAAAATGTTTCGCGAATTCTCAGTGTAATTTACTGACTTTTATTCAGCTCATAGTGTGTTAAAATTAACATGGAAAATAGATAAAACGGTCTAAAATTTACCATCACCAATTCACAACAATATACATGTCTACTCGAATACTTTTCACAGACATGTTTTTCTGTTATATGGAATATTTTATACATTCCTAAAACAAAAGTAAGAAGGTTCGGAACACATTTATTATTATTTTTTTATTATTAAGTTAAAATTTTTAATTTTTTTTTATGGTTAACCATATTATTTGTAGACAAAATCGCGTGATAAAACTTCTCCTAATTAAAAATAATAATAATTAAAAAATTATTAAAAAAGTGGGTTTAGATTAAAGTCATTATAATTGAAAATATTATTTGTAATATTTCATTTTATTTATTTATTCATTTATTTATTTATTTATTTGCATTTAAATAAACAAAGATAGCTAAATTTCAATTCTTATTCAGTATATTTAAACTTTTTCATTTTTTTAATTAAAAATATGTAGAGTAAGAAATTGAAAAAAAAATTAATTTTTATTAAAAAAATCATATTTTCAAAAAAATCAAAATTAAAGTAAAATAATCAAAAAAACAAGTTTCAAGTTTGAAGCATTTTTCTTGGCATTTTCCTCTTAGCATTTTTCTTGCTTTATAACAATTTACATCTGAGAAATTGTGAAAAAACCCTTCATGAAGAAAAACGCATTTTCACAAGAAGATATTTCCATGACAACCATTACTTAAAGCTAAATTTTAAAAACAACCGAAAAACGGAAAAAATTACATTTTCTTTTCTAATTAAACTAAAATCATGATTTAAATGTCATTTTAAGCATAAAAAATAGAGCAATTTTTAATGCAATCTTTCTTTCAGAAAATTTGAAGATTTTTGTGTTTTGAACTACATTAAAATTGAATTCTAGAAACAAATGCACAATTCCGCTCAAAACATACTTATAGAAATTTTATTTATGTACAGTAACGTATCCAGTTTTTTGCATTTGATTTATTTAATTTTACGAAAATCTCCTATTTTACTAAATGTTGCCTGGTGAAAATTCATAACTTAATAAAAAAATACTCCCTTAAACAATTCATACCGAGTGATGCTTTCGAACTTCTTTTTTGTTAGACCTCTGTATTATCTATAGAGTTGATACTCATGACATAATATGCGAAACTCTTTAATTATTTAAAAGCTTTTATCATATTTGCAAACACAATCTCCACTCATACACAGCGGTGTAACTGAAATCTTTTGTATGTCCATGTAAATTTTGTGATGCAGAGCACATTTTAAAGTAAGAGTCCTGTAGTGAAATTCAATAAGTGAGATTTGGGTATAATGGTACACTTTTGCAAATTTTAAAATGTAAATTGTACCTTACTCTGAAAAAAAATTATTGCATCAAAAAATGCATGAATAATATCAATGTATTAAGTTCAAGTTGATTTTACTTAAAACCATTAATTATGCATATGTTTTTAATTTTTTTTCAATAAAAAGAAAGTGCGTGCACTATTATATTCCAAAGTTAGAGGACAATGATGCGCAAGCAAATTAAAATTAAAAAGAATATTACCTAGTTAAACTGGTGGCATTGAGCTCAAAGGCTACACTAATTGTATATTACAGACTTATATAATAATGCCCTCGAAAAACAAATTAAGGGAGGAAAAGGCCTCATCCCCATTTCCTTTCTTTATACTTAATCATTGAACCCCCCAAACTAATCAAGAGTACGCTTTCTCATATAATAAACCTGTATCCAAAGTCGAAGCAAGTCAGATAATTCTGTATAAAATATCCATTTATGTAATTTAAGAAGAGTTATCCCCCCGATTTCTCCTTTATACTCAACCATCGAATCTCAAAAACAACTCAGAAATTCAACTTATCAGAAATAACCTTCATCCAAAATTTAAAGCAAATCGAATAATTCAGCATTAAATTCCATTTAGCTATCTTAAGGGATAGGGAATTCGCCCGTACCCCTCTTTATAGGTAACAAAAGAGCCCAATAACTAATCAGGAAAGCGTCTTATCACTATGAACCTGTATGCTAAAATTGAAGCAAATTGATTAATTCCTAACTAAAAACTATTTACGTCAATTAAGAAGGATAGTTCTCCTTATCCCCCTTTATACTTATCCAATAAATTAAAAAAAATAATAATAATAAATCAGAAAATTTCGCATGAAAAAAAAAACATTTATCTAATTTAAGGAGAAGATTAGCCCCAGTTACTTCCCTCCTCATACTTATCCAATGATCTCCCAAAATTAATCATGAAAATGCCTCATCAGAATGATCCTGTGTCTAAAATTTGAATGAAATCTGATAATTCTGCATGAAAACCCCATTTATATAAATTAAAAGGAGGGGCATTAGTCCCCCTTCCTTATACTTATCGAATAAATTCCAAAAAATCAGGTAAGCACTTATCAGAATAAATCTATATCCAAAATTTTAAATAAATGGGACTTTTTTATCGTGAGTTATTGCGTTACCAGATACATACAGAACGGGCGGGCACATAAGCTCTCAGGCTTTGAAAACCTGTGAACTAAAAATACATTCATGTAGTACATTCTGTAATATTACATAACATAGACTATATGATATTTGTTTATTTATCGTTTCAGTTCAAGCATGTTATGTAAGATTATTAACAGTTAAAAAATGGCAAATACTGTAAGATATTTGTGTCTCTTTAGGTGTACCTTATTTTTATAAATTTGTAAATTTCGGTAGACTCATTGCAATTTCTTAAACATTAAATTTAAAAAAAATATATTACAGCTTAGACGAGCTTTAGATGCCGAAATTAAAGACAAATAAACTGTGATGTGGAACTCGGGGCTCTGAAGCTATCGCATTATCGTAGCGGCTTCGACCATGTTCTTCCAGCTTATTCAAACTTATTCGCAGAATTCGGTGAGTGCGGCGTTACTCATATCCTTCCGAGGTCCCCACTTTCATCATTTTACTGAGAAAATCTTCCTTTTGCCAGTAAAAAAAAGCAAACAATATTTAAACATTTAAAACCAGTGTCGGCTGTAGGTTGTATTTTTATAGATATTTTATAAATAAAAATACTTTCTGTAATTTGGTACTACCTCAATACTTTATAATTCTACTGATTAAAATTAATCTCGCTTAACTTCCTAGAAAAGCACGATTTTTTAAAAATATTCGGCTTTTTTGCAATAAAAAAAAGCTTGCTAATGCTTGCTAAATACATAAAAATAACATTCATAACATTCATTGTATGCTTTAAAAAACAATGTCTTTATTCAGAGTATTTTTACATTCATAAAAATATAAAAAGACATTCATGCAGCTTCTTACAAAAAAAAACATATTTATTGCTATATACAGCATTACATGCAAGGTATAGGTTTACCTCTCGCTTAACTTCCAAGTGAAGCACAATTTTAAAAATACATTCGGTTTTTTTGCAATAAAAAACGCTTGCTAAATACGTAAAAATAACATTCATAACATTTATTGTAGCCTTTAAAAAACAATGTCTTCATTCAGAGTATTTTTAGATTCATAAAAATATAAAAAGACATTCTAGCAAGTTCTTACAATATATATATATATATATATATATATATATATATATATATATATATATATATATATATATATATATATATATATGCGATTGTGATATATATATGCGATTGTGTGAAGTGATTAACTTATGATTTAAGCAAAATTAATATTCTTGAAAATATAAAAAGGTTTAATAGACATAAAATATATACGTAACATTCAAAATAACAGTAGAGCTGAATAATATTCAGTATAAATAAGCTTCCCTGAGCTTTGCATTAAAAATCCATCCAACACGCCATCGCTGAAATCTATAGAACACCTCGTTCTTTTCACGCATCATCACATGAGTCTCAATTGGGATATCACGTTCATTAAATCACTGTGTTTATTATCTTTTATTGCTGAATACTTTATTCTTTAATCCCACATATATATATATATATATATATATATATATATATCGCTATACACAGCATTACATGTAAGGTATAGGTTTACCTCTCGCTTAACTTTCAAGAGAAGCATAATTTTTAAAATACATTCGGCTTTATTGCAATAAAAAACGCTTGATAAATACATAAAAATAGCATTCATAACATTTATTGTAGCCTTTAAAAAACAATGTCTTCATTCAGAGTATTTTTAGATTCATAAAAATATAAAAATACATACATGCAGCTTCTTACAAAAAGAAAAAAAAATATTTATTGCTATACACAGCATTACATGCAAGGTATAGGTTTATCTCTCGCTTAACTTCCAAGAGAAGCATAATTTTTAAAATACACTCGGCTTTTTTACAATAAAAAACGCTTACTAAATACATAAAAATAACATTCATAACATTTATTGTAGCCTTTAAAAAACAATGTTTTCATATTCAGAGTATTTTTAGATTGATAAAAATATAAAAATACATTCATGCAGCTCCTTACTATATGTATATATATATATATATCGCTATACACAGCATTACATGCAAGGTTTAGGTCTACAGATTTATAATGAGTAGTGAAATAAACCCTTCCAGAAATATTTTCTTGTATCATCATTCTACCCCAAGGAAATCGGGCTTGTTTACATCACAATTTCTACATTGATCTACGGCTTCTTCAGAAAGAGACAATTCGTAACGATTCCCCCATTTAACGAGTGTATTCATTTATAATGAAAATGTTCCTACTGAAGAGTCTGCAAATCAAAAAATTCGCAAGTTTTCCCAGAATCAGCCGAGTTAAGTCTGTCCAAGTATCTCTACGTCGGAAAGTATCTTAGGGTAATAAAGAAGAAGATAAATTGTTACATTTAGGAATAGCATTGAGGGGTTATAAAAATATCCCAATCACCATTTCCGAAAGAACTTTTAAAACCGCCATGCATAGATATGAAAAGAGTGATAAATTTTCAACATTTTTAAAATCTCATTATGATAATATATTATTAAAGATCTATTTTATACAAAAAAAATGTATAAAATCTAAAAGTAGCTTTTTAGTAATTCGAAATAGGATATAATTCTGATTTTAAAATCCGGCTAGTTAAACTAGTGACCGACTGCTCGAAGTATTTTTACGGATATTTTATAATAAATGATTTTATACAATTCTGTACTACTTCAATACATTTTTATTCTGCTGAGTGAAATTCCTCTCGCTTACGATCCACGAATAGCAAAACTTTTAATACATTCGGTTTTTTAAGCAATAAAAAATGCTTGCTAAAAAATAACATTTATAACATTTCTTGCATCTTTCAAAGAAAAATAAAGTCTTCATTCGGAGTATTTTTAGATTTGTAAAAATATAAAATGATATTCATGCAACTATTTATAAAAAATGCATCTATTGTTACACACAGCATTACAATCAAGGTATAGGTTTACAGATTTATAGCGAACAGTCAAATAAATAAACTCTTCCAGAAACATTTTCTTGTATCATCTTTCTATCTTAAGAAAATGTAGCTTGTTTACATCATATTTTCTACATTGATGTACGGCTTCTTCAGGAAGAGCCAATGCGTCACGATTTCCCCATTTCCCGAGTGTATTCATTTATCTTGAAAATGTCTCTACTGAAGATTCGGCAAATAAAAAAAATCGCAAGTTTTCCCAGAATCATCCGAGTTACGTCTGTCCAAGTATCTCTACGTCGGAAAGTACCTTAGGGAAATAAAGAAGAAGATAAATTGTTACATTTAGGAATAGCATTGAGAGGTTATAAAAATATCCCAATCACCATTCCCGAAAGAACTTTTAAAAACCGCCATCCGTAGATATGAAAAGAGTGAATAATTTTCATCATTTTTAAAATCTCATTATGATAATATATTATTAAAGAATTAATTTATACAAAAAAAATGTTTAAAAGCTAAAAGTAGCTTTTTGGCAATTAGAAATAGGATATAATTCTGATTTTAAAATCTAGCTAATTAAACTTGTGACCGACTGCTCGTGGTATTTTCATGGATATTTTATAATAAAGGATTTTATACAACTCTGTACTACTTCAATACATTTTTATTCTGCTGAGTGAAATTCCTCTCACTTACGATCCACGAATAGCAAAACTTTTAATACATTCGCCTCCTTAGCAATAAAAAATGCTTGCTAAAAAATAACATTTATAACATTTCTTGGAAAATCTTCAAGAAAAATAAAGTTTTCATTCAAAGTTTTTTTAGATTTATAAAAATATAAGAGGACATTCATGCAACTATACATAAAAAATGCATCTATCGCTACACACAGCATTACAATCAAGGTATAGGTTTACAGATTTATAGCGAATAGTCAAATAAATAAACCCTTCCAGAAACATTTTCTTGTATCATCTTTCTATCCTAAGAAAATGTAGCTTGTTTACATCATATTTTCTACATTGATATATGGCTTCGTCAGGAAGACCCAATGCGTCACGATTTCCGCCTTTTCCCAAGTGTATTCATTTATCTTGAAAATGTCCCTACTGAAGATTCTGCAAATCAAAAAAGAATCGCAAGTTTTCCCGGAATCAGCCGAGTTACGTCTGTCCAAGTATCTCTACGTCGGAAAAGTACCTTAGGGAAATAAAGAAGAAGATAAATTGTTACATTTAGTAATAACATTGAGAGGTTATAAAAATATCCCAACCACATTCCCGAATGAACTTTTAAAATCACACATGGAAAGAGTGGTAAATTTTTAGGTTATTTTTAATCTCATTAATCTCATATATTAATCTATTTTATATAAAAAGAAAGCTAAACAAAAATAGTATTAATAAATCACTCTTTTCTCGGATTCAGTGATCGTACAGAAAATCATAATATATGTTTTTGACTGGAACTCATGTTTTATCCAAAACAATTTAATTACAATACATCTGTTTAGAATGGTGCTTTTTTACACTTGGTAAAAAGAAAATTAAGTGAATTTATTTAGTTATTTTTAGAAAAAAAACATACATTTTGGTAATATTTGCTCCCTTATTTTTAAGATATGGAAGCAGGAGAGAAAAAATCTTAAGTATTATTTAACCTATTTTTTAGAATTTCTAAATTGAAATTATCTCAGAATATGATTATAAACTAATTTATGTGAAACTATTAACTGATAAAAACGAATTTTTAATACAATTTTCTATTTATAATTTATTTCCATTTTAGTTTCGTAGCTTTTAAAATATTTAATTGTTTCGGTGTTTCAGCGGTTTGGTACATTTTTTAGGACATGTATTAATGTATTATAAATCAATTGTTGTTTGTACGTGTGCAATTATTTGAATTACGAAGAATACTTCTTGATTTAATATTCTTCTCGAAATAACGTAAATTCATATTCTTCAATATTTTAATTTGCAATTAAGCTTTAAAAATATTAAAAAGTTATTTTTTCATCGGTTATCCATGTGAACATATTTTTATAATCGCCAATACATCAGAAAAACAGGTTTAACTCCGGCACAAAATCTCATTTTTACATACAAAAACATGTTTAATTAAGCAAAAAGTGTTCCTTTTTGTCTATTCGTTAATGTAATACAAACTACGAGAGTGGTTCACAAAATTATTATTCCCAGTACACAAAAAATATTTGTACTGAGATAGTTGATGTGGTATATCAAAGACTAATGACTTAGATGCCTATACGTTCAATTTCAGAACCGTAACTACTATATTAAAATATTTTTGAAGAGAGGGATGAAGTTTTACAGACCTAGTTTTAGGAGTTTTTTAAAGAGGGTCAGATGGAAAGGCGCGTTTGGAGTTTATGGGGCTAGATTTTTGACAGTGGATGAGATGTAACTACATCACTATGATGTCCAAGCAGAATGACAGTAATCAAGTCTCATCCACTCTTAAAAATCTAGAACTGTAACTACAAAGAAGCCTTTCATCCCTCCTTCCAAAAGTATGTTAATATAGCAGCTACCGTTCTAAAACTGAGCATATAAGCATCTAAGAAATTAAGCTTAGATATTCCACAACAATCATCACAGTACAAATATTTGAATATGCACCGTAGACAATAATTATTGTATCACCCTGGGATCACTAGGAACAAATTTAGCGAATTTTATTTAATATTTGGTTAGTATTTTGATTTTTAAATACATTTAAAAATATATTTATCCAAAATATCTTTTAAGGATATATTTTTTTTGTATTTCTAGTTTACATTCATAAGATATTTCTATAATAGAAATCTCATAGTGTGGAAATATATTTTTTAAAGTGGAAAAAACAGTGTTGTTTAGTTGATTATGAACCAATTATTACTTTTTACTGTAAATGTACCCATATATTGAACTATTTTTATTACAAAAGATAAAAATTCCCGTCCTTAAGGCTGACATTATTTTGATATCAGGACATAAATTGGAATGAATACGCTATATTACGAAAGTTAAAGTTACATTAATGTAGTTAAATTAATGTAAATATTTCAGCTTCTTTTTCCTGCAATAATTCCGTAAGAAAATAAAAAATTTCGTTTTTAACCTCTTCACACCTCATCTTTTGAAGTAAATTTAACAGTAATTTTTCATGTCATTCACTCATTTCGCATTTTGCGAATAGAAGTACCTTAACCTCTGAAAGGGTTAAAGTTCGGGCATTTATAATCACCCTACATTTAACCCCTTGGGGACGAGCGATCAGTATACGTACTCGTTAGCATGGCCAGAATCCATCATGATTCCTACCAGTTACACTATTTTGTAAAATTTACCTTATTTAATTACAGCATTTTAGTGATTCAACTATAGAAAATTTGCTGTTCTAAAAAATCGGTGGTAAAAGATTAAATATTAAGAAAATTGTTATTATCTATAATATCAATACGTATAGTCAGATTTATAATGACATTTTTTTCGTACTACAGAAAAGGAGTTAAAACGCATATTGCATAAATTATAAATGAAATAAATATTCACCACTTGCAGAATTTTGAACCAGCAATTTTTCTTTCTATCATTAAATAAAACAGTTTTCTAAATAATTTTAGAATACTTTTTGCTTCTCTCTTCATTGTTTTCTGCTCTTATTGAAACAGAATCTGAAGCAAAATTGAAATAAATAATAATAGTAGAGCTTGGTAAAAGCCATTTATAATATACAATTAAATTTTCCTCCACCACTACTAAAACGCATTTACCTTCCTCATATATCAAAATGATGGATTTGCGAGTTGATCTCTAAAGCATTCAGTCATTCTTTACAGAAGTTATCCTTCAATAACAAGCATCGGTAGAAATACGCTATGTAATGTTTAATGATTAATTTTTAAATTAATAGATTTCTATCCGCTTTTTATGTAAGTGAATGTTATTTACTTTCATAATTAATTTGTTTTTACTCAAGTAGAAAGTGTTTGCAATAAAAATAAATATTAGTATTTTTTGAAATCTTTAAATTTTAAATGTAAACAAATAAAATAAAACAGCTAAATATACAGCTAAGATGTAAAATAATAATAATAATAGTAATAATAATAATAATAATAATAATAATAATAATAATAATCGCTTCTTTTATATTTTGGCATGGTGATTTTGTTTGAAAAAAAAACTTTAAAACTATATCTTTATAAGCCATGTTTCAAGTAAATAAAATAAGTACATAATATATTTACATTTGATATTTTCAAGATTTTGCAAACTCGAATAAGTCAAAGAGACACTAAGTATTACCAGGCACAAAATTTGTATGAAAAATAGGGATAATCTATTTTTATTTACTTTAAATTATTTAATTTTCAGTGCAATTTAGTAAAATCGCCTAGTATATAATAAATAGATTGGTATATTCAAATAGTAAATAGTGCTTTTTCATAATGTTAAACTTAAAACTTTAAATAAATGCAGAACCTTAAGTATATATATATAAGAATATGTTGCAATAATATTTCAGGCTTTTTTTTAAGGAAAATTAATTTAATGCATACGAAAATTATCATTTTAATAATCCGTTTTATTTAGTTAACATTCTAAAATTTTTACGCTGTTCTCAATAATCTTATATTAAAAAGCACCAAAATTATGTAAGTTAAAAAGAATTAAAAAGAAATTAAAAATATTTAATTAATTTAGCCAGCCAAATTTTATTTTTGATATTCACTTGAGTTATTCAATGTCGAGCAAATCTTACCTCCATGTAAAGCTTTTGAAAACTATTAAAAAATAAATAAAGGCTGTTTTATTTATATGACCACTTACATTTTTTGATTTAAAATCACTTAACTGTGTTAAAAATTCCATAGATTTACTAATATTTTATGGCATGTTATGGTAGAAAAATCTATAATGGAATTTCAAATTTCCTATATTCCTCGAGTAGATAATCGGCCAACACAAAATAAATAAATAAACCGAATATAAAAGAAAAATGTAGGAAAGCGGTTTCAATTTATCCCCATAGTGCAATTTTAAAATTTTCATTGAAATATATTATCAGACATTACTCAGTGTTAAGAAAAAAAATGTTATGTGTGTGTTTTCTATCATATAAATTGTTCCTACTCTAAAATTCGCTATATAAATATCACATGTAAATGCATTACAGAATTCGCTTTCTTTTATTCAATTATTATTAGAGTTATTTGTTTCAATTTATTTTCAAAATTGTGAAAAAAGAAAGAATGCTGCATAAATATTTTGAGCTGACTTTTATTAAATCGTGAATTTAAATGATTTATTTCAAATTTTATAATATAGAAAATTCTAAATGTTAGTTGCGAATAGGCATTAATATTTCACTACAGTAGAAACAGAAAACGTGCTATATCATATCTATGTTTAAATGTACATAATTACTCATCTTGTCATAACTTAATATGCGATATAATATATTTAAATCAATCACGGCAATAAATAAACTTTTCAACGTTTTCTTGTGACTTTCATCTTTTAAATAGAAAAAGAGGATTTATTTGGAATTGATAATTATAATTTAAAAAAAAGAGTATTTTGTGATATTCTTTGCATAAACAATTGACGTTTAAAAAATCTAGAATCTGGCAAATACCTCATATCCCGAAGTATAACAAGCCCTGGTGTATAACAGGCATCGCTAATTTGGGAGTATACAGGGTGAGTCATAAATATCGAAACAACAGGCTATCTCCTTAAATATTGCCCCTAGACCCATACTTTCAGTTGCAAAGTTTCATAAAAAAAGATGAATTCTTTGATAAGATAAGTTGCAACTCCATGGGGAGTCTATTTTTAAAAATACAAAAATTACATTTTTATACGGCCCCCAGAGAATAAAACTTCCAATTAGAAAAATTTTTTTTATCCATTCCTGAATTGAACAAAAAAAAAAAATTCATCTCGATATCTTCAAAACTCAGAAAGTTACGACAATTTTAATAAATCGTGAGGTTTAAAGGATTCAGACACAAATTGAAATGCGTGTAATTGAAGAAACAATGTTGCTGTAATGGGTCCAGGAAACATTTATTTTATTTATTTACTTATAAAGTTAGAATTTTGAATGTTTTGTGATGGTTAACCGTATAATTTGTAAGCATTATCGCATCATAAGACTCCTTAATGTATATATTTTTTTAATTTAGAGTAAATTAAAATTGTTATAACTCAAAATATTATTTGTCACGTTGTCACAGTTTTTCTTTTGATTAAATGAAAATGTGTAATTTTCAATTTTGATTCAGAATTTTAAATAATATTTATTTAAATATAAAGTATTTAAAATAGCAATATAAAAAAAAGATGTAATTTTTTGCAAAGAAATCATATTTTTAAAAGCAAATTTTCTGATCTTAAAACTTCTTTCGGCACGTTGGGCATTTTTTTTTTTTTTTTTTTTTTAGGTATTAAAAAATTATTGAACTCGCGGGACTGTTACCGTAACCGACGGTTATTGACTAATCTCAGTTTAAAAATGAGAAATACTGAAATAAAAACATTTGATGCAGAAAAGTGCATTTAGTTACAAAGATGGGCTCCTAATGTTTAAATGCTTTTTAAAAGTTTCTAGGTGAATAACTCCGTCCTGTATAGTTTCAATTTCAGATTTTGTTTAAGTTTTGCCATTCTCACCTTCTTTAATTACTGTTTAAATGCGTCAGTTGATTTAAACCTTATTTTTTTTATCACGTCGATTTCAAATTTTTTCACTGTATAGTGACTCATAGACAAACATTTTATAAAAACATGCTTTTCGGTATCTCTGAGCTCTAAAACGTGTGAATTAGAGATGGGCATTTTTTAACATAACAGGATAAATATTCGTAATATTAACCAAAAACTTATTATTCAATAACAGATTACCAAAAAGTCCCTGTTAATTTTGGAACGCCTCGTATGATAAGCATTTTAAAAAGAAGAAACAAGTAGTAAGGCTGAAAATCATTTTAGGAATACATATTTATAAATTAATAAAAGTTTAGTTATATAAAAAAAATTCCAAATTATAAATCTATTTGAATTCTGTGGCAAAGAATTTCTATTACTGCAGAAAACAAAAATCCCCAACTGCATTAAAACGCTTTTGAGACAGAGAGAGAGAAAAAAAATCCGACGCACAAAAAACCCCTATGAAACTTTCTTTTTGACGCGTCACTGTTGATCTACGATTCCAAGACATTAAGAATCCCTTTGGTCTAATCAAGTAAGCCAATCATAGGAACCATTTTCCTTTTGCATTCTCCAAGACATTAAAAATCCTTTTGGTCTAATCAAGGAAGTCAATCATATGAAACCTTGTTCTTTTGCTATCTCAAAAGTTCACGTGATAAAATCTCTCGAAAGCTATTCGCTGTTGGTTATTCTATGAATATTTAAAACATCTGGCTTCGATTCTTCCCAGAATATATTTTATGGTTTCAATTTTTTATAACGTTCACAGTTACAAAGATTAAAGCAATAGAATCAGTTTTTAGAATAACGAAAGCAACATTTATTGAAAAAAATTGCTGGAATAATGAAAATTGCTTTTATCAAACAAATAGGTAGAATACTGAAAATGAAATGAGGGAAAAATGTGTTTTTATTCTAGAGTACGTGAAGTTAGTGAATGACGCTTGCAGATTATTAAAAAGCAAGGAAATAATGCTGGCCATCTTTGGTCATATTTTTAATGGGAAGGAATCTCTGTTTAAAAAATGGAATTAAAGAAATTTACGGATTTAATTGTTGATAGAAAGCTGTTTTATCGCTCGGGCACGGGACATAATCTTTGGTTGATGTAGTTAGATTGGTAAAACGGTGACAATCTTTGAGTTTGAATATTTATTATTTTGTCCATATTGCGTCGTTAGAAAATACGAACTGGAAAACATTACTTTTGTAATTGTATTTTACTGAAAAAAAGAAGAAAAATAGCCTGGTGAGGACACAGCCATTCGAAAAGGGATGGGAGGGGGGGCGGTCCCGACGGACGCGGAAATTTATAGGGCCCTAATTTTATACTACCAACGTCATTTTTTGGCCTGTCACAAGTTTTGGGGAGGGGATTTTAAATACGTACTTGCACATACGAAATTTGTGGGATGAATGACATTTGATTAAAAATATACAAGTAATGTTTCGAGCTCTTGTGGGATAAGCTTTGAATATGCGTTGACAGATATTGATTCGGGGATATCAAAATTCGAACTTCAAATCAAGGTGCTAACGAATGAAGATCAATTTTATTTTTTTGAACAAATTGCATTGTTAAAACGGTGTTGTTTTTATGGAGGATATCTTTGATCATTTAGAAAAAATTAATTTCTAAACCGTCAGTTTTGGAGTCATTGTAACAATTGCAAAAATGCTTCAAACTTTCTTCTGCATTATATAAATATTAATTTACATTAAAATAATTTTTTTAATTGTTAAGAAACTACGTATTTTATACAGTGTTCAGTAAGTTTCCTATAACTTTTATTTAGTTTTTATTACTTTTTATGTGTTTTAACAAGTAAATCAGAAAAAAAAGTGTTCTACGGGCAAATTTACTGAGTTATGATACTTATAAATTTTCAACGAGGAAAAATGCATTTGTAGTGCAAGAAAACGATAATAATGCGTGAAATGTAAAGTAACTAAGATTTTGTCTTTCAAAAATTAAAATTTTAACTCTATGTTGATTTTAAAGGCGCAGGTTTATCTGAACTAAAACAGCGTCTATACTTATGTATCAAAATTATTCAAGATACCTTAATTAACGGCCCTATAATTAAAATGTCTGTTGACAGCATGGTCTCATCGATTAGTTATACGTTACAAAAATAACAGGTTGTTGAAACCTGTTACCTGTGAATGTGTGGAACGATGTAACCTGTTAACCAAAAATAACTACATTTCCCATCTCCAGTGTGAATCCATAGGAAACCGGAATTAAAAAATTTCATGAATCCAATACTTTATTCTTGTTAAGATAATAGAAAGTAAAAATAGGTTTAAAACCATCATAAATTTTGAAACTGAATAGTTAAAAGTAGATTTCAGAAAATATTTCTATGTAATTTATTAAAATATATTTCCAATGATTCCATTAATAGAAGTGTCATTATCGCTATTACTATTTTTACTAAATTTATTGCCTGCGGCAATAAGTATTTAACACACTTTTAATGAGAATTTAATTAATATCACTTAATTTAATAACACTTTTAACATGTGTTTAATAAGACGGTCCGGCGAATGGGTCGTGCCAGTTACGAGGTTGGCACCAAGGTTGAGATATTGCAGACATCTAGCATATTTCAAGGAAGTTTAAAGCAAAAACCTGTACGCTTTTATTTTATGCTTTAATTTATATTTTTGGTAAATTTCAATTGCCATGCATATTTTTTCAATTGCGGTTAAAAAATAATCAATGAAAATTTTCCTTCCGAAAAAAATGTCCGAACGGGGTTAGATCCCAGGTGGAAAAAATTCGAAACCAACGCGCTACAGATCACGCCGCGGCGGCGCGCGCAGATGATGGAATTTTATCTTATTATAAACTATAGCGTGAACTTGAGGGTTATTTTCTCAAGACCCCTTGGGTATTGCGCTTTATGGCTATTATATACTAACTATATTCTATCGATACACTAATGTTCATCCAATTCGGTGACTGAGTCCTCGGACCCTCTCCTTGTAAGTTATTCTTGTTTCCTTGTAAGTACATTACTTACAGGGTTGCACAAAATATTTCAAGTACATTTCTTTTAATGATGAAAATTGCTGAAGGGGGTAATTTCATCGGTGCTACGTGTTTCTAACTGAACTAAATTTTAGTACGTTATGCATTATATGATAAAACTATTATTCAGATACAAGCTATGCAAACAAATATTTTTTTTTCTTTTGACTGGAATTGATGCAATTTTGTTTTCAAATGCATTATGCGTTTTGAAATTTTTATGGATGCATTTTTTTTACTTTATTAAAATGCGAAATTTTATTATACAATTCTGAATGAGTTGTAAAATGTCTCATATCTATATTATAAAGGCCAAACGTATCTGTGCGTAACGCATACATCATTTTTCGAATGGCAACACTTTCTGGTGAAATTTCACTTTTGCAATTTTCATTACTGCAAATTTTTTAACTCCTAGACATCGCACATTTTCAATCTTTACACCGTTGTGTAGGGTTAAATATGTACTTTTAAATGCAATTTGTTTGAAAACTGTATCCTAATTTGTTTTTGAGGTATTAATTTTTTTGTAGATTTTAATTTAATTTTTCTGGAGGTGGCAACTTGAATACTCCATTTCTGTGCAAAGTAAAGGGAAAATAGCCGTAAAGTAAAAAGAAGAAATTGAGAGGACTTATGGCGGCTGGGAGTGTTGCAAAAATGTAACCCTGAAATCTGCAACATTAAGCCCAAACACAACCGCGTATTTTCGCTATAAAGAAGGAAACTTTCAATGTCAAGTCTGTGAAAATTTTTAGTACTATAGTTTCTAATTTATAATAAATTGAAATGATACTTTATAATACATAAATTTAAGCGGATCATTTTTATTTAGAGAAAAAAACGCACGGCTGATGTCAAAGGATTTAGTACCAATAATTCCAGGTTTAAAGTAATGTCCGGTTCCCCAAATTTTTGTCCAATTGTTTAAGACATTCAATTCTAATTGTATTAAAATAACATTATTTGCTTAAAGTATTTTTTTATAAATTTCAGTTGAACTTGCTAGAGCAGACGATTTTTTTAGCTCTTTTTTGTTACCTGTCATTTTACCAGAAGGAAAATGCAAAAAAAAAAAAAAAAAAAAAAAAAATAATTTTTCTTTCTTCTTGGAATAATTATATTTTTTATGTTATTTATTTTTTAATTTATTTTTAGAACCATTTTTATTTTCCAAATATATTTTCAGAAAAGAAAAAAAAATACATTTTCACGTAGAAAATTGATCTGAAATAGAAAAATAACAATGTAGAAGACAAAATGAGATTTCATAATTCGCCAATATCCAATGTTTAAAATGTAATTGAAAATTTGATTTGGCATGATTTGTAAAAATCAAGGTTTGCGTATTTCACGAAAAATATGGCATCTTCTTTGCACGTTGATGTGACGGAGTGCAATGTTTATTCTTTTAATTTGTGTTTGTATTTTAATTTATAAAACGAATTTTAAATTCGTCATAGAGTTCACTTTGAAACAAACTTTTTTTAAATAAAATGTACGTCCAGCCATTTCCTTACTTTTAACATTTTAGCATGCGCGTAAGAGTTTTCGGTACTACTTGGTTATCCTGCCGACCAAAAAAGTATCTCCAAATTATAAGATTAAATGCCAAAAATGGATGATTTGTGAATGTCATATTCAATTGTATTAAACACGATACACATGTTTAAAATGTCATCAAAAGGTGTTTAATACCACTTTCTATTTGTATTTTTAATCTTTTACTAATTTATTTGTTTTTCCATTAATTAAAATAAAAATTATGTCAACATACATAACTTGGCTATTAGTTTGGCGATTTTTTTTAAATTGGTGAAAATGGTCGATGGGATAATAGAGTAGTACCGATTTTTCATATGCGCAAAATCTATATTGTAACAAACAAATGTGTCCGTGTGTAGTACTGACGTTATTTTGCGAATGACAACATTTCAGGATAAATGATTTTTTGCAATTTTTGTTACTGCAATCTTTTAAACGTCGCATATTTTCAATTTTTATTTCATCATATAGGAAAAGAAATCTACTTTCAAATGCAATTTGATTGAAAACTGTATCTCATTTGACTCATTTATTGCGAGCACATATTTTTCAAGCATTTTTTTTTTAAATCACTATCAAGTATCTCCATTAAGAAATAACGATACACAATTTACTCATAAATCTATGAATATTGTTCCTGATAATTTTCCATTATATTATTAAAATTGGTTGAATAATAAAATAAAAGAATATTTAAAAACGCAGATTAAATTATAAAAAAATACAAATTCAACATGTAATCAAACAACTTAAAATTTTACACTGCCAAATAAGAAAAAAAAATGAAAATATTTTGAATTTTCTTGAAAACTGTATTTCAGTTTACGGATTGGCTGTGGTTTTAATAAAATCAGGTGCGAGTTATTTTTAAATTTATCTCTACCGAGTGAAACTCGATTACGATAGATTAATCTATTTGTCCTTAGAAAAATATAAAGAGTTTGGGATTTTTTTCCGGCTAACATACTGTAGCAAAATTAAAATTTCCTTTATAAATAATAAAATAAAATAAATACAAATTTAACTGACATGTAATCAATTGAATTACGTGCTCAAAGCACTGAAATGACCAGAAACAAAATTGCTGCCGTAACGAAATCTCTGGCTAATAACTTCCGGCATGCGTCTAATAAGGAAATGTGACTTTTGAAAACATTAATTGCTTTATTTGATTCCAAAATTAATATTTTTCATTTAACCCTTTAATCTAACCATGTTAGCCTAACCATGTTTTTCCGATATGTAATATTTTAATTCAAAGATTGATTTTAATATAATATTGAGATTAATGTTAATTTTTTTGAATTGCATAAAATAAAAAATACGTAAAGTTATCAAATACAAATCTTCATACCAATACTTTTCACAGTTATTATTTTAAGAATGAAACATGAATGAAAAAATCCGCAAGATACTTAACCCTTTAAAGAAAAAGGTACTCCAATTCTTAAAATGCCGAAATGATTGATTGACACCAGAATTTAAAAACAAATTTGTTTAAAAATATTTAAAAGCGTTTCTTCCCGTATTTGACAAAAAATAAATTGCTATTTCAAATTACCGGCGTCAGTGTGGTGTTTTGCAATTGTGATATATTTTATCTCACCCCCTTCAAGGGGTTAAAGGGTTAAAAATGGTTTTTTGGAGTTAGTTAGCAATCTAAAACGCATATTACATTTAGAAAATTCATTAAAATTTTCAATTAAAAAAAAATGCTTTTTATCTTTGCTAAGTAACCCGGGAAGCCCGGGTTCGATCTACAAATTAATAAAATTGAGCTAAAGCGAACGTTTTAAAAATTGCTTGGATATTTCGAAACATCTTATTAATGAATAAACCAATGAAGCAGAATCATTTTTATTCTTAATATGACACCCATTGATCCAAATTTATGAACGAACAACCCATGTGAATAACCCATTTACCTAAAATTAAGGGAGTGTTAGCCCATATGCCACCCCTTTACATTTAACCAATGATTAACCCCTTTATACTTAACTAAGCGCCTTATCAGAATGATCATCTATCCAAAATTTGAATGAAATCGGATAATTCTGCAGGAAAAATTATTTCCTGCCCCCCCCTTCATTTCTCCTCTTATACTAATCCAAAGAACTTCCAAAATTAGTCTGAGAAGTGTCTTATCAGAATAAATCCGTATCCAAAATTTGAAGCAAATCAAATATTTCCATCAAGAGTTATCACATTACGCATATACGTACATATATACCTACTTACGTATAGAATCGTCTGGATTTGTGATAGCCTGTGAGCTAAAAAAGAAACTTACAATGGATCCTTGTATTTAAAGATGATGTAAAAAAAAAAACTACAATTAACAATATTAAGAAAGAACATAAAAGCAAACATATATTTTCACTACTTAATATTTCTAAACTATTGATAGTATTTATAGATTAAATGAAAAGAGTCGAAATTTTTCTTACGTGGAAAATAACTGTTCCGTTAGTGCATTGAAAACTAACTTTATTATTAACATCTGCACATAAATTGTTTTCTGATATTTGAAATAGTTTCGGACAGTGAAAATAGCATCTAAGTTCACTCAATATATAGATTTTACTGTGACATTTGTTATTTTCATTAATTATTTAAACATCAATTATGTTGGTTGAGAGAGAAAATTACTTGCATTAAAGAAGGAAGTTGGATTTGTATTCTTTCAACATATATTAAATTATAAAAATACCCTTTATGTGTTAATGACGTAACACAAAACTTCTAAAAAAATAAATATGGATAGACTGCAGATAAAAAGATCAGTCAATGAAATTTTTTAGATGTCCACTTTCTTGTTTTAAAATTTTTAATTTTACAATTCCACAAAAGTATTTTTTTTTCACGTTTGCACTAGTTTGTGTTATTGCCCTTATTAGAGGTAGGTTATGGTCGCAGATTGAGCCCGAGCCTGGGCTTAGACTCCTAAAAATGACCAGCTTTTTTTTTTTAATGGAAAAAAATGCCTTCCCCCCCCCCCCCTCATAAACATTGTATATTCCACTTCAAGTCATTTTCATCACATTTTTATAAGTTTAAAGAGGAAACTAGTTATTATATAGTATTATAGATTTATTTGTAGTATTAGAATGCTATTTTAGAAGAAAATGTGTGATACTTTTAGATTTATGTACTACTTTGATGGCGTTGAACTATTGATATGTTGCCATTAGGTAATTTCTTAACTGGAATTTTTATTATTGCTATTATTTGTTCTTTTTTAGATCTATTGCGAAATGAATATTTGGCGTTCAGTGAAATAGCATAAGCTTAAGGTTTGTAAATATTTAGTGTTATATTTCCGTTAGCTAATCGCTCTTCATATAAAAAGAGAGTTGCTGATTCTATTTATTTTTCATTGTGGACTTTGCTCATGCTGTGGCTTTGCTCGACACATTCACAAAATCACTTTTTCTTCGTAAGTATAAATAATTGATGTGTATTTCTATTCCGATTTAAAGGAACCGAACAGTGTTTTCTATTTTTGTTTTCATAAAAGATACAGATTTTTCACATAACTGTGTCACATTTTTAATTAAAGCTTATTTTTAAGGACACAAAAATTACGTTTCATTTTTAGGAGTAATTTATCGGAAATACAAAACGTTGTTCGTTTCTTCGTTATTATAAATAGTTATGTATGTGATTTATTGATTAAAATATTTCGTTAATGCGTCCATCACATTTGCTTGTTGAAAGAGAAAAATGTGAATATACTTTAATCAGAATATAAGACTGAAAGTAAATTTCATGAAAATAATTTTTGTTAACGATTGATAGTTATTTCCATGTAAGAACTTGTTAAAAAATGAGATTTAATTTATAGTTTTTAACTATTATGCATTGTTTTTCTCTTTTCTTTTTTTTTTTAATTTCAGTATTGGACTCGGCTTTTTGTGAAAACAAAGCATTTTGGGCTCGGATTTAAAACCATCAGCTTGGGTGGACACGGTCTCCAAAAAGTGAATCCGAACCCATTTTCTAGCCCCTATGCATGTACATAACACCCTGTAATCAGAATTAAAAAATAGTAAAAATTTTATGATAAATGAGCAGGTTTACTAAATAATTTTTTATTACTCAAGCGTCAACGCTATTAAAATTTCATTTGCATATTATGTTAGTTAAATGTATAGAGCAACTTTTGTGAAAGTCTCGAAAACATAGCTTGAAAATTCTGAAAATTGTCGTCGGTAGAATAAAATATAAATCCGTTATTCCCTAAATAAAGCAAAAGATAAGGAGCTGTATCCAAATAATAGTATGTGCAGTATTGTTTAAGCACTAATCAATGAAATATGGATACAGCCCCTCATCTTTTTGCTTCATTTTGGAAATAACGGATTTTGACCTTATTCTACCGACAATAATATTCAGAATTTTTAAACTATGTTTTTGAGACTTTCACAAAAGTTGCTCTATATATTTAACTAACGTAATATGCAAATGGAATTTTAATAGCGTTGACGCATGCGCAATAAAAAATTATTTAGTAAACCTGCTCATTTATCAAACAGTTTTTACTATTTTTTAATTCTGATTGCAGCGTGTTATGCACAATGTTGATTGTCATATTTTCTGAGAAGAACATTGAGTTTGATGAAGAACTCTGCAAATTATAAGCAAAAATTTGGAAAAAGTTGTTACATTTTTTATAAAAATGTTAATTTCTCTACGAGTTTACATGCTATATTCACAAAAATAAACACAGTTTATTACAATAAGCCACTTAATCATAATCTGCATTTTGAATTCTTTTGCTTCATTAGTTTTGATAGGGTTATCTAAAACATCTTCGTTTTTTTCAATTTGTTGACGGTCCCCTGTTGGATTTCAGGGAAAACTCTTCGCGAAAATATATGACCAGTACTATTTTGTTTATACGTCAGGAGTTTCGGAGTTATTCCTCACGTATATTACAAAATTTAACAAAACGTTTAAAATCGCAAATGTCAAGATTTTTTTTTTTTCGGCGACTGTACATAAAATAACAAGATACAAACAAATTGTGTAACCTGTTTAATTAAATATCTATGGACATACAAGACATTTTAGAAAAAAAGAAAGAAAAAGTAATGAATCAAGCACAGATTATGAAGAACTTTCCAACATATTCAAAATAATGTGACAAAACTGCACAATTTAAAGAAAACTGAAATATTACATCGCATTTCACCATATGGAAATGTATAAAATATTTCAAGATCAAATTTCAGAGGCCCCCATATACAATTAGAAAATTATGCGATTTTTTTACTTGTCTTGTATATTAAATAGAGATTTGTATCTATTAACAACATGCATTGCAAAATTTAGTTCATTTAAGAAATACATATATTTCAGTTGAAAACTCCCCTTCAGCAATTTCCTCTAATAAGGAGAATGGTAAGCGAATACTTTTGTGCAGGCCTGTATATGAGGTATATAATTTATATATAAAGATTAATATGCAAAAAACTAATTAAATTTAAAAACGTACTCTCCAGCAATTATTAATCAAAGTGTAAGCACTGCATTTCTTTGAGTGTCACTGTAAATGAATACAAAAATTCTATGAATGCTCTGATCGCGATCTAACGTGATCGTAGTGAAATTCAGTGATTTATATCAGTTCCAATACATTTGAAACAGCTTAATGTCATTAAAGTACTATCCAAACGATTTTACGAAATATGCCGTAATGAAATCAAATTCTTTTGAATGTACTTGTAAATGCACTATTAATCGTATATACGTCATACAGCTCATATTCAAAATATTAGAATAATTGAGAAAAAGTAATAAGAAAAAATTATTTGTCATTTATTTATTTTTTATACTAAGTAAATGCAATTAAATTTCTTATAAATTAAATCTGGAATGTTTAGATAAGATTTTAACATTTATAAAATATAAAATACAGCTCAATAAATTAGATATACAGCTTCCTTAAACACACCAGAATATTAGAATAAAATTTAGATTGGTTCAAAATATTAGAATATTTTATTTTACGCAACAATATTACCTTATGAATATGAAGTAAATGGTAGTTAATATTTTGTAGCATCCCCTTTAGCTTTCATAACAGCGTACAATCGATCTTGCATACTATATACAAGGTGTTTACAAACATTTCTATCAATATTAGCCCAAATAGACTTTATACGTGCCACTAACTCAGTTTTACTTGAAGGAGAATTTTCTTGAAGTTTTTTCTTCATTATACACCATAAGTTTTCGATGGGATTAAGATCTGGTGAATTTGGTGGCCAAGGAAGTACCTTAATGTTGCGTTGGCGGAACCAATTCTTAGTTGACACCGAGGTATGCGGGGACGCTAAATCTTGTTGAAAGATGAAATCATCTTCAAATAAATCTTCTGATGATGGAATCATGTAATATTCTAAAATTTCTTGATATATCAGAGAGTTAACCTTTTCGTAGACGATGCATAACTTTCCAGGTCCTTCTGCACTCATACAACCCCAAACCATGACACTAGTAGCAAATTTTACGGAACGTTTAAGGCATTCTTTATCAAATGCTTCTTGCTTCATTCTCCAAACTCGAATACCTTGATTACCATATGAAACACAAAACATACTTTCATCACTAAATAATATATTTTTCCAATCTTCATTGCTCCATAAACGTCTTGATTTACACCAATTCAATCTTATACGCTTTTGTCTTGCAGTCATGAGAGGTTTTGTTTTCGGTACACGAGATTCAAATTTAAATTTATGGAGACGTCTTAATGTTGTCGATGTAGAAACTTCAACTCCTTCTTCTTTCCATTTTCGGTGCAAGAATCGCACACTTTTAAAACGGTTTTTCTTAACTATACGCTTCAGTTTCCTGTCATCTCTAGCAGATGTTTTTGGTTTTCGGCCACCATTTCGGCGATTATTTTGAAATTTTCCAATTTTTGAATATTGTGTTAGTATTTTACTAACGCTCGATTGCGAACAATGTAAATAATTCGCTATAAAACATTGATTTTTACCGTGCCAATACAAATCAACCATACGAAGTTTAGTAGATTCAGGAATATCGCTCACACGGCCCATTTTAAGACGAAAAAGAAACAAACTGCAAAAAAGAATACTGATTTTAAATAAAATAGTCTGAATTTAATCAATGATGCCACCAGTTAAGAATTGGTAATAATTAAAGGAGAATTAATGTGAAATATTCTAATATTTTGAACCACTTGAATAAATATTCTAATATTTTGACTTTTCAAAATAATTTTTTTTGCAATTAATTTTTTCAAAAATGATATTAAATTTAAGATAACAAGTAAGTTTAATCAACAATAAGTTCTTAATAAAAATATCGTTTGCATATTTTCATTAAAAGACATTAAATTACCAAACGATATTTTTAATTTCTAAAAAAAACGTAATTATTCTAATATTTTGAATATGAGCTGTATGCAATACGAAACGTGCTTGATGAGCCTAAATAAGCTTTATCAATTGCATAAAAATCCAAGCATATTTATGGAAGTTAGAACGTGGACAGGCTCACAGACAGATAGACAATCCGAATGCATAACAACTTTTCAATTTTGTTAGAAATTGCTAAAAAGCTGATTGACTTTTTGAGATTTTAAAAATCTTAAAATATATCAATAAGGATAAAACTTAGTACTGATGCATAAAAAAAGTTTGTACATAATCACTTTACAAATAATTATTTCCGTTTCAAATATATATCGTCATTGTAAAAGGTATAATATCTTGTCTGCTGGTTGGGAATCAGTACTAAATGAAAAATCGATTTCTTAGTTATAACCTCTATTATATTTTTAGGATTATGTTTGAATAAAATATAGTCATAATAGATCATGAAAGTTGTTAAATTCTCCATGTAGGAATAAATCAATAATATAGTAAACATTTCTTAATACAATTTTTTTAATTAAAAATTTGAAATTCTATCTTTTGTTAATTTTTTGCATTTTGAAAGTAGTATTTTTAATTCTTTATTCAACGTACTTCTTTGTATAAATCTAAGTGGCGAATTTTTGTTTATTCAATAGATAAGTAAAAAAAAAATATTTAATGAATGTATAGGGTAAAATCGTGAGAAAATAGCGTGTTTTTAAATTCATATATGTATTTTTAGGTGCGTTCGTAATTATATAATACGTAACACCTATAGTGGTCGTTCATTCCGTCCGTCTGTCCGTCCGTCTGTCTGTCCGTCTGTCTGACCGTCCGTCTGTCTGTCCGCATATAACAATGCAAAAACTACCGAACTGAATCGTTTGAAATTTAAACTACATAATTATTAGATAATTTTGTCGAGTCATTTCAAATTTTATGAATCTCGGATGCATAGATCAATTACAGGGGCAATCAAAAGTATTCCATTACATTACGGTCAATGGGGAAATATGTTTCAAATGCATTTTAATCGTTTGAAATTTAAAATACGCAATTACTACAAAATTCTGTCGAGTTATTTCAAATTTTTTTATAATCGTGTGCATAGATCAATTACAGGTGCAATCAAAAGTATTCAATTACATTACGGTCAATGGGGAAAATGTTTCAAATATATTCTATAAGTTTGAAATTTAAAATACATAATTATTACATAATTTTGTCGAGTTATTTCAAATTTTATGAAAATCGGATGCATAGATCAATTACAGGGGCAATCAAAAGTATTCCGTTACATTACGGTCAATAGGAAAAATGTTTCAAATGCATTTTAATCGTGTTACACTCATGCGAACTTAATAAAATTTACATGCAACTATAAAGTACATATTATAATATAGATCTGTGGTGCAAATAACATTTGTTATTGATTTACAAGGCCACACAAAAGTATTCCATTACATAATGGTATAAGGAGAACATTGTTTGATGAGCGTTTTAATTGTAATTCACTATTTACAATTTTATGAGATTGATATATGAAAGTAATATTTTTAAAACTTCGTTATCGTACGAACGCACCTAATTTGCTACACTTCACATGCAATTTAGAACTTGTTTAAATTATAAACATACAGATAATTCAAAATTTAGTTATTACACACAGGATCCAAAAATACGCAACATATATTGAGTAAATTTGTTTCATTATTGTATAAGCCTTAAAATTTTGATTAAAATGAGAATAGAAAAAATTCCGAACTGATCAAAATGATTTGTAACATTTCACTTACAGAGACTTTGGACGGGAAGTCTTCAAGGAATTAAATATATTTTTTTATTACATAACGATTTATTCCCAAATTTGAACAAAATGTTGCAAAAATTCTAAGGCTCATCTTAAAATAAAAATTTGAAATTCGGCATTTCAAATGAGAAACGGAAAAGTTGACCGAATCCAATCAGCGCAAGAAAGTTTTTGCATTCCGGCTGGAATGCAAACTTTATTATGATTGATTTTTTAAATACCGTGTATAGTGATATGTTTTTTTAATATTACATCTCTCTACATATCGTCACTGAGGATAATAACGTTCTATCTGTGTTTATGAAAAAATGACTTACCGATAGAGATAGGTTCTATTTGTATCTATGAAGTCGTTTTTGCATCAAAATGATATTATATATGTATTTTACATACAGTATAGTGATTATGTTACGACATTATTTTGGTCCAGAAATGCCTTCATAGATACAAATAGAACATTAAAGATAGAAAACCAACGATTTTAAATGCACAAATAAAGTATGAAAAAGTAGAAAACAGCTGTTTCAAATCTACTGTCGAGATTCTTCATCAGTGCAAAACTCAGCTAGCTAGAAAAAGCAGAACTGAGTTTTGCTTTTTCTAGCTCGCAGAGTTTTGCACTGATGAAGAATCTCGATAGTAGATTCGAAATAGCTGTTTCCTACTTTTTCATACTTTATTTGTATAATTATAATCGTTGGTTTTCTATCTTTAATCATTTTTACACAAAGGCTTTATTTGCTATTTTAACAAATAGAACATTCTATATCGATAAGTAATTTTGTTCAAAAGCATACATAGAACCTTATTATTCTCAGGTGACGACATAATAATGACGATGTATGGTCACAGTAAATAAAATATGTTTTTTATGATAAGTAACGCCTTGAATTGATACAGAAAGTAAAAATGTCACATTTTCGCCATTTTTTTATTTAAATGATTGGTACTCAGTCACATTAACTACTAAGAAACGGTAATTCCGATTTATAATTCCCTGTGTTTAATAGGAAAATATTAAGCTACAATATTTCATGTTTTTCGCTTCGATTACGATACTTTTAATAAGTATTTCTAATAGTAATATATTATACCTATCATCACCATTTTATATAGTATAAATCGCGAGATAAAAATATGATTAAAGAAAAAAATGACGAGCTCTATAACATAAGCTTTCGAAAAACATATTTTTATAAGGATTGTTTCTCCATTATTGATGAAACTACTATTATTTAACACGAGGATTTATATTATTAGGACAGAATTAACCCCATAATCTAGTCCTACAAAAATAATAACAAAGGAAGCAGTCATAATTATGTCATTTTTATTTAGGAGCGCCAGTACATTCATTACACATTTTATAGTAAATTATGAAATTTATTACCTTTAGATTCGCATAATGCTATCTGGAGGAAATATGAATTTAAATGCGAATTTCTATTTAAATATTTCTTAAATGTTATTTTTTATTATAAATATAAATCTTAAATTCCATTATACATAGAAATATTTTATGTTCATTGCACCTCACAATATCAATTTCTCAGGACAATAATTAGAATATTTTATGAGCTTCTTTAGATTCATTTCACATGTTACTTTCTGGGGGAAAATGTGAAGTTTCGGATTAATTTATGTTTAATTTTTTTCTTAAATTTTTTTCATTATAAACATAAATTTTAAATATCATCATAACTAGAAATATTTTTATCCCCATGGCAAAATAGACTTTCGATGTCTCAAAAAAAAACTGCATATATATTAATTTATTTTCTTTTTCAGGGTGCTACAGGTATTTGTAAACAAATAAACATCATAACTTCTTTCGAATCTAAATAGATATTAGAGATGTGGTATTTTTCCATACTTAAAGTTCAATACAGGGGACAAAACGGACAATGGATAACGTCATGCATTCAAACCATCACCAGTCACAAAAATAACATCTACTAGCTGTCGAAACTAATTGCTGGCAATAACCAGATATGTATTGGGACTAGATGTGTATTTTCTATTGAATACAAACGAGGTCGGCAGTACTATTATATGAATGCTTATTAGATACCTTCTTAATATTAAACCACATGTTTTAGCGGTCAGAATTTAAAGAAAAAAATGTTTTTACAAAATGACTTCCTGTAGTTCTGTAAGTCTAATTGACTGTCTGTGACATTGTAGGCGTTCTATCTCAAGAACTAATCCTCGGAAACTGATAATAATTTATATTGAAATAATCTCTGATATAAATTGATGCTGATTAGTTTTTGGTGTAAATTGCTCAACAGGTGGCGCTGCTAAGTTGTATGGTTTACGATTTGCGCAATAGCTATAGCTTTATCTTACTAAATAATGCACAGATTTCTTTTAGGCATCAAGTGAACATTTCTATTTAATTTTTTATTTCTCCTTAAGTGTGTTTTATCAGAAATTTATTTCTGTCATAAAATAAATTTATGTTACAACTCGTGAATTAGTTTAATATATACTACATTAAAAACTCAAATACAACTGATTTAAAATAATATAATAATTTGTATGCCCTGTCACCGTGTTTATAATAGCTTCTATACAGCGACCGTTTAACGAGACTTTACTATATTATTCTATCGCTCATAAGTAATTGGTTAGCAATATCATGATTCACGTAGGTTTGTTGAATATGTACATTACTGTATGTCTTTAACCATATGCAGTCCTGACATTAATGGTTCCTAGTTGACTAATTGAAATCGTTGTTGTACAGATAATATTAAAGCAATTAATTGAGAAGAGAAACTAAACATACTCTTAGCTAATTAAATGTCTATTTAACACTGCATCTGGTATATCAAGGACTAAAAATTTAATCTTTAAATAGTATGAAAAACTGTTGCATATTCTGCAAAGATTTTTCTGAAATTTGCGATTTATTTTTCATTATGTCCTTTGTAATATTTCTCAGTATATACCATATGTTTAATTTACTTTAGCAAGTGTCTATATTTTATTTTATAAAACCAAAACATCACTGAAATTAATAGTTTAACCCATTGAATTACCAATGAGTTAATGTGTTAAACAACAAAAAATTGATATAATGTATTGTTTGCATACACGTATATTGCCTTTTTTTCTATCCATCTATATATAGATACAAGATATGTGTAAACGCATGGTATAATTATAAGGAATGAGAATGCATGACAAGACAAATAATATTTGTATGTGAAACAAGTATCGGAATAGATTTTTTAAAAGACAAATGCATGATTGTAAATCTTATTTTATACTATTACGAAGTAAAATAAATATATTTTGAACCAATAATTTTCGTTAATGAATGAAATCAAACAAATACCATAATAATAAAGTACAGTTTAATAAAATAATTTTCTACTACAAACCATGGTTAGGTCATTGTAACATTGAATTAAGAAAATTAAAAGTTCAAAATTTACAAATAAAAAAGATTTCTGGACTTGATAAATTTCTTTAATCCTGAAACTAATTTGACGTTGATGTCTTTAAATATTCAAATCAAGCAGTTACCGAGAAATTTGGTTACGTCTTGGCCTTGGTATCAAGAATAACTTAAAATGTAATTAGCGGCATTGATTTTACAGAAAATAATTAAGAAAATAAGTTTTTCGCTTTTGAAAGAATAATGTATTAGAAATGATGTCCTTGTATCACGGATCTCAAGAACGTTTCTAATTATTTTCAACAAGATTGTTTTCGTTAAGAAAGAACGGCCAATTTCATAAATATAGATTCCTTATTTAAATTCGAAAAATTTTTTTAATTATTCGAATAATGCTAAGATAAATTAGTATTTTCCTGGTAAATATGACTCTTACATACACTTCTAAACTATTTAACAAACAGTCTATATCTTAAAAATTAAATTTTTTTTAAACTAATTGATGAAACATTTTCTTATTAACAAATTTCTACTTTTCGTAGAATAATAAGTTACACATTTGTATATTTACTGGTACATCGAACTTAAAATAAAAAACATATATATTTTATAAAATCCTTTGTTTTTATTAGAAAACATAAAACAGCCTTTCTGTTATATTAATTTTACCATGAAATGCAAAGATAGAAATTTAGAAAACAAAAAAAACAGTAAGGAAATGCTGTATATTACAGATATTATTTAAAAAAATTAATTGCTTTTCGAAACACACAATTCATGTTGTTAAATTTATGTCCCATTGTTCTCCGTAAAAGAGATAAAATCTAATTTTCTTCTAATTTATAAAGGATATATGTCTGGTGGTTTAAACGTTAAACAAAGGCGCTTTTGCGTTTGGATTATAACACAAATTGTAAAACTAGTCATTATTATACTAGAAATAAAAAATCTCAGAAGCAATACTTTTACAATAGCAGAAATATTATAGAGTGTTAAAGTTTCAGGAAAACCTTTAGACAGTAAAATAACTTCATTGTTAAATGAAATTTTATTGGTATTAGGTCATTATAATGAGATACTGTATAAGCATTGCTTAAAAGTACATTGACAAAAAATAACATGTAATGCGGAAGGTTTGTAATTCTGAGAATCTTTGAGTTCGAGAGTATGATCGGTAACAGCATAATTTAGTGTTTAAATAAAAGTAATGTTCCAAATTGAAAGAAAGAGTGCAATATATAAATTTTAAACCTCAAAACATTTGAGCACATTTCTAGTGACAAGGAAAACATTTTTTTGTTTATTTTGTTTAACACAATTTTAATTACTCTAGGATGATATGTATAGATACGCCATTTGTGTTTCATTTTTAAAACTGAACACATTTCGAAATATTATTACGTGTTTTCTCATAGAAAAAAATACGAATTAAAAAAAAATAACTGTTTAATTAGCATGCTAGATACTAAATATATATACTAAAATAGATCCAAAAGAATTTCGTGTAAAAAAACAATACTTTTTTTCTTCTTTTTTATATGCACCTACGTCTTTTTTAAAACCCAAATAATGAAAAATGATTTTTATTCCCATTTATTTTCTTTCCTTTTTTACGCGTGATCAGGTTTAATCTAATTAGTTCTTTCGTATAATTAGAAAATTTAGTTTCAAGGTATTCCCAAGCAGACACGACACACACACACGCATACGCAGAAAAAAATAATAATACAGAAAATGAAATGTTTACTAAATAAAATAATAATTATGAAATTTTACTTTGTCATTGATTTTTTAATATAAATTTTGATTCCTTATATGATTTAATTTGTATTTTTAACATTTTTTTATTTTGTGTTTTTTTTTATTATTATTTGAGAATTTTATATTTTTCAGGACAAAAAGAACTTTATTTGTTTTTTAATATAAATAAAATATTGCGGACAGTAGAAAAAAATTCCTTTAAATTGTACACAATATGACGAAAGATGACCGTCCACTGGCCATTTAATATAATTTATAAAATATCTAGAAAAATACATGAGGAATTATCCTGTAACTTTAAGTGTGTAAACATAATAGTGCAGGTCATGCATTTTAGTGATGATTGTTTTCCGAAACTCCTTAGGGAACCGTGAACATTTTGAAAAAGAACGGAAATCTTTTGGATATTTCTGCCAAAACTAATGTAGCAAAAGCTTTCAAACTATAGAAAATGATTAAGTAGCTTATTGTAATAAATTGTGTTCATTTATGTGCAGACAGTATATATAAAGGAAGTAAAATTAAGATTTTTATAAAAATAGTCCTTAATTTTTCAAATTTTTTGCTTATAATTTGCAGAGCTCTTAATATAAAATAGTATTCTTTTCCGAAAATATAACAAACCATATTGTACACAAAACCCTGGAATGAGAATTAAAAATAATAAACGTAATTAATTACCGTATAAAACTGCTTTATTTCTTTTTTCTCCTAATTAATATAAAGGATCATACCCTATACTGCATTTCCCAACATTTACTTTGTTTACAAATTCTGCTCAATATATGATATTAAACCGCGTTTGGATGCAGGCTAAAATGATATTTGTTGTTAAACAACTTGCTCAGTTATAACGAGGACGGTTTGTGTGGATGAGCTCATATCGTTACATTTTATGTAATAACTTCCTTATTTTGCAGTGTAGTACCTAAATCGTGAAATATTATAAAGTAAACATGAAATTGCGACTTTGTGATAAAAGTTAAAATATTATGGAATAACGTACGCATCATTATCTAAAGTATTTTAATATTAATTATTATTCTATTATTTTATAATTTATTTAAATACATTTTTTAACATTTTTTTTTATATTTTGAAAAGTGTTGTAATTAATAATGTACATAGTGTTTTGCAGTTTAAAGTAAATGAAAAAAGCGCAAACTATTAATTTGTAATTTGTTATTTTACGGATAGTTAAAAACCGTTTAACTTATTGTTTTTCTTTAAAGAACAGAAAGATTTTACTGTATTATCAAATATATTTGCTTATATACGAAAGTTGATTTAACGATGCAAAGTCAAGCCCCAAAAAATGGTTATGTATATATATGTATATATATTGGGTGAGTGCAAAAGTTCAGGCGGAGTTTGAGAGTAAAAGTCATACAGTGATAAAGCAAAGTTCTTTATTCAATCAATGATATACGCTCCATCATTTTCTATCGTCTGTTTCCAACGTTCTGTCTCAATCATAAAAATTGTGCGGTTTAAGTTCGAAAAACGAAGACACAGCTTTATTTAAGACATCCAAAGAATCAATTTTTTTTTTCAATTGAAATGATTTTGCAAGGACCGGAACAAGTGATAATCAGATGGTGCATTATTTCTAGAATACGGTGGATGAGTTAGGACATCCCATTTCAGGCTGTTGAGTTTGCAGAGCATCTGTCTAGAAACGTGTAGTCTGGCGTTGTCCTCATGAAAGACTAAGCCCTTGCGATTTGACAAAATGGGACGTTTCTGTTTGATTTCTCGATTCAGATTGGTTAATTGGTGACAGTACTTGTACAAATCAATCACTTGGCCAGCAGTGAGAAACTCAAATAAAATTATATCTTTGCAATTCCACCAAACACGTAGCACCAGCTTCATTGGGTGCAAACTGGCCTTTGCCAATGCGTTTCCATGTGCGTTTACACTGAATATTTTTGTAAAGACCCATTTCTCATCGTCCGTCACTAATCGATCTCAAAAGACTCGTTTTTGAGCCGCTCGAGTAAAGAAACGGCAACAGAAATTCGCTCGATTTTCTTCTTCTCGGTCAGCAAATGACGTACACATATATCGAGCTTCAAATCGAATCACATGTTTTTTATAGACGTCGAAAAGTGATTGATAGGTCAACCTTAAGTGCTGTAGCAACTTCCTCTGTTGAAATTAGCAGAGTATTCTGAACCGAAGAACGCACAATATCGTCATTAATGTGTGAAGGTTGACCCGAGCATGGATGGTTTAAACCTCTTGAATGTTTTTTACGGCTGCTGCAACGCTTATTCCCTTTTGAAATACGTAAAGCATAACATGCGGTAAAAGCATCTTATCGATACTCATTTTAAAAGTAAACTTTCTCGAGGCAGTTTGTATCTACACAAATTATGTTGTTTCAAATGAAAGATGCACATGTTAGCTTTACAACTAACTGTCTTCGTAGATGGCAGTGTTAATGACAAGACTTTAATCCGCGTCTAACGCCATCTATCACACCTCCGCACGAACTTTTGCGCTCACTCAATATATATAATGTAATAATAATTCGACGAAAGCTATGTTCCGTAAACTCCTAAGAATGTTACTTATAAGATTCAGCAGCAGCACGAGCAGAGTAGTCGCTCCGGCAGTTGGCAAGCAGTGGAAGAGTTGCATTGGGGTATTTCCCCATTATAAAAACATAATTCCATGAGTCTTTCAATTACTTTATTTATTAACTCATAAACTACGTAAGTTCTTTCCCACATTCACCTTGGCCTGGTCATCAAATATTCCAAAACTTCGTGATTAAGCTGCATTCCAAGATATTAGAATTTTTCGGGGAAAAAGAAACAGCATCCTAATATTTTAAAAGTCAATCGCATTCTGCGCTCTGAAAAAACCAAAAGAGAAATCCACATTTTCACGACAAACTAGCTCCTCCTCACTCCGCGTCAGTGATTTTAAAAATCCAACCAGGATTAATCTGAATCTACGTAATAAAAATGATAATCTCTGATTGGCCTAGGAGGCGGGGCGTACGGGTAGGGATTACTTCACGTCTCGCAAATAGACAAGCCTTTTAACATCTTCGCGCATTAACACAGATCAGGTGATCAATAAAAAATTAAATTAAAAATTTCGAGAATATTCTAAAAAGGAAAGATTACGAAATAATTTCCCGCTTTTTTGAGAAACAAGCAATAGATTATTAATAAGTTAAAAAAAAAGAAAAAGGACTTAAAAGATTAATATATTGTTAAAAGATTAATATATTACGAAACTAAGATTAAACATATGTTCCACAATTTTAGAATTAAAAACTCAGAGAGAGCAAAATGGCGCACAATTTTTTTTTATTTTATTACACACGCACACACACACACACACACACACACACACACACATATATATATATATATATATTGATTTGGAAATAGAATATGATTTTTTAAAATCAGAGGGTGGCGCGGAAGGAACATTTCCTCCCAGAAGAATTGAGATGTTGTATTTTCATCGGCCAAAAAGTAAAATTCACACCCTCCAGGAATTCTATATTGTCCCCCTCCCTGAGCCACAGATATTCATATCAGAAAAAAATTGCATTTCAACACTGATGATTCACCTTAAAAAAAGTTGTTTTCTATAGATTTCACATGCTCTTTATTTTTTTTCAATTCGTCTTTTTAATAAAGTCTCTTGTTGTGCTCGTAATCATGTAAATATCTAGCACTATAGTCGTCGTTCAGTCGGTCCGTCTGTCCGTCCGTATATAACAACACAAAACTACCCAACCAAATCGTTTGAAATTTAAAATTCATACGGCCAAAAAGTGAAATCCCTTTCCCCCTTAGAATTCCATAATATTCCCTCCTCATAGAGTCAAACATATCCTTAGCGAAAAAAAATAATTCAACACTGATGATTCTCCTTAAAGAAAAATTATTTACTAAGGATTTGACATGCTCTTTATCTATTTCAATTCTTCTTTTTAATAAAGCCCCTTGTCATGCGAAAAATATCTTATTCATAATTGGCTAAGAAACAACGCTCGTTAAACAAAACATGTTTTCTTTAATGATAATGCAGCAACAAATCCTTCAAAAACCGTGGCAATATGTTTTGTTTATCCTATCACCAATGTTTGCCTAACGTTACACATATATATATATATATATATATATATATATATACAGGGTGTCCGAAAAGTCTGGAAACGGCCGAATAACTCGAGAAATACATATGAGATTGAAAAACGTAAATTTACGCGTTAAATATTTTAAAATAAGCTACTCTGTGATGCCAAATTTGACCTTCGAAACCGACCCCCTGGGGGTCAGAGGGGGTCCAACTTTGAAATCTTAAATTATAACCCCCATTTTTTATTGCAGATTCGGATTCTACGGACAAAAATACGTAACTTTTGTGTTTGATGTTTATTTCAAATCTTTGTTTATCACGGTGTAATCGAGCATATTAAATCGATACATATTCCCGCTTTTCCAACGGGATTTTCCCTAATCGAAACTGATTGGGCGGAATTTTTGACGTCAAATTCCTCGTCTTTTGTAGGAATAGCGTTTCCTGAAAATCACCCGTGGCGATTATTTCAATAGTGCTACACTGTTAAAAATTTGACCCATTTGCTGCAGCGTCACTCCACAGCTATTATAGAATATCTCTTTTGTGACCAATGAGAATGCTCCATAACACAGTAAAGTAATCGTTTTCTATAAAAGCGGTGGAGTGACGATGCAGCAAAAGGGTCAATTTTTTTACAGTGTACTTTACTGTGTTATGGAACATTCTCATTGGTCATGAAAGAGATATTCTATAAAAGCTGTGGAGTGACGCTACAGCAAATGGATCAAATTTTTAACTGTGTAGCACTACCGAAATAATCGGCACGGGTGATTTTCAGGAAACGCTATTATTGCAAAAGACGAGGAATTTGATGTTATAAATTTTCCCCAATTAGTTTCGATTAGGGAAAATCCCGTTGGAAAAGCCGAAATATGTATCGATTTAATATGATCATTTACACCGTGATAAACGAGGATTCGAAATAAACATCAAGTACAAAAGTTACGTATTTTTGTCCGTAGAATCCGAATCTGCAATAAAAAATGGGGGTTATAATTTAAGATTTCAAAGTTAGACCCCCTCTGACCCCCAGGGGGTCGGTTACGAAGGTCAAATTTGGTATCACTGAGTAGCTTATTTAAAAATATTTAACTCGTATATTTACGTTTTTCAATCTCATATGTATTTTTCGAGTTATTCGACCGTTTCCAGACTTTTCGGACACCCTGTATATATATATATTAATATATATATATATCAGTATTGTTTATATTTTCTTTAAATAATATCATTACTTCACAAGAGGTTTTTTTAATGATATGTAACATAAGTATTAATAATACAAGAAGAAAAATAATACTAAAAACATTTTAAACTTAAAGTTGTCACTATTAAAAAATTACCTTATTTAAATTTTTTTCTTTGTCATGTATTCTTATTATTTAATGAATTATATAGTGATTTAAAATCGCAAGTACATTAAATTAAATAAGACATTTTTTATAAGTGTAATATTTGACACTACAGATTTTCATACATAGTCTCGAAGTTGTAATCTTACATAGCATCGAAGTTGTAATCTTACTTAGTCTCGAAGTTGTTTTTATTTTTGATGCACGTAAAATGTAAAGCTACAAGTCCTTTTTTAAGTGGACTCATAATCATGTAAATATACCTAATAATGCATCTATAGTCGTCGTTCAGTCCGTCCGTCTGTCCATCTCTCCATCAGTCCGTCCGCATTTAGCAATGCAAAACTACACAAACAAATCGTTTAAAATTTAAAATTCTTAATTATAACATAATTTTGTCGAGTCATTTTGAATTTTATAAAAATTGGATGCATAGTTTAACTACAGGGACAATCAGAATTATTTCGTTACATTACGGTCAATGGGAAAAAATATTGGGTCTTTCGAAAAGTCGTACCATTAAATTATTAGATATTGCTTCCGATATCTAACGTTTAGAAATTAATGGGAAGAATTTTCTGGTATGAATTAATTTTCTCAAACGGAAACGACTATCCGAACGACCCAATAGTTTCAAGTGCATTTTAATGATGTTACACTCTTTCGAATATAGTAATAAAGTTGATATGTATCTATGAAGTATGAAATAAAATATATATTCTGTATTATCTGTGGTGCAAACAATATTTGCTATTGATTTACAGGGCTACACAAAAGTATTCCCATTACATATTAATATTGGGTGAAACTTTGTTTTGCGTTCGTTTTAATTATAGTAAACTATTTCACATCTTGTAAAATTGATATAGGTTGCTGAGGATTACCACAAGTTATTTCCTGTATAACAGAAACATACAGTATTTATATGAACACATAAAAGATTGCCGATACTCTGTATCCGAAGTTCTGAATACTAATACACCATGTCTAAATATTTTTAAACATCGTTGTATTATGTTTATTTGTTTATTTGTTACGTTTTACGAGCAAATTATGCCTTTTTTCATTTTAAGTCAATTATCCAACAATTTATAAGACAGTTAAAAATATTTTCCTCTTTTATATTCACGAATTCGATTATTCAGATCTAATAATAAGGATTAATAGTAAATAAGGATTTTTTTTTCAACCTAAGCCTCTACATTTTTCAAACAAAAAATGTAACAGTTTAAGACTGCCGCTGGTATTAAATTATTAAAATGTGTGACGAAGCTATACTACGGCATTTTCAGAATAGAATAAGAATAGAGTTCAGAATATAGAATATTTCGGTAGTAGAAAGCTAATTCAGAAAAAAATATATTTAAAAAGTTTTAAAAAATGCATTTATCTAGGTTGTTATACAGGATTTCCTCGTAGTTCATTTTTACCTCTTTATTTAAAGACAATGTTCAAAATATGTCTGTATTTAAAAAAAGTTTTTTTTTGTAAAACAATTATAAACAAAAGTTTACATATTTTATATACAGGGTGTCTATAAAAGAACTCCGAGGTTTTAAAAATTCATATCTCACTAATTATAAAAGATAGAAAAATTTAGTCGATTTCTCTGAAAAGAGTAGCTCAAAAAGTTTTACACATACGAATTGGGAATGTTTGCATCAACTGTTGGCGGCGCTGCAGGGCGTTGACCTTGAAATGATGGCGACTCCGCAACAAAAGGCTCAATGTCTTATTTGGCTCATAGAAACGAAGTCTGTAGTTACCGTACAAAGAAACTTTCGACGTAACTATGGTGTTAACCCGCGTTCTGACAAAACCATTCGTCAATGGTTCAGTGCATTTAAGGAAACAGGTAGTGTTTTGAAGCAAAAGTCGCCGGGTAGGCCGAGTGTGTCTCAAGATAAAGTGGACAAAATCTGAGCTTCATGCCTTCGAAGCCCTAAGAAATCGTTGACAAGACGTAGCCTGGAGTTGGGGTTACCAAGATCAACAGGGAACGAATAGTCAATTGTGTGGCAACCGTCCCCCCAGACATGCTCGCCAGGACATGGTAAGAGGTAGAATACCGTTTAGACGTCTGCCGTGCACTAACGGGTTCATATAGAACTTTACTGTTAAAAAAAACTTGAAAATGTAAACTTTTCAGTCATGTATAAAACATGTATGTATGTTTTTTATTTCATTAAAATATTTTGCCTCAAAACCCCGGAGTTCTTTTAAAGACACCCTGTATTTTTATAATGTAGCGTAATTTAGACCATTGTTTATTTTGAAATTATTATAAGTTTTCTTTTTTTACTATAAAGTGATTGTCTTTACGCTTTCCTTACTTTAACATATAAACTGATGTTTTATAAAAACTTTGGCTAAAATAATCTGTCTAATTGTTCAGTAAAATTTGTTGAAATATAACCTTTCTTGACACATTTTAGCACCACTATCTAATTAAAAGTGAACAAATCCCATTTAATGATAATAAAACATTTCAACGAAATCTTATAAGTTTTCTTTTCTCGTTTTAGTGGTAGGCAGTTCCGTCACAGCATAGCAACTTTGAAGCATATGATTTTTAATGAACATAAACAGACTTTTTTATTTACTCTTTTTTTCTCGCAAATGTTTTGAGATTTTTTTTTTGCCTATTTAATTTAGACGGGCCTTTTAAGTGCTTCAAACGTAATCAATTTAATAGAACTAATTTCAGTCAAAATGGAGTCTTTTCATCTCAACACAAATAAAAATTAATGAAACATTTCTTTCAGAAATTCGTAAATTAATCAACGTATTTTTGAAACATATTTTGCAAACATTTGTTTTTAAGAAATAAATAAAAAGGATATGCCACAAAAGCAAAGACTCACATTGATCTCTGGAAATGACAGCGAAGATTCTCGAGTCTATATAAACAGGTAATGCTCGTATTCACGATCTACCTCAACCTAGAAAACCTCGGTTGAACACTCAAATGAAATTAACGATAACATTTCATTGGACATTATCAAGAAGGCGTAAAATCAGGATTAGAGGTGAACACTATTTGAGTGTTCAACCAAGGTTTTTCGTATAACCTGGGGTTGAAGTAGTTGGTGAATAAGAGCATAAGAGTTTTTTAACTTACCTATATTATTACGATGCAGCGTAAGTTTTTTACCACTGAGAAAATAAACAAGGCCGCTCATAGTAATGTATTTATCTTTTCCGTTTATTCATGAACGAGCGCGATTTTTGCTTTACGAGGGAATGTTTTGGGCATTACGTGCCATAAATCCCACAAAATTTTCATTAATATTATTACATTTTAATTTTAAGTGTTTAACCCTTTGAGGGGCAAAGCACTTTCATTCATAAAATTCTGAAATGATTGATCGACACCGGAATTTAAAAACAAATTTATTTCAAAATGATAAAGCTTTTCTTTCCGTAATTAATAAAATTTAAATTTTCGTTATAGAATTCTGGTGTCAATGTGGCATTTCGCAATTAAAATTAAGTGGTATGTATTTTATACCACCGCCCTTCAAGGGGTTAAACATAATTCATTAAAAATTATTAATTTTTATTTCTACATGTTTATTTTATAGAATTTGAGTTTTCTTTTTTAAAATGGAATAATAAGAACATTTCTGTCTTAAAATGAGAAGTTACAGTTCACTATAGATAAATGAGACTCTGTGATATTATGTTAATAGTCAGCTAAGAGAAAAAGAAAACTAACATAAGCTCAGGAGATTTCAAATTACATTAGACCATTCTCCCTCCTCCGTGTGTTCAAGATTAATGCTCTGAAAACTAATACACTACAATATGTTAATGGATTGTAATTGGGATGTATGATTTTCACGAAGACAACAGATTCTTTTCATTGTATTTTTTAAATTGTGGTTCTTATAATAATGTTAATAAATATTTGTAATTAATTTTTTTAGTAAACAGAAAAAAGCAATTTTAATTTATCCAATTATAAATTGATTTCGGTTTTATATAACGGGCTGGGAATTCTAGTTAACATTTTTTTAATAATTTACTTTATTAAAAATACCAATTATAGGCATTAGTTTTAGATCTTTTAAAATAATCTTGAAAATAATTTTATATACATAAAATACAATTGTCACTATCACAATAAAAGTTTGTATAATCCGAGAGTTAAAACTGACAAACTTTACGTCCAATACATTTACAAACTTTTATTGTGATAGTGACAATTGTATTTTATGTATATAAAATTATTTTCAAGATTATTTTAAAAGATCTAAAACTAATGCCTATAATTGGTATTTTTAATAAAGTAAATTATATATGAAGGCATTATACTTGTGATTGTAGTTATCTACAATTTCCTGAATATTTTTTTAATACTTTAACTTTTATACGCTTTTCCTCAAAAACTCTGATCTTTTATGAAAAAGTATAAGCGTTAGATATTTAATCAAAGTTTGCTTCCATCTTTAAATGGTTATTGTTACGTATGTTTTACGGTTATGCTTCGTAAATAAATAGCAAAGATCACCAAAACGTCCTGCAAACGAATGAGAACATTTATTTTGGATGTAAAATAGGGATGAACCTTCTTGAAGATCAGTCGTTTATTGTGATTTGAAATGATATGTTATTATATAAAAAATGTTGTTGGGGAATTTTCAAAACTAAGGAAAAACAACAGCGCTAATAGGGCTAGAATTCGTGTCCCATGGTTGGTTACAAGTTAGAAATGCCTATAGTTGTGCAATGAATCATTTGTAACTATAGAAAGTACGTTTGCCCAACAGTAATGCTAATCAGCTTTTAGCAATACTTATTAAATTACAAATTTGGTGAAAAAAAATCGCAAAAATGTGTCAATTGGACGATTATTTAATAATTTGTTAGAAGCCTTTTGAAGACTGTCTTTTCAATCGTTTGTAAGTTGATTTTTTGCAATTTGCTTTTTTCCTTTTTATTTAAATTTCTAGTAACTATAGATAATATAACTTAAATTAAAGTTATGTATTTTTACTATAAAAATGCCGGTTTGAGAAAAAATTAATGCAATTTTTATAGGCTCTGGAACAAATTTTCAAACACGTGCTGCAAAACACATTATCTCTAATTTAGACATACTGACTATGTTGCTAGAAATATGATAAATATATAATTATATGCAATAATTATATTGGTATATTATATAATTAGATAGGTTGCGTATATTATTTTTATAGAAACGAAATTTTTCGTCGCTCCTTTGTAGTAGATAGTCTCTAGATGTACTGAACTAATTTAAAAAGTTTTTTCGATGAATGATGTTGACCGTCTTTACTTCAGAATTCGGCATCCTTCTCCCCCCCCCCCCAAAAAAAATAGATGAATTAAAAATATTATTAAAATTGTTATACCTAGAAATTTCGATGTTTATATTGCAGTTATTTTTAAGAAGCAACGCCTTGATATGAGCGATTTTTCAATGGCAGAAGTTTAAAAAAGTAAAACATATGAAAAGCGTTCTAAAACTACGATTACTAAGAAATTAATACATTATTTCAGAATTATAAAAATGACTGAAGATCACACCTACCATAGCTTTTTTGTAAAATTGAGGGTCGCCTTTTATCTTGCAGACGGAGCATTTTCGTAGGGAGATGGGATTGAAAAGACTGGGAGGGATTAAAAGTATATCAAACCATTACCACTGAATACTCTCCTAAAGTTTACAAAGATTTCGTGGAAGGCGATAAGAGGCTAGAATAAGAGGCAATAAGTATAATATTATCTCACATGCCCTAGATTCGCTGATCGCAGATCACCTGGCCAGCCCGTGAAAAAAGTCGACTCTGGAAAGTGTTCATCCAGTCATTCAGATATATTTCGGATTTTGTTGCATGAAAGGAGTATCCGATGGAATGATACAAAAGAGCAAACAGAAGCTCATGAAACAAACATATTCCGGTGACAATAGCTTCGAACTGAGATTTCACGGGCACCAATAGTCTCATTTCAACCCATTTAAATAGTTCCCATCAGACTGCATGTATCCTTTTCGCAAGATGGGCATTTCAATTTCTTGCGTTTATGCATTACTCACTGCTTGCCATTTCCATGTACAATCTTGACTCATTTGTCCAGGGAAAATTTTCTCATATTTATCGAGTATGGAGTATTTTTTTCGCTCCTATACTAAGTATTGTACCCATTGATATGCGATCAGCAGATGAATGTAACTTCTGGGAGAAGGTGGCTTTTATATTTCACTGCAAGCAATTCTGAATGGTGTGAGTATTTACGCGTTCTTCTGCACAAATGTTAAATTGTCGAGTGATTGGTTGCAATGTGTTTCGTCAATCTCATATTTCAGAGCGAGAGGGACGTTGAAGAATCCTCTCATCCACATGATGCTGTCCAAAACATTTTGCCCTGGCAGCGATGGTTTTTCCGGAATCACTGTACTCAGGATACATGTTCGGCACAGTCGCTTGTAAAAGTTCTTGCAGGACATTTCAAGTGATGTGACAAAGGTGTAGCAACAATTCCCACTCGTACCAATGTTGTTACTATGTTCGAGTATTTCCTTTGTCATTAAAACGTCTTCTTCTATTGTCGAATGAACATTTGATATTTGTTCGCTTGCACGGCCACATAACACTGTCAGAAATATTCGTCTTTATACACTACATTTTGCCTCATTCTCGAACAAATAATTTCTGTACTCCTTAAAAAGGTTTTTTTTCTGTGAATCGTTCCTGCAAGTTTGAAGAAGAAGAAGAAATTCCGTTTATTCCCCGCACGCATGCGCAGTTGTCTTTTTCTTCTCTGTGTCGGCACATGCGCCACATGTTTGACGAAATATTACAAGATTCGCATAATATATCATCAAAAATGGGTAAGTACTTATTTCAGAATTTGATTTTAATCATTTCTATGTTTTCATTGTATAACAGTTAAATTATTAGGCATGTCTTTGGCACATGTCATAGATCTTTTTTATTATCTACACTGTGAAAAAAAGGAGCATTATTGCATTTAAATTGAAGTTATGAAATGCTAAATGAACTTTAAATCCACACTATTTTCTGTAGTAGCTCCGTTAAAAGTGTAAAAATAGTCTCGGCATGATGGTATTTTATTCTTTAGTCGCAGTTATTCCAATAAAACATCAAATTTTGCGTAAGAATATACTCGGAATGGTGATATTCTATTCCACAATCGAAATTACTGATATGTAACGCCAAATTCAGTGCAAAGAAATCAATTTTCTGTTTTGATTAGAATCGTATGTTTGCAGACGACAGACGCCATTTTACTTCCGCGTTTAATCATCGTTCCAAACTTTCGAATAGCAGGTCGCAGGTGAAAAAGCAAACATAATGTAAGCAATATTATTATTTTTTTTGTAGATTTTTGACGTAAGACTAAATGTTTGCATGTGTTTTTTCATAGCTCTCTTACTATGGCCCGGATGCGAAAAATTCATGTGACCAACAGCGTCGAACGATTTAGTGATTCCCGCGAAGTCAGGAATACTTTGATACGCATAACTGTAGTTCTCGCGTTTTATTTAATTAGTGTGACTAAAAAATACATATAACTGTGTTTTACAAGGCGGATAACATTTAAAGAGGGTATTTATATTATTTATATAATAATATTGTGAAATTTTTCTTATTATTAGTCTAAGAACTGTTATTTATTGTTAACTAGAATTGGGTTTGACTTTATCAGATACCTGTGATTATCAAATGATGTTAATAATGATGAAATATTCTTTTGATTTCATGTAAAATCATGTTAAATAACTCTATTAAACATAAAAATGATCTGATAAATGTAAATAATAGTCCTAAGAATCTTAAAAATTTTTGTATTAGTTTTCTACTTTATTTAGGGGTAAAATATGTAAATATTTATTTCAGGGTAGATGTGCCAGTAATCAACCTCTTTCCAGTAATGGGCCGCCTCACAGTTTTTGGTTTATAAAAAAATAATAATAAATAGTTAAGTTTTTATTGTTTTTTTCTTAACTCTGTTTGCATGTTTTATAAACTAGATTACTTTTTTAAACATTTCATTAAAGCAAATAGGAAACAGAAAATAACTTTTCACTGTTTTTCTATTGAAAATCTTAATGAACATGCTGAGAGCTGAATTTATTTATTTAATCTTTTTATTTACTTGTAAAAATTGAATGTTTCTGTTTGGATTTGAATCTTTGAATTTCATATACCAATGGTCATTTACAAAATTTTATTTACTATTTACTTTACTTTTACGAGGGGTGTCTAATACTGCGTTTTTAGTTGTTTAGACATATTTCTATTATTTAAAATTAAATTTTTATTTCTATTGGGAAATGTAACTATGGGGATTTATTATTAATTAATATTGATAAATTAAATATTGTGGAAAGATTAATATAATATGAAAAAAGTGGAATATCATACTTATAACTATTAATAAAAAAATATTTTTAAAAGAAACTAGCTAACCCGCCCGGCGTTGCCCGGGTCCGTATTAACAATATTAAACGAACTTGAAATTTGTATTATTTTATCATTAACTCGAAACTTGCAGAAATGCATTGTCAGAAATACGTGGCCACTGACTGTTGTTTTTTAAAAAGAACTAATCTATCGCTTCACCGGTAAAAAATATTAATTATTTTATCATATGTGTTTTAAATATCAATATAGAAAATTATTTTAACGTTTTGCTTGAAAATATAACATTCTTTTGTTAATATCTTAAAATCGTCTGCAGTCAGAAATCTATATTTTAGATTAATATTTACGAGTTGGCGCATTGCCAAGATTTGCTTCCTCTGGACCGAGTTGGCGCATTGCCAAGATTTGCTTTCCCCTGTGCCTCAATTATCCTCGGAATTCCTTTTATTTATAGAGATTCCTTAAAGGGGTTCATTACTGGCACATCTACCTTATAACCAAGATGGAAAGAGTGGACTAGGCCTGTCAATGTAATTTTATTTAAATGAGACGGGGACACCACATAAAAAAAACGAGCTGGTCACTTACCTCTTGGGGTGGCATGGAAACAGCGACAAATTTTATTTTAATATTAAAAAAAATAAAGTAAATATTCCAATAATAGGCACTATTGACACTTTCCAAATATTTTTTATTTATAAAAAAATAACAATTAAAATTCTGTTTTTATTATTTTTAATTTTTTATTGCATGTTTTATAATTTGGTTTATTGTTGAAAATCTTAATCTAATTATCTGTCCAAAGTTTTTTTTTTTTTTTTTTTTTTTTTTTTAGAATCCTGTTTTTGTAAAATTGTGAAAAATATAATTATAATTTTGTAAATTTGAAATGATCCATCCATTCAGGTTTTTGTTTACATTTTTCAAAGGAAATATATGTGTGTAAAATGAATATATTTTCTTTATATGTGTAAAAGTAAAGATTAGATTTTAGTTTTTAACTGTCAAATTTGAGAAAGGTTTAGTTTAGAGATGGAAAATTTTTGTCAAAAGCCTATTTTCAGGACAAAGAATTTTATAAAGGGTGCTGTTTTGAGATTTAAAAAGTTTTGTGAAGGGTCTTTTAAAGGACCCAATTTCTCCCTAAACAAATCACTTAGAAAGCAGATAGTAAAGTTCAGTTCTCAAAAGCATAGGAAAAGAAGATGCTCATGGGGTGTAAGCCCTTCTTTTTCAAATAAAAACAATTTTTTAATTCATACGAGTTCTTAAAAATCTATTACTGTCAATTTTCAATATTTTATTCATCATCTATGACAGAACAACTCTGTATGCAACAAATTACTATTAACTTTATTAATTACATTGATTGTAGCTTTGAAACTATTAAATATTAAAAATTATTATGTTCTGTTAATGTTATCATAAAGGGAAATATTTATTATTTATATCTACATATTATTCATATTTTTATTAGTTAAATAAGTTAAAGGAGAATTAGCCTATGTTCTATATTAACATGAGTGAAAATGTTTTTAGTGTTTTTAGAAAATGTGTATTCTTTGTTTGATGAATATTCATCTTATAATTGAATAATATTTGACGAATATTGATCTATTTTTATCGTATTTTTATATAAAAATTTTTATGATTAAAAAACAGTAATAATCTTTGGAGGATTTGGAAAATTGTTTTCTTTCTTTTCCTTTGAGCACACATTTCTCCGTCTATCCTGATCACGTGACTCGCGGCTTCATTTTCGCTTCCAGGCCTTAATAAGAGAGCTATGCATTTGCTCAAAAAACAAAAAATCCCCCCCCCCTAAAACGAAGCAAAAAAAAAAAAAAAAAAAAAAAAAAAAAAACGGACTTCCTTCAAAAAACAAATTTTCTTTTGCAACGAAGAAAAACATGACGGACATTCCTTCAAAAAAACGGAAAATCCCCCCCCCCCTAAAACAGAGAAAAACATAACGGACGTTCCTTAAAAAGACAGAAATTTTCTCTCTTGTAATGAAGAAAAACATGACAGACGTTCCTCAAAAAAACAGAAAAATTTTATTCCCTAAAACGAAGAAAAACATGGCGGACGGTCCTTTAAAAAACAGAAAATATTCTTTCCTAAAACGAAGAAAAACATGACAGACGTTCCTTCAAAAAACAGAAAAATTTCTTCCCTAAAACGGAGAAAATAATAACGGACTACCATCAAAAGACGGAAACTTTCTCTCTTTTAAAGAAGAAAAACAAGACGGACGTTCCTTCAAAAAACAGAACATTTTCTTCCTGCGACGGAAAAATAAGACGGATATCCGTCTTTTTACAGAAATTTGCTGGCAGCACTGCTGCCAGTACTTTTTCTGTGAATTGACGGAAGTTTTTTTGAGAGTGAAACTCGTGTGATGAGAAGAAAAATCCAATTATTTTCAAGATTCAATATTTCAAAAATCCAATTTTGTCAACCAATTTCTCCAAGATTATTTTCAACACTTATCGGTTATGTAAATAAACGTCATGTACCAGTAACTGCTATAATAATATAACAATAGTAATTGTGAATATTTATTGTTATCTATGTAAAAACTATTTCCGATTTTTTTATTGACGTGCAGAAACAATGGTTAATTAATCTGAATTCATATTACCAAACTTATTATTCTATGTAATACAAGTTTTTATTAGTTATTTCATTCATAAATAATGTTATAAAGCAAAAACAGTTCTTTTAACAACATAACTCCTGAAATGATCAGTACCTAGAAATTGACAAAGTTCGTGCTAAAAAACTTAATAAGACTTAAGATGTATTGATGAAGCTTAGGGAAAGAAGTCTTAATAAGACATTATAATTTCAAATTTTACATAATTTTCGTCAATAACTGCATTATTTTCTTTTTAAAAGGTATTAATGAAAATAGATACATGCTTTAAATATGACGACATTTCAAAGGAAACTAAAATGCTTTGCATATGCGTGTTTGAAAGCACTCTATTAAAATAAAGATAAATAAATTATTTAAAATATCAAAAACGTATTGCATTTATTTCAAATTGCTCTTTTACTAATATTTGTTTTCCTGTTCAACTGTTTTTTTTATATTTTTATTATTTAAGAACATAATTTTAATTTTATTTTTATGTAAGTGAGCATTACGAATAGTTATTGCCCAAATAGAGAATATTTTTAAAATACACATCGTGGACATTGTCTGTAAACTTATTATACACACGGAATAAACATATGCAAGTCGACAACCTAGAAAACGCAAGATATATTATACAAGATTCAGAAAATACAATTTTTTTTATTTAAAGAATTTTTTTGACTATTAACTCTATTTCTGTACAAAAATTTAGATTTAAATAAATTACACGAATTTTCAGTAATTTGTACGAAATAAATTAAATTATTAGCTTTTTTTAAAAAAAAGAAACTTAACAAAAATTAATTAAAATCGAATATAAAATAACCATTTTTTTATATAAAAGAAGAACATACGTAGTTACTTTAAGTAAATTAAATTTCTACCTAGGATATTACGAACTTGTGTATGTATTAGTCTAATCCTAGTAAGCACTGAATTGGTGGATCCAAATACACTTTGGCGTTTGTGTAAGAGATTACTTAATTAAGGATAGCATTATACGTAATTGTAAGGTGTATACCATTTAGGAATTCTTCTTTCAGAATGATGCTTGGTTTAAGTAATGAACTCGAAACCTTAAAGCACAATTGTTTTCTTTTAATGTTAGATAGAAAAATAAATGCTACCATATTTGCAAAAAAATAAAATAATGCTCCGAATACACATGAATATAAAAAAGCTATGTTACAGTTACTTTTATTTTTAGTATATATATCTAGAATTAAACTGATAAATTTATTATTTCTAAAGCGGTTCAAAGAAAAAATATCAGATTTGTAAATCTCTCAACTTTTTCATGGTTTCATAGATTTATTTTTCACATACAAATATGAAATGGGAACCAAAGCGACTAGTAACAAAGTTTGGAAACGAAAAGAGCTCTTTCTCATAAAGATATTACATTTTGCGTTAATAACGATTCCTCTGTCAAGATGATCTTTAGAAGAGTATAACGCATCCAGAAATGTTGTTCAAATTTCATACTTTGGCATAATTTCTAAAAGATCTTTTTAATTTATTAAAAATATTATACCTCTGCACAGTAGAGTTTTATGACAAAATTTTATTGAACATTTTTTTTTCATGTGTTTCACAGTTGAATTAATAGTTTTTTCTTTCTTTTGTTAAATTCACTTAATTAATGTTACATGCGCATTAAAGTATGTATTTATTAAAAAAAGCAATATGAAATGCATTGTATATTTTCTACTGACAGTTAGAAGAATGTCACTGCTGATACAGATGTTTTAATACAAGTAATTTTTAATTAAATATGGATAATTTTGTTGCATGTAAAATTTTAGTAATGTACATAAATGAACGTTGAGGGTGTCCACTCTTAACGTTTGGCAATAGGTGATTCCTAAACCGTTAGTCATAGACATATAGTTCCAGTTACAAAAAAAAGTTTTAAATGAACTAAAGAAAGGTTTTAAAAGCGATTTGAGTCAGTAAAACATTTGACAAAAATTACGAAATTTAATTTTTATACAGTTCCTCGATCCTATTAATTATAGTTAGTTAAACTTTTCTATTACACGGATAAGTATGACAAAAAATTGCCGTTCAAAGAATATTAAATTTGACCGAGTTATGAAATTTTAAAAATGCTTGACTTGATGTCATGATTTCAGGGATCATATATCAATTGCTTAAAATAGTCAAAGAACTTATTTCGTGTTTATCTGATTTTTGAAAAAAACCGTACAAATATATTGCATAAAAGTTACTTTTACCTAAGTTTCAGATTAGCTAAAATAATTACAATTTAAAATACGTGTTATTTTATAAGGGTTTAAGTTTGTTTCTTTGCATAATTTACAAAAATTATGTTATTTTTAAAGGTTTTATTTAATTTCAATGATCGTATATATGTATGAAAATATGTTTTTTTTACCAGTTTAAAATTTGTATTCAAATGTTAATTCATTTTCATATATCCTATCGAGATTAAATTTTCGATACTGGGGTAAATCCGATGACAATCTAATGTTATTTTGATTTTTGATGGTTACCATTTATATTTAATTCACAAGATAACACAACAAAATTTCGGGTAGATTACAGCCAAGAATTTTAAGAAAAAGTTTTAGATTAGATAGCAAAAGACTACGATAGCTGAATTTTTTATCCTTCATATATTTTTTAGCACTGAATTACCTTAAATTACTGAAAATTTCCTTAATTTTTAACAATCATCGCAAGATTTTTCTCAAATCAGAAACTGTGAAAGCTAAAAAATAACAAAAATCGGACACTATAAAATAGAGTTGAAATCTGTTTTTTTTTTTGGTAATTAATTTTTAAGCACTTTTTAGCACTTAAGCTGAAAACTAACTTAATTTTTATCCATTAAGTCACAATTTTTTTGCAAATCTTAAATGTCAAAGTTAAATTATAGCAAAAATCTAATACTTTAAAACAGATGTAAAAGTTAAAATTTAATTTTCTTCAATAGTTTATTCATTTTTTTGATTTTTAATAGATTTTTTACAGCTAAACAGCTGAGAAGTGGGAGGAGGTGGAGGAGAAGGTTCATTTTTAACTTTAAACTTTTTTACCATTGGTATTTACGATTTGCGGGAAAATTGACACGATGATTAAAAAACAAGGTCATTTTTGGAATCAGCGGTACATAATACAAAAATATCAGTTGTCAAAAGTTTTAAACACAACAATCACATCTATTTTTTAGTATCGAAATTTTGCTACATTTTTTTTCTTGCTTCCAAATTTACTAGTTGCAAAAAATCTTTACGTGATGGTAAAACATGAATGTCTATTTCAGATTCAGCGGTGCAGAACACTTAAGAATCAATTCTCTCAATTATTTTTTAAATATATCTTTAAGTCACTGACTTGCAAAAAATATTCGTTATCGATTGGAATTAAAATGCCACGCCGCTTTTTTTTTAAGTTTTATTACTATTTTGACTCATGTGTCTATAGGAAAATGGTTTTTTAAAATTAATTGCTATTAAAATAATATATGGATATAGAAGGGATCCCGAAGATGACTTTTGTCTTGCGATTTCCTATGCAGTTTCGAACATTAAAGAATAATGAGCTTCTGTCAAGTGTATACAACACATTGAATCCTTATGAATTAAAGTTTTTAGACGTTCTTTAAAAATATTTCCATAAATAAAAACCATGACTTTATAAAACTATGTATTTTATAAAAATCATATCTTCGTAAATTTATATGTTTCATAAAAACAAAATCTTCATAAAACTATATGTTTATAAAAATCATGACTTTATAAAATTATACAGGGTGTCCGAAAAGTCTGGAAACGGTCGAATAACTTGAAAAATACATGTGAGATTGAAAAACGTAAATATACGTGTTAAATATTTTTAAATAAGCTACTCAGTGATACCAAATTTGAACTTCGTAACCGACCCCCTGGGGGTCAGAGGGGGTCCAACTTTGAAATCTTAAATTATAACCCCCATTTTTTATTGCAGATTCGGATTCTACGGACAAAAATACGTAACTTTTGTATTTCATGTTTATTTCGAATCCTCGTTTGTCACGGTGTAATTGAGCATATTAAATCGATACATATCTCGGCTTTTCCAACGGGATTTTCCCTAATCGAAACTAATTGGGGAGAATTTATGACATCAAATTCCTCGTCTTTTGCAATAATAGCGTTTCCTGAAAATCACCCGTGCCGATTATTTCGGTAGTGCTACACAGTTAAAAATTTGATCCATTTGCTGTAGCGTCACTCCACAGCTTTTATAGAATATCTCTTTCATGACCAATGAGAATGTTCCATTACACAGTAAAGTACACTGTAAAAAAAATGACCCTTTTGCTGCATCGTCACTCCACCGCTTATATAGAAAACGATTACTTTACTGTGTTATGGAGCATTGTCATTGGTCACAAAAGAGATATTCTATAATAGCTGTGGAGTGACGCTGCAGCAAATGGGTCAAATTTTTAACAGTGTAGCACTATTGAAATAATCGTCACGGGTGATTTTCAGGAAACGCTATTCCTACAAAAGACGAGGAATTTGACGTCAAAAATTCCGCCCAATCAGTTTCGATTAGGGAAAATCCCGTTGGAAAAGCGGGAATATGTATCGATTTAATATGCTTGATTACACCATGATAAACGAAGATTTGAAATAAACATCAAATACAAAAGTTACGTATTTTTGTCCGTAGAATCCGAATCTGCAATAAAAAATGGGGGTTATAATTTAAGATTTCAAAGTTGGACCCCCTCTGACCCCCAGGGGGTCGGTTTCGAAGGTCAAATTTGGTATCACAGAGTAGCTTATTTAAGAATATTTAACACGTATATTTACGTTTTTCAATCTCATATGTATTTCTCGAGTTATTCGGCCGTTTCCAGACTTTTCGGACACCCTGTATATTTTATGCAAACATCTAATAAAGAGAAAACATAATCGTACTTTGCAAAATGAACAATCCCCAAAATTTAACTATGTTGAGGATTAAAAAAATTCTACTATGTATGTCGGGGTCACGACAAAATGTTGCACAAAATGTGGGGTCGGGAATGAAAATAGTTTGCGCACCACTGACCTATATGATTATACTTAAAATTGGTTCTGGAAACCAGACTCTTTTAAAGATCTATTTACCGAAATCTATTCATGTAAATTACAGGTAAAGGAGATTGAAAATAACACATTTTTAATTTAATGTTTTTATTATAAAAAATAATGCTATTGAGTTCAATTATTCATGAAGCCACAATAAATATATATTTAAACATAATAACAAAGTTGCTGTTTAAAATAAAACACATTTTTTTTACAAAGAAACTCTCTTTTGTACTGAGGATCTAGAAATGACTCATGCACCTTAAATAGTTATTGATCGATGCATTTATTAATCGGCTGTTATAAATATGTGTTTTACAGTTGTAACGAATATTTAAATTTTTGTACTTTTGGATGGGTTTTTTTCTAAAATATTTCACTGTGTGCTGTTTTATTAAATTCTTCTTTGTAAAAGAGCATCTGTAGTTACGATAATACGTCTAAGATTTCTATTGATTTGTTGCTTTGTGGCTTCATCAGCGAAAAAGTATTCATGCACATTATTTAAAAGTATCAGCAACTTATTTAAAAATCTATATGTGAGAAAAGATAGTAGAGTATCGGGCTGTCTTACATTAATGGTAATAGAAAAAAAAACGAATTACTGAGTAGAAGTATGCCCCACAACCCACTCCCCAAAACAGAAAGTAAGTATATGATCTACATTCAAACTCTAACCTGGAACAAAACGGCCTCTGTGATATATCGTAAGAACCAAAAAACATCATCTTGACTTACCTTATATTTAAATTGATGCATTGTATCAATATTAAATTTAATTTTATAAAGAAAAAAAACTAACTATCGAAGAGATAATTTTCTAATTTTTCTTTAGATTTCACTGTAGAATATCGTTAAGAAAGATTAAAAAATTTCTTTCCTTTCGTTTAATCTCTTCATCTAAAAAGCATAACTTATCCGAAAGTGCTATTTGATATTCTTAATTAATTACGTTTACATTTTGATTAAAAATAGAACATCTATTTAACATTAATAGTAATCAATAATTTTAATAAAATAATTTTAATAAAATAAATTGTTAATAAAATATCGTATTTAATGATTTCGGGAAAAACTACTGATGGAAAATTTTTATTTTTAAAAGTTCTTATAATTTGAATGAAAGACAATGTATTTTCATCGTTTTAAATGCGCATGGGATATTTTATGGTACACTTTTAGATAAACTCATTATACAATTGAAACGTTATTTTATTAGATTACTCTATAGGATCGTTTGTGATTGTAAAAACTAAAAGCAAATATTTTTATTTACTTTACAAATTTTCTGTTATAAGAGGCAATGAAACTTCATTTTCTGGAAGTTTTCAAACCTAATTTCATATTGTAACACTTTTAGGTTTTGTTTGCCAAGTAAAATAGATTCTTTGAACATAAGTTTACTTTTGATATAGACATTGAAGTAAAAGTAATGAAATAGTAAAGAACACTCGGTTTATGTTTTCAAAATTGGTATGATTTCAAAATGTGTATGTCAAAATCGGTTTCTTTAGTGTACATTTTTGTAAATAGTTAAGAAGTAAATGCTGCATTATACACAACTTAAAAGATTTCGGGAAAAAATAGCTCATAATTCTATAGTGGTTATTAGGCAATAGTACTAGTATCGTTCAATTTTACTATGTTTAAATACCAAATTCATTGAACTTATTTTATTTTTACAGCGGAAGAAAAATCTAATGTAAGATTATTGCAGAAAGTTAGTATACTATTTTGTTTTTGTGTGGAATCACTGTTTTGAAACTAAGCTACGAGACGACCCAAATCTAAATTTTTAGAAATATTTCCGATTGAGGTATTTAGAATTGGGGTAAAAATTTTGCCAATTTTGCCGCGCAAATGAAAAATTTTCAAAAATCTAAAGTCATTCACCTATTTTTAAATGCAACCGTATTTTTTCTAATTCTTTAATTTATTAAATTTTTTAACCTGGGACTACTCAGCAACTTTCTCTGTATTTAGTTTTAAAAAATAGTCACCAAATAACCATAAAATTTCCAAAAATTGCATTTGAAATTATATTTGTGTATTGTAAGACTAAGAACGCTAACGTGTTCTAATGCAATAAAAAGGTCATTATTTTTTTTAATGGACGTTTTAAAAGAATTGAAAGTTATATTATAAAAGCAGTTGACATTGCATCAACTAATACAATTATTATTTTAAATGAAACCAATATCACAAAAAAGTCAGTCCCACATAAAATGTATTGAGTTCTTTCACTTTTTAAAGAAATTTAAGAAGTGAAAGAATTAAGGAAATTTTAATAATCACCACTGTTTTATTCGCATGACTTAAAATTCCCCACAAATACATAATGTCCGATATTGAAGAATAATAAGAAATGCATTTCACTAACACAGCGGGTTTTCACACTTTTTTTAAGATTCTGACTTTTTTAAAATTTAAATTGAATTATAAAAAGGACGTCTCAAAGATTCGGAATAGGATTTAACTATTGTCTGCATCATTAATACTATGCTTTGCTTCAAAGTGTCACTGAAAAGCAAAAGACTGGTAGAAATCTATACATTACGACATTGAAACAATTTTAAAATTTTTCTAACGCTAATATTAATTCTTATTTAATTATTCCTACTAATCTTATTTTACGACATTGTAGAGGATAATTTCATTCAAATTTAACCTTTTGAGACATTTTTAGCTGCAAAAAGAATAATTATATGCGACGTATTTGTTATTTAAATATCGTAAAAAATCAAGAAAAAACTATTACGATGGTCCTAATGCATAAATTTCTTTTATATTATGATGTAGAAAGTTATGATGTATAAAACAAAATATTTATTAACTGTTTTTTTATTAACAGTATAAAACATGTATTGTAGAAAAGTCTTACGACATCTGTTAAAAAATTCATCAATCTAATTTTCTTTACAAAGTATTTCATTACTGGTGCTTTAAGTTTTTTTTTAAAAATGGTAACGTATTTTTGCAAAATCTAATTTATTTTGGAAAACAAACCTATAAATTGTTATCATATAAATGTAAGTTGTGAAAAATTACTAATTTTTTTATAGAATGAAATACAAAGTGTCATGTCCTGTTATGATATCTATTTTATAAAGTTCTGACATTTTATTGAAAGAAAAGCCCACTCTTATTATTATTATTTTTAATAAAACGAATTCTTCAAATTAATCTAATGAATATAAAAATGCAGCTTTTTCCATTAAGTACTTGTTAAAAATGCAGAAAAAATATCCTCAAAATCATTTATCAAAAACTGAAGATAACCCTGTTCAATTAATATTAGTTTCATTAATCATGCATGAGAGTATCATTATTCTGCGCTTGAAATTACGTCAGAAATTCACTCGTTGTTGAGCTAGATTTTTTTTCTTTTTCTTTCTTTCCGTTTCTTTTTTTGTGGGGGTCACAGTGGGGGCTTTAAATTAAAAAAATATATACATTTACCAACATGAAATTTAAGTGTGAAAAATTCACATGTTACTTTTTATTTTAATAATTATAGTTCCTTAATACAGCTCACCATACATTTTTTTGTTTGTTTTTTAAACCACAAATTTACGAATATATATCGATATGTTTAAAAAAACATGTTTAATACATATTCTCAAAATATTTTTTTTTATTAACTTAAATTGCCGTACTTATTTTCTTACGGATCAATCATGTAACGATTTCATAAAAAAGGTTTGTGTAATGTGTACTTTTCGCTAATTACAAAACTTGTTTTTAAAGTTTTATTTATATTGGAAATCGATACAGTATATGAAATGCTCACAACCATAGTAGAGTGAACCATTCTGTAATAAAATAATCATAATATTTTGAAGGTGCATAAAATACATATTAAATACATATAAAATACATATTACCCCTTTCCTTTTGTAAACGAAGTCTGTAAACAAGTATAAAAAAGAATGTGAAAACGGTCTTGGTTCACTTTGAAATAGATTTCACACACCTCCAAATGAATATATCAATATTTTTTTTCAACATGGATTCGGTCTACTATGGTTGTGAAATAGGAAACCGTCATAGAATTTAAAGAAATCTTTAAAGAAAGAAAGTAAAAACATAGAACATGTCTTTTTTGGTTAATTTACATTAATTTTGTTTTGGCAAATTTGAAAAAAATTAATTTTGAAAAGATGATTTTTTTAAATTATGTTACATCATTTTTAAATAAAAGTTTTTAATATTTTAAAAATTAATATTGAATAAAAACCTGAAACAAAATTAAAATTATATTTTCCTCTTTGATTAAATGAAAAACATGAAAAAGTATGCGTAATGTGTAACGTTATATGAACGTTGAGTGTCATTTGTAACGTTTGGTTGGTCGTGGTGGGAGTTAAATGCAGACATACTCAGTACTTAAGATAAAACAACAAAGTTTATTAAAATGATGAGGGCTGAAGGGAAGTGGAGCAAGTCTTAATTTTACACAACTGAGAATACTATGAAAAAGCTAAACGCATACTCACAAGCTCCGGCCTAGCTCAATAGTGGCACCTTCTAATACTTCTCACTATCTCTTGGCTGAGCTGCTAGATAAAGCTTAATTAGACAGCCCGTGGCTGTGTGTAATTCTTTATTCACAAATAATCAAAATGAAACTACTATGAAGTTTATTACCCCGGCCAACTCTCAAGTCAACTATCGAAACTCCTTTACACTTCACTGGAGGCCCGCTGCTACTTTCAATTGGCTAGCACTTCGCTGAACAATATCTCACTTCGCTATCTAACGCCACAGATACTCACACACTGGCTAACGCCACAGATGCTCTCTCGCTGGCTAATGCCAGAGACACTCTCCATTCACTCAAACCCAAGCTTTTATATGCTGCAAACTGAGATACTTCACATTAACATATTACTAATAACCGCGAGCTAACTGCAGAATCCGAAAGAGCACACACACTCTAGAAAGTTAAAGTAAAAGAGAGGATAGATGTCGCTTTTACGCTTACACATGTTAAATTATTGACGTCACGATCTCAGAAATACTAGAGTGCCTTTATGACAAAGGTCACTCCCTCACAACCCCCCTCGGATTCCGCAGAGAAAAAGGACTGGGCCAAATGCATGCCCACGACTTTTTCTTGTTATAAATTTCGAGTCGTAAAAAAAACACAGTGATGTGTGAAATTTAGAACCAAAACATAACTTTTAAAATATTAACTTTAACCCATCACAACCAAAAAACCTCAGTTTGCCTCAAAAATTCACATATTCAATCCAATCATTCTTCTATCTTACAAATAGCCTCCGTAAAACTTCCAAAAACTCGTAAAACTTTCAAAACTAATTACTTCTTCTTTCAAAACAGCCCACTCCCCTGGGAGTGCTAAAATTTCTCAAAACACTAAACTTCCGAAATTTTCCTCAATATTGCAATACAACTATAATTTTACCAAAAATCTCTCCATAAGTTCCCTAATACTAGAATTCGCACCAAGTCCAAAAAACCCAATGCGCAAAAATTTTCCTCATCCAAATTCCGAACTCATCTAAAATGAAATTTACTTCATACTAAAATAACCCTGCTACTACGTAATACCTACATACCCATTAGCCAATGAACTAACTCCCAAAATTCTTCAGAAATTAACTCCACTTTAACAATAATTGGGGCACATACGTACAGCGTCACATCGCTGTGCTTATGCAACAATCAAATATCAAAAATTTACAAAATGACGTCATCATGCTCTTCATCTGTATTAACTAAAAGAAAAATAGCAGAATCAATACATAACACAGGTATACTTCCCTGCAAGAAAATCACATTAACATTCAATTTTAATACAATGCAATTTCAAATTCAAACGTAGCTTAAAACTTCGCAACTTGCGGAAACCATTCCCAACTAAAGTACAAACGCAACACATAAAACACGAAAGGTAAGAAGAAAGTTAATTCATTAAATGTTAGTACAAGAGATAGAAACGCGTGTCAAGGACTTCTTGACCGCAAAACACGTGCGCGCCTGAACCGCGGCGCGTGTACAAAATAACCCAAATTACTATCTGTACTTTCTGAAAATTTAAACATACATTAACATACATTTTATAACACATGAACAATATAACAATATAGTAACATTTTTAACAAATAACATAACAATTTAACAATAGATCCAGAATTTTTAAAAGCAGTTAAGACCAAAATCTCAAACATACATAAAACTAACAATTTTGCAAACAAATTTTGAACACAATTAAGCACTAATCGTGAGTCCGTCAAAAAATTCCAAAAATGGCCAAAAATACAAAACAGTCTCTCTGCTTTTTATTCCTTCACATTGCTACCACATACATGCACCCTAATAGAAATTTAATAAAGAACATTATCACCCAATCATAGAGATGATTCGCTGCTAGCCGGCTTCATACTACAGGATGGCTTTCTCCTCTTGTCCCAGAAACCTTGTACGAAGGATCTTTCGTCATCAGAACTGTACGGTGACGCCACAGTTGACTGTCGTGCCTGCAGCCTGGTTCTGAATGGATGTCGTGGGATACTTGTAGGTTCCGCTCGACGACTCTGCTCTGGCCGGTTCGCTGGGGTCACTCCCTGGCGAGATTCACACTGTTGATGCCGATACTCTGAGCGTTGTCTCCTCTTTCTAGACGCACCCGAAGTTACTGAAGATCCTAAGCCACGTTTCTTTCCGGAGCTATGCTGTTTCTTATTGGGCAAAAATTCGGAATTTAAAGTTCTTTTAAGAGTTTGACGAGTGTCCATACGAAATTTTTTCCGGGGATTAATCACTGAAGATGGTGAACTATTAGATAATTTATGTTTGTAAGGTTGCTGTCTAATAAGTGGAGGAACGGGATAGTTTATAATCTTTTGTCTTTTATGGCACACAGAGTCTTTGACACTGTTCTCTTATTTTTATTATCATACTTTGCTCTCGGATTGCTAGGCTTTCGACTTTCAATAACAGTTTTTGGAGCTGTTCGACCAGATTTTCTTCTTGAATATTGATGAAAAGAATTAGATGAAGAAGTGCTGGACTCGGGACACTCATTGGATCGGGAATTTCGCGAAACACCACTCGACACATGAGAACCTTCACTACCATTTTCTCTAAACTTATAAACTCTAACCTGATCCAGATTAACCGTCATTCTTTCACCATTGACATCAAAAACCAAATTATTATTTCGAACTTCCAAAACTTCAAACGGACCTACAAACTTCGGACCAAACTTAGCTACTCTCTTTTGACGACTTGAACTTAACCAATGCTTTTCTACCAACACAAAATCTCCAACTTTCACTTCTAACTCCCTTCTACGCATATTATAATACTGAGCTTGCTTTTCTTGCGCTTTTCCCATCTCAACCTGAGCTTCCTTAACCAACCTCTCAATATCCTGGCACATGTACTGACTTTCCGCATCTGACACCATAACTAACCTTTGGAATGGAGTAATGACTTTTCTACCCAAAAACAATTCAGCCGGCGTTTTCCCCGTCGACTCGTGAACTGCCGTACGAAGTACGTACGCAAAATGCTGAAGAAACTGGTCCCAATTTGCATGATGAGAACCAACATACGAAGAAATCATTTGAATTAATGTACGATTTACACGTTCAGCCATATTAGACTGAGGACGATACGGAACAGTAAAAGAATGATCGATCTCCAGCTTCTCACACAGGGCCTTAAATATATCAGAAATAAAACAAGGGCCATGATCGCTCACTACCCTAATTGGAAATACCATATTTAGAAATATAATTATCGAAAAATGCATCGGCAACTGCAGGTGCAGAAGCCTTCCTGAGGGGGACTAACTCTACCCATTTACTAAAATAATCAACTATAACTAGTACAAATCTATATCTTTTAGGATTAAGCAATGGATAAGGACCGATTAAATCTACACCTACACATTCATTAGGAAAATTTACTTTAATAGGAATTAATTTGCCAGCTGGACTTACATTTTTATAATTATAACGTTGGCATGTGCTACAGCTGGAGACATAAGCGCGCACTGCTTCCCGCATTTTAGGGAAGTAGAAGGATTCACAAATTCGAGCATAAGTTTTCCTGATTCCTAAGTGACCTGCTAATGAATTATCATGAAATTCTTTCAAGATGGCCTTACGAAGACTAGCCGGAATAAAAACTCTTAATTCACCACGTGAATTTACAATTTTAGAATAAAAAAGAAGACCATCGATAAGCTTAAAAGATTGGGACCATTTCTCAAACATAGGCACATCTGCGCTCGGGACATCATCAGGATTTTCCAAATAACGATACAAACTACCAAACTCCTCATCTTGTTTCTGTTCCCTTATTAACTGCTCTCGTGACCTTAACACCAATGACGACAATGCACAACACTTAACTTCCTCCGTGACCTCCAAACCACCATTCGGGTTTAGTGACAAAGCGTCCGCTACCGCATTCTCCTTGCCAGCCCTATGTTCTATAACCACATTATACTCTGCTAACTTCAAACACCATCTGACCATACGAGACGACAAACCCTTTCCATTAGTTAACTTTGTCAAAGCTGAATGATCCGTAATGACTTTAACCGGTATATTAGTGAAAAAACAACGAAACTTATTCAAAGCCCAAATTACTGCAAGACACTCCCTTTCCGTAATCGAATAATTCCTTTCCGCTGCATTTAAAATTCTCGACGCAAACGCTATAGGTCGACCTTTCTGTGCTAACATCGCTCCAACCCCCACTGCACTCGCATCGCAATACACTTCAAACTGAGACGAATAATCGGGGTGAGCCAAAACAGGAGGGGAAACACTACTGCCTCTTTTAATAATTCAAACGATCTCTGAGCCGCTGATGACCATACAAACTTCACCCTTTTCCTTTTTAAATTCTACAACGGTTCACATAACTCTGAAAAACGTGGGATGAACTTGGCAAACAAAGCCACCATTCCTAAAAATGTCGCCACTTCCTTACTATTTTTGGGAGGATTCATTGACGTAATTGCCTCAATTTTCTCATTATCTATATTAATACCATCACGCGTAATTTTAACTCCTAAATACTTTATCTCTTTTCTCAAAAATTTACATTTTTCTAACAACTGTTAACCCAGCATCTCTTAACAACGTAAATACTTCCCTCAATAATCTTAAATGCTCTTCAAAAGTAGCTGCCATTATAATTATGTCGTCCAGGTAGACCAGGACACCCTTACCAATCAAAGGTTTAATGATATTATTCATGGCCTTCCTGAACGTTGCCGGCGCTCCCGATAAACCAAAACTCATTCTTTTAAAAGCAAAATAACCGTCCCGAGTAATGAACGCAGTCTTCGGTATGTCCTCCGGCTTCATTGCAATCTGAAAATAACCCGACGTAAGATCCAACGTTGACATATAATTCGTACTCGTTATATTAGCCAAAATGTCATCAATAACTGGAATAGGATACTGAGGGTATTGCGTTATCGCATTTAACTTTCTATAATCTACTGCAAACCTATATGCCTCTGGATTATCTAAACTTTTCCCATTATTTTTACGACATAACACTACTGGCGATGCAAAAGGAGACTCAATTGGCATTATAATATCGTCCGCTAGCATTTTTTGAATATGATAATCAATTATACCTTGTTTAACTTTATCATAGCTATATGGTTTACTAGCAACAGGTGCTTTTAAACCAGTATCAATCTCATGCCACGCAACATCCGTTAAACCCGGTTTATCAGAAAAAACCTCTCCAAATTCATTCAAAAACTTATTAAATTCCTCCTTCTCGATTTCACTTAACCCCGACTCCTCCAAATTAACTGACACTGAAACATGCTCTTTCTTACTCACATTCTCATCATTATTCACGATTAACGACTTTTTAAAGAAATCCAAACTAATTCCTCTATCCTTCATATAATCCACACCAACTATACAATGCACTGTTAATCCATCTAACACACAAAACTCCCAACATGTCTTAACCGAACGAATTTCAACTTCCAATTCTACTAAACCTTTATTATCGCAAGCTACTCCCTGTGCCGACTGAACCACCAGACTTAACCTCTTCAACTTCTTATACGAAAAATATTTCCGATAACAATCAAAAGAAATGAACGACTTATCTGCCCCTGTATCAAAGACACTTTTAACGACAATACCATCTAACACAATTAACACTTCAGGTAACTCAACTGGTTTAATAGTAATTTTATTCAAACTCACAGAAGGCTTTTCCAATTTAATCTGTGACTGCATACCTTCCGAAATACAGTCACCTACCAGTTTAACTGACCCGACCTCTGAACACATCTCTTTTGCATTGACCTATTTTCCAAATTCTCATCCGAAGTTAATCTCCTTACTTGCGAAGAAACATTCCTGTCCCGTACTCCCCCTCTCCGATCATAACCACTATTCTGTCTATTTCCATACATATTTCTCTCACCACTTCTAAAACTATTAGCACCACCACAATTCCTATTACCATTACTCGTATTCGACATATTACGACGAAATCCATCATTTCTATTACGCAAATTATTATCCGGAAATCGCTGTCCCCCTCTCAAAAAATTACGATCCCCCTCATTTCTCAAATTACTATCCGCGACAGGTCTCTGACGAGGGCTACGCAAATCCCGTTGATCCGAGCTATGCCGAGTCTCATACTTCGATAATATCTGATGCATTTCTGCAAAATTCTTCGGTGCTCTAACTTCAATAAAGTCCTGTATATTCGGATTAAAAAGAGGAAAAACAATGTCCAACAATTCCTCAAATGTGATATCTAAATCTAATTTATTTTTTAGTTCAAGCTTACGTAGATAAAATTTTGACGCCGACTCATAAATATTCTGCTTATTACAATAGAACTCTTTTCTCAAAATACTTTTATCTTTAATGGGAGGAAATGCCTTCTTTAACTCAATCACAGTTTGTTAAAATCTTTTCACTTCATCAGTAATCAAAAACTTTCCTATATTCTCTAACCACAAAAGTGCTTCGCCCTTCAATGAGCATTTAAGCACTACGTATCTACTTTTCTCAGGTATATTATTGAACAAAATATAATCATCTAGTTTAACTAAAAATTCACTAATATCACCCTCACCGGTGAAATACACCCGTGGCACAATCTCACAATGTCCGACATTTCGTTGGGCGCCATTTGTAACGTTATATGCACGTTGAGTGTCATTTCTAACGTTTGGTTGGTCGTGGTGGGAGTTAAATGCAGACATACTCATTACTTAAGATAAAACAACAAAGTTTATTAAAATGATGAAGGCTGAAGGGAAGTGGAAGAAGTCCTAATTTTACACAACTGAGAATACTATGAAAAAGCTAAACTCATACTCACAAGCTCCGGCCTAGCTCAATCGTGGCACCTTCTAATACTTCTCACTATCTCTTGGCTGAGCTTCTAGATAAAGCTTAATTAGACAGCCCGTGGCTGTGTGTAATTCTTTATTCACAAATAATCAAAATGAAACTACTATGAAGTTTATTACCCCGGCCAACTCTCAAGTCAACTATCGAAACTCCTTTACACTTCACTGGAGGCCCGCTGCTACTTTCAATTGGCTAGCACTTCGCTGAACAATATCTCACTTCGCTATCTAACGCCACAGATACTCACACACTGGCTAACGCCACAGATGCTCTCTCGCTGGCTAATGCCAGAGACACTCTCCATTCACTCAAACCCAAGCTTTTATATACTGCAAACTGAGATACTTCACATTAACATATTACTAATAACCGCGAGCTAACTGCAGAATCCGAAAGAGCACACACACTCTAGAAAGTTAAAGTAAAAGAGAGGATAGATGTCACTTTTACGCTTACACATGTTAAATTATTGACGTCACGATCTCAGAAATACTAGAGTGCCTTTATGACAAAGGTCACTCCCTCACAAATGTTTTGAGTTATTTACGATTTTAAATAATCCCACTTAAATAACCACACATAATACCAATCATTTCAAATTTTTATAAACTATATGGGAATTTTGATTTTGTTTGCAAATATTAAGTCTAACCATAAAAAAATCTAATTCAATGTATGTAATTTTCACATGTTTCCTAGATCTGTTAACCCTTTCAAGGGCGGTGGCTAGAGGGTCTAGCCACCTAATTTTAATGCCAAAATAGACAAACGACACCAGTAATATTATAATTAAATGCTACTTTTCTAAAGAAAGTTCAAAATACCGGAATTTTATTTTCTAAGAAATTCGTTTGAATATTCTGGTGTCAGTCTATTATTTCATCATTTTACGAACAGAATTCTTTTGCTCCTGAAAGGGTTAAAGTAACATTGCTTCTTGAATTCTTCGCATTTCAATTTGTGTCTAATCCCTTAAATTCTGATGAATTATTTAAAAAGCTATAAGTCTGCGAGTTTTGCAGATATGCAGATGCAGTTTTTATGTTTAATTCTGAACATCATAAGGAAAGTTTTCATAATTGGAAATATATCTTACGGGGGCCATATGAAAATTAATCTTCGTATTTTTTCAAACAGATCCTTTATGAATTTGTCATCATATTTTGAACATTTATTTTTATAAGACTTAGCAGTTAGAAGCATGTCCCTGGGAATAATCTTTATGGAGATACCCTATTGTTTCGATAATTATGAATTGCTATGTACATGTATATATAATTCACATTTCCACGGAGGATGGTATTGGGGTCATGATCGGTGAAAATATTGTAAAGATTTTCGGAAGTGCTATTTTCCGAACATATTCAATAAATGGTTTTTTACTTTTTGTAATGAAAGCTACCTAAAAGGTGATTTTTTTTTCTTAATTTACCAAGAAACTTTCTTTCGAAAATCTAATATGACTTCTTCGAAATTACCTACGAATCCTAAAGGGAATTAAATCGTCTTTCTACTCTTTCTTTTTCCCTTTTTCGAATAACGTAATACAGTTCCCAGATTTAAAGAGACTCAAAACTAGTCAAATTTTGAAACAATGATTTTTTTTCTTTGTCCAGGGGGTAGATACTTTTGAGATTGATAAATTACGAGGCTCCAATGTTGATTGCAATCGATCTATATTTGTTAACTTTTTATCATGAAATTTCATGCACAAATCAATATATATATATATATATATATATATATATATATGATAACGGTTAACGTTTCTTAGTTATGTATTATTTTAAATTTAATTTAAAATTTAATGATTTTTCAATAATTAAAGTAATTTTACATGTCTTGTGCGCAATAATTCTCATAATTCGAATTAACGCAAAAAGCCATTAAAAAACAAAAGAGAGAAACTTTTGTTTAAGATGACCTTCACCGGAAAAAGATAATGTTTAATTCTTAAGTAAATAAAAAAAAAAAAAAAAAAAAAAAAAAAAAAAAAAAAGATGTGTTTTGTTGTGTCAATTGAATTGTCTTCGCATACAACGATCCAAATGACAAAGAAAGATGACAAAATTTTCTTTTCAAAAGTGATATTTTATAATAAATAATATTGTTACAAATTATCGCATTCCATTAAAATAAGTATTTTATCAATGTCCATTTTTTTACAATGCGATATACAGTATTTGTTTAAAAACTTTACCAGTAATAAGATTGAAAGAAGGCCAATTAATATTGTCGACAACTTTAATTCATTTCCTTGGCGTTTCGCCATTTTAAATAAATTGATACCAAAAGCAATTAATTACTTTTCCTTCTGTGTGTATTCCGTTATTTCTTGTAATATAAATGAGAAACCCCTTTGTTGTTTTAAAAACTCCCCTTACTTATTAAAAATGTCTGCATTTTGTGTTTTATTTTAAAGTTTAGAGAGTAGCTAATGAATATTTTAAAATCTAGCTAAAAATTAATTTAGTTGAAAATATTCCGCTCCAGATTTCATTTTGCAACGAAATCACCAACCCCATCGTTCTCCCCGAGACTTTAATGTCACATAGAAGTCATATTAGGCCAGTCAAATTTTTATAAATACATGCAAAAATTCTGCTAGAAGATTTTATGTTTTTAAACTGTTTATGGGGATGCTAGTAACAAGAATTAACGGTTTTCTAACAAAATATATCGAGGCTAAATTTTGTGGAGCCAAAAAACCACAAAATTTATAAACTTTTTGCGTACCATACTCAATTACAAAAAGAAAGGGCATTAAATTCTCTACAAATTTCATTATAAAACTGTTTTTCTAAAGCCATTATCAAGCGTGCTACAGTTTTCTGAAACTGACTCTTTTTTTTCAAACTTTGTGAAAATTTTCAAAAACGAAAATTTGACACAATTTTTCTTTATTTTATCCTCTTTAATGTAACTTATTTAAATTACAGGTATTTGCATGGTAACAATCATGTTGAATTACAACGGTAACATTGTAAAAAAAAATTAATAACATTGTAACTTTTTTTGTATTTAGAGCTTTAGTGGAGAACATTAATATTAGGCATTTAAAGTGATTGTAAGTAAAAAATACTTACGTTGACATTTTTACATCTCCTCTTTCTGGATTATTAACGTCGTTGACATTTTCGTAATTGATCCCATTACATGTTTTACAAATTGTCGAGCATTTTAGTCTTAATTTATGAAAAGAACATGCTTTGCTGCATCTTTTTTTACAACTACATGACATACCATGGAGCATGGATTCAGGTGCCGGGACTTGGCATATTTGAACTGGCTGTAAGAGATTGTTCGACCTGTGAGCCCACCCCCATTCTTCAGAAGGGATGTTATTTCATCGCCTAGCTTGTACCTGATGATAATATCGGAGACAATGATGCTGCGCAGCTTCTTGTGATGGTGGTAGTCTTGCAAGATGAACTTTGCTTTTTATGGCAGATTTAGCAAGTAGCTGGAACCTTAAGGTGTTCAATTTCTGTGTGGTATCTATGCTTCCACTGAATAGTGAAACATGGAATTTTCTTCCAACCTTGATGATTTCTTGACGGGTAGAACCTAATTTATTAAACACGTAGGCTATTTCTCCAAGCTGATCATGTTTATTTCTAAGTGTTACAAAACTTTGACTTTCTTTACTAAAAAAAAACGGATGTTGTATCGCATCTGCTGATTGCATGAGGGAAAAGAACATTATTGTAAATGTATTCGAACGACATGGTTGAAACCACTTGGTTTCGATGTTACCTCTTTCTGGCTTTTGAAAAAATAGATTTTTGTGTGATAGCCTAAGCTCGTCATGATCAGGAGAAGGGCAATGTCTTCTCCGACAATTACGACGCTTTCAAAAGATTCGACCCTCAAAATGGCTGAGATAAATCAATTGACATCAGCTTCTTCTTTTGCCTGCTCAACTTGCGTTCTGTTATTTTGAAATTCTTGTTTTGAAATTTTTAATATGTTTTAAGCAATGAAATGAAGCGGCTCTTGTTTCTGCCATTGGCTTCTTCAACGGATGATGCGAGTCGACGCCCTCTTTTCTCTCCTCTTGTTACAGATTGATCTAGTTTTACGCGACAAAAACTATGATACAATGCATCTGCAAGTCAGGTTCGAGCTGAATACGTTCCATTACTTCCTCAGACCATTCACTCCGACTTTTTCTGCAGCTTTCAAAAAGGTAATTTTCGCTTCAAACGTCATTATTTTGTGAATCAAATTTCTCTTTGAGTAGGCCTTTTTTTAATTCTTTTTCGTTAAAGACACCGGGAATACCTTCTTCACATAAGAAGCAATTATCCTGAAATTTGAAAAAAGTGCTTGATATGAGGGACAAACTATAACCTGTGTAGAATCTTCACCCCGACAAACATATTCTGCTATTACTCTGTTATTCGCATATGTTTTTCGACAATCATCCTGTACCCGGACTTCCTTGCTATTATTCAAAAAACTGATGAATATTACTTCTGTTGAATATTACTTTGACGCTGATCGTTATCTTCAAAGAATTTGGCAAGTTCTTTCTGGCTCATAACACGAGTATCACCGTTTGAAGTCGTTTGGCAAATGAAACGCAATTTTGGGTCGAGCTCATGCATATTTCATTACTGCATGAGAAGAGATACAATAAACAGAATAGTAGCATATTAGAACAATATGTCTTTAAAACAAACCACTTGCATCTGAATGAAAACGGCTCGGGAAAGTCCCGTGGCCGCATTGTAATTGCTTTTCTTACAGGGTTTCTAGAATTGTGCTTCTTCTGCCTGCCTTTCTTAAAACTTTCATTTCTCGTCCATCAATAGGTGTATTTGATTTTCATTGTTAATGATGAAAGAAAGTTTTTTGGGATGGAAGATGAAAAATAGGTCATTTTTTGCAAAGCTAAAAAAAAAGTAACATTTTCAAAAAACCTTAGTGCGCTTAGTAATGGGTTTAGAAAAAAGTTTTATAACAAAATCTCTACTAAAGCTCTAAATACAAAAAAAGTTACAATGTTATTAATTTTTTTACAATGTTACCGTTGTAATTAATCATGATTGTTATCATATAAATACCTTTAATTTAAATAAGATGCATTAAAGGGGATAAAATAATGAAAAATTTTGTCAAATTTTCGTTTTTGCAATTTTTCCACATAGTTAGAAAAAAAGAGTCACTTTCAGAAAGCTGTAGCGCGCTTGATAATGGCTTTAGAAGAACAGTTTTATAATTAAATTTATAGAGAATTTAATGCTCTTTCTTTTTGTAATTACGTATATTAAGCACAAAGTTTGTAATTTTCGAGTTACAGGGAAAAAACGGAATAAAGTGTGAAAACTTCGTGATTTTTTGGCTTCACAAAGTTTAGCCTCGATATATTTTGTTGGAAAATCATTAATTCTTGTTACTAGCATTCCCATAAACATTTTTAAAATATAAAATCTTCTAGCAGAATTTTTGCATCTATCGGCCTTTTTTTCAGACAATTTGATTGGTCTATATTGTATAGACCAAAGTACGATTGTTTCTCTGTAAGCATGCCCTATCTTAACACAGTTGAAAAAAAATTCTGCAATACCTTCTTTCTCTAAATACAAAATAATAATAATAAATAAATAAATAAATAAAAAATAAAATAAAATAATTGTCGAATACGGCAATTTTAAAACTTTCTTTTATCTTATGTATGTTAGTACTTCCTGAAAAATGCAACATAGCAGCGCCACCGGTTAGGTGGTTTAAACCAAAATCTAGTCAGCAGCAACATATATCAAATTATTAATGAATCTGAAGTTTCATGAATTTCCATGCACCAGTTTTTGTGATAAAGGTTACTGAAAAATCAGCTTAACAGCGCCATTTGTTGTATGATGTACACCGAAAACTAATAAGGATCGATTTTTTATCGGGTACAAGCAAAACCAGCGGCTTTGTTCATGAATAGTTGAAACATCTACAGTGATGTTTCTATGTCTGATTATTATTAGAAGGAATAATATATTGAGGAAAAATTCAAACACTTCCAAGCCATAGTTTGATTAAATTTCATTATTACATGCATTATTCCGAAATGAGATTTAAAACAATAATAACTACAGATAGTTCTAAAAGAACGATAATTTAGAAAATGCTTTGAAGCTTTTATAGTCAATTCATACATTCTTTTTAGTATTCGTCAGAAGTATTTACTTCTTAAAAAACAAAGATCTTAAAATTATTCATCGTGTCAAAATCAAAATTTATTTTTTAAGGGTCTACATATCTCGAGTAGTAGTGGCACTATGATAAAATGCCTACGTTAAAAAAGCGACTGTAATCATTAACTTGCAAATATTAATTTTAAAATCGGTTTTATATTTTCTACAATTCCATACAAAAGTAATTTAGAAAGTTTTTAAAGCCTTTCTTAGAACATTTTTTGTTCCTGCATACCACAGGTGTTAATGGCACCAACATAGAATATGTAGGATCAGATATTGTCACCATTGATTCTAAACTATTGCCTTTATAATCGATTTATTGCTTACTGAACTTGCATAGAAAGCGTGATTTACTAACTTTTTAGAACGCTTTTCGATTCGTCCCTCCTCTTCACAGCTTTTAAACTTCAAATTTACTTCCGACTGTTCTTAGAAGACATTTATATAAATAATTGCCATGTCATACTTAATGTTCCTAGACTCCTTAGTGCAGTAGAAATCACCATTTTGAATATTTTTGGCTCTTTCAACCGTCTGTTGATAGAGTCACCGACATAAAATGTAGCTTAACGTTTGATATATTTTAACAGCTTCTACCACCGCAAATTTACTTTTGAAATCGGTTTGATTGGTAATAAAGTTGCCTACAAATCGCCATTTAAAACGTTTTTACATTGAAAAAATTTTCAGCATTTTCTGCATCGTCACTCTAACTTATTTATAAACTATCTTTATTCGGACCAATAGGAATTGGGATTTTGAACAATGAAGGATGCATTTGAGCATTTTCACCCCTTTTAAATTTCGAATATTTAAGGTAATGATGTTAGAGATAATTTACAGTAACTTCCACAGTACTACTTATAAGTAACTACCATATTAAACTTATAAGTAACTACCATATTAAATTTCATGTTTCTAGTTTCTTCAGTAACATATCATATCGTATGTTGTAGCAAGGACTGTTGCCATAATTTTGGCATCATTATTTTTAATGGATTTGTTACTTCCCGAGATTGTTAAAAAACGCAATTTAGAAAGTTTTAGAGCGTTTTTCATGCATTTTCACCCTTTTTATGTTTTGTGTTTTTTAGCAAATGTTCTTGACCTCCCCACTGCCTCCACCGGATATATCCGTTCACTAGGCTGCAGGTTTCACTGCAGTTGAAGCTTTATTTAAATTAATATAATTCAACAAATATAATCCAGTTTTAAGAAATTAAGTTATGATTGATTCTTTTAAGGCTTATAAGCATATGCATAACAAAAAATTATACCATGATAGAAAATCCTTCTTTTAGTAACAATTAAAACAAATTGAGGAGAAAAATACATTACAATTTTGCCCTTTTGCTGGGCAGCCAGGGGGTTAAAGACCATTTATGACTTAAAAATAATTAACATTTCATATTCTTGTGCCTTTCATTAACACGAAAATCGCACTTTTAGAACGTTTTTTGCTCCTGCACGCGCTATCTATAAATGGCATCGACGTAAGATACAACCTCTGTTTGATTTGGGGTGAACGCCATTATTTTGGCACCATTACTTATTGTAAAATAAGTAGTTCTAGGGGGTTTTGTTAACAATGTTTATTGCACAATCTTGATTATATGAAAGCAGGTGCACTATATACAGATGAAGTGATAATGGAGGGGTTGGGACGTTCCGTACACCCGAACATTCGGCGATGCTCCGCAGCAGGTCCAGAAGCATGTCTTCATAGCGTCGCTGCGAGAATGAATCTGTTTTACTTTTTCTGCTATCAAGCTAATTGGATCGTCAGCAGATAAACAAATGTGAACAAGTCACTTGGTTCTCGTGAGAGAATGCTTAGTACAGCAATAATACTAATTGGATGTTTTGGGAGGCAAACTGCAACGTACACTCGTACACTCGGGCATTCTGACGGTGAACGACCTCGTTCTACACTTGGTTTAGTTTAGCAAATGCCGAGCAAAACAAATCTTAAAAAAATTCCTTAGGTAAAGATCTATAATTATATCCAGCCTGATGAAGCAGAAAAACTGAGTTGAGGAGGGGGGGGGACATAATAATACACATATACATAAAACATTGTAAACCTTGAAAATGCGGAAAAAACACAATATCTAAATATGCATACATAATATGAATTAACATACATAATAATCATATAGTAAAAGTTGTTATCGTAAAACACTGTTGAAAACAGAATTCATAACAAACAAAAAAAATACTGTTGAAGAAAAAAAAATTTGTTGGCCAACAAAAAAACAAAGACAATAAAAATAATCAAAATAATAACCAAAATACAGAACGATGTTGGTGGTTATTGCCGGCAATAATGTCACGAACTGTTCATCTGCACTAAAAAGTTAATAGTCAGTCCAGTTTTTAAATGTCCACGTGACGCAACGTTAAAAAAACACCTGTTGCGTATGCAAAAGAAATATAAGTAAAGCAAAAAAAGCACTGCTTTGTATTGTTAAAATGTTATGAACGTTTGTAAATATCCACGTGACGCAACATAAAAAAGCACCTGTTGCGTATGTAAAAAAAATATAGGTAAAGCACAAAAAATAAAACACTACTTTGCATACCGCAAAATAATAATAATAATAAATATTTTATGTCAAGCTAAAAAAATAAAGCACAGCTTGCATCGTTAGAAAAAAGATGTGAGCCACACGTAAACACTTGTAAACTCTTTATCCCCAATTTATAAAATCTTGACACACAAAACACAAAATTCAGAGAAAAAAAAATAAATCTTCATCACAAAATTCTTAAACTGTAAAATCACAATAGGAAAAAAAACTCGGGAAAAAAAATAAAAGCACTGTAATGATGCAACTCTGTATACTTGAAAGAACAAAAGGTTTTTTTTCAACATTTCTTGATCAAGCTTTCTTCGATATTTCACAAAAAATTATCCTCGAAATATAAACAAGTGTATCGTGGACTGTCTTAAATAAAAAGGAGAGAAAAAAATGTTCTTCGCTCTTCATCTTGGAGGAAGAAAAAAACAAATACTGCAGTTTAAAACTCAGAAACTGTAGTTAAAAAAACCACAAGATACACACGAACTTCTGTAATACGGAATATTTTTTTGGAGAATTTCCTTATCACCTCGTATTTTGTTTTCATATGACGCACGTGTGAATAAGGTGTAGATACGAAGGATCCCTCAGGTAAACAACTCATTATCACGATAGCAAGTGTCTCGAATTTGGTACACTTTTTCAGTTTTAATTGGAGGCGGTTCTGCAAATGTATAGTTGGGCTCTTTTTGTGGCGTTACTGGTGCTAAACATATGGTCACCAAAAGATAAACTAGGAGACGAATTAAGTCGTCGAGTTTGCATCTCAAATCCGGACGGTGTTGTGATTGCGAAAAAGTAGAGATAATTAAACCATGGCCCTTAGTATCTGGAGCCAACTTTTCAACTTTACTGTGCAGCTTTTCTATGGGAGTGATACAATTTTCGAAATTTGTCTGTTTCCTGTCTGTCATAATTTCGTTTTCCACAACACAGGCGTTAGGTTCACTTTTCGAAGAAACAGAAGTTGACGTCATTTCGTTGATAAGGGGAAAGTTAGCAACGGAATGAACATGCGGTGGCGAATTTTTTTCAGAAAAGTTCGGTAACGAATTTTGTTCTACGAAATTTTTATTTTTCCCGAAAGCGAATATTACGGAATATTGCATAGAGGATAAATTTAAGTAAAAAAGATCTTCGAACTTATTACCATTAAACTCAGTCTGTGCAACAAAATATTGAAGTGGCTTTAATTGGGATATTTCGGCATCGAAAATAGTTACAGATGAATCATTTAAAGGGGGGATCTCAAACGTTGATACGCTTCTTTCCTGACAAAATTTAAGTTATGTACTGTGTTCGCATCCGCTACAAAAGAAATATTATTGATTTTTACGATCGCAGCCGTATTACACACTGTGGAAGAGATATGTATCGTATTGACGTGTACGACAGTTTCTGAAACAGGCTTAATGTCTTCGTGGGAAGGCATATTTTCCGGATTTTGCCCCGTCGAACGGGACGAATGGTTGTTGGGACGAGAATATTTAGAGCAGTTGGGACTTCGTTCCACGCGTTTACACTGAAATTGTTTATGACTTATTTCCGAACATTTATAACAGATAATTTGATTGTATTTTTCACCAGTGTGGGTTTTCCGAGAGTCTCTTTAAACATGTCCTGGTGTTGCTTTGAAATTTGGGACCGAATCGCAAATTTCTTCATAGATTAGCAATTTTTTCTTAAACTTTACTAAATCGGAACAGCCATATAAAATGGATTTATTTTGGGGTGTATCTCTAATACTTTGTATCGTGTAATGAATTAAAGAGATGTTATCCACATTCCCTCGCTGCGCGATATCTTTCATTTTCAAAAAATATTCCAATAATTGTTCGTTTGGTTGACATCCGCAGTTTGCTAATATTTGATGTATTTGTGCGGGCGAAGCTGCTTGATGCAATTCGCGGAATAAAGCTTCCTTTAGTGCTGAATAGGAATTAATATTAATTTCAGCTCTAATTACTAGCAATGCTAAACCTTTTAAACTCCGTTCTGCGAAAACAAATTTTTGAATATCTGAGAGATTCAATGATTCCAAAAAGGTTTCAAACCGTGTAAACCATGTTTGGATGTTTTCCGATTTATCCCTGCTAAACGGCGTAATTAATTGTTCGACGTCGGTCGAAGAAATATTTTGTTTACTTGCAGTGTGTTGCGAATGTACAACCATTTGCTGTGGTTGTATTTTTAAGGGGGAAATGAATTGTGTGCTGACACTACTGTCGTCCTGATTATGCTCAATGTCTGTTTCCGAAGCCGAAATAATCCCAAATGTTTCCTTAAAAGCAGCATTGTCTGATAATGCAACCAAAATGCGAGTAGCTATCTCATCTTTACTTCCATCTATATCGATTGATAGCAGATTAGCGACTGTTATCAATTGCAAATTATCAAATGTATCTGTAATTTCTTTAAATTTGTTGACGAATTCCGGGCTGCCTTCTTTAAACGGTAATCCGGTATATACCCTTAAATTAAAACGATTTCGCCTGGCTTCATCGGTTCCGAAAATAAACAAATGTAGAAGTTTTATTTTCTCAGCTTTGGCAGTTTTTAACTACTTTCTGATTATTGGGATTGCTTGCAGCTCCATTACTCACAGCAAAGAAATAAGATATAGTAAAAAAAAATCACTTACTGCTATTTAAGTTTAATCCACTCTGACTTATTCCACTTTTACAATGAGAAAAATAAATCCACAGAAACACCATAAATAACTGCGACACTACTGACATACTTTTTCATTTTCTTTTTCTCCCTTCTTAGTTAGCCTTGAAACCGCGCTGATAAGCCAAAAGTATAAACATCTCTCGTTTTCCGACTAGGGGGAATATAATCTTTCCTCTTGCACATTAATCCATTTGTCACAAATAAGAACTTGTAGCTCAGGTTGTAGGCCGATGCCCCCATGTAAAATAAGTAGTTCTAGGGGGTTTTGTTAACAATATTTATTGCACAATCTTGATTATGTGAAAGTAGGTGCACTATATACAGATGAAGTGATAATGGAGGGGTTGGGACGTTCCGTACACTGGAACATTTGGCGATGCTCCGCAGCAGTTTCAGGAACATGTCTTCATAGCGTCGCTGCGAGAATGAATCTGTTTTACTTTTTCTGCTATCAGGCTAATTGGATAAAACTTGATCGTCAGCAGATAAACAAATGTGAACAAGTCACTTGGTTCTCGTGAGAGAATGCTTAGTACAGCAATAATACTAATTGGATGTTTAATTGGATATGGTCAATTGAAGATAGAATCTTTTTTTTAATGTTTCGCAAATTATTAAATCTATGTTCTCAGCAATATCGCTCAGACTAATTCCTTTGAGGGATATCCTTATAAATTTTCTAACTACGGAATTAACTCACCGTTAACAATTTTGTCATGTTTGAACCAAATTTTGGTGCTCAGTAGCTGCCACCATGAGATGGTGAAATCTCGTACCAACATTTGGAGCTTCCTATTTCAACCTCGTTCCAACTATTGGAACTATGTTTCAAGATGTATGCTATTTAACAGTATATAAGCATACTTTACAGTATGCTTTTGAGTCTATTTTAAATTAGTTTTATATTTTCTTGCCTATATTTATTTCATTTCAAAGAGTATCTACAAAGTACAGTAATGTGTCATATTCTATATCCAGTATTAATTTCAAAAGCATATTTTCCATGTGCCAAAAGTGATAAGTTATTGAATTAAAACTAAAAGAAAATTTAAAATGTGCCAATATACATAAGAACCTATTTCTATTTAAGGCTAGTTTATAAAATTTAAAGGCAAATCATCAGTAGAAATTACATAGTGATAAAAAAGTTTTTCCTGTTAAGAAAACCAGAAGTGGTCTAGTTGTAAATAAAATCTTTTTCAACCAAATTCCTTCTGTAACAACGCTTCTATTCTCTCCTAATTTTATGCATATTATGTTAATTTATATTATTGTACAAAATAATTGTTTATAATTAGATAAAATGTTTACAGATTTAAAAACTACGAGATTTAGATTATAGATTTAAATAATCTCTTTAGCAATTGGCAAATTTGGCTTCATTAGCAATTGGCAAAGTAAGTTAAAATTTGCCATAGAAAATTACTAAAAATATTATATCGTCTTTTCGATGAAATAAAATCTGGAAATTCGTCGGTTTCAGAATAGAATAGAATAAAAAGCTTGTACTTTTAGATTAAAGTATTATTTACATAAAATTAATAATCGCTTTAAATAAGGAATAAATTTATGCCGTTAAAGAAGTTTGCTTACTAATTTCATTAAAACTGCTTTACCACAATATAACGTCTCACATTCAAAGTATGAAAAACTGAATTATGCACATCTGTTCAAAAACAGAATTCAAAAACGAAAGGAAAAATACATACTCGGTATCATTTTAAACTTAACATACTGTTTGAGAATTCAATAAACATCTGTCGAGATTGTCAGTAGAATTCTGAAATGTTACAGAATTTCTACAAAAGGAACTAAAAAATTAGCATTTGAATTTTTTTTTCAAATGTATATTTTTAAACTTAATATTCTTTTCTCGGTTGTTTTCTTTGTGGGAAATAAGGAAGGTCTGATAATAAATAATAGAACCGTTTTTGAAATAACTGGATTTAGTTGATTTTTATTGACAAGTTTTCAAAACATTTTTCTGTGACTGAAATACAAAAAATAATATTTTTTATTTTATTCTTTTCCACCTTTTATTTTTTTAGACTAACTCCCGTTTTAGAAACAGTTGTTTTTTGTGAGGTAAGAAATTGACTGAATACCCTTTTTTTCGAAACAACTGGATTTAGACATTTAGTTAAAATATTCCGAAAAAAAGTCTGAAAGCTTTTCGAGTAGCTTATAGTTTTTAAGCTACATTTAAAACAGAATTGTATTTTTCACTATTTAACTTATTTTACAAAATATGTATATAATCTGCTCAAAATGATAATTTTATATTTATTTAATTATATAAAATATAAGGACATTCACAAAAATGAATCATTAAAAATAATTACTAAAATAGTTGTTGGTGAAATGCACACAAAAATTATTCAAAAATTAAAAAAACCTATATATTAAACGTATACAAAGCTCTAAGAGCGCTTTCGGCTAACGATAACGAATAATGGTACGGTAAGAAGGCTAACAATAAGAGACAAGGTACTTTACCTATTTCCCTCTCATTGTTATTGTTTTTCACCGGCTATAAAAACAATTTAAGGAATTTTTTTCTTTTGATATCAGTTAATTTAGACCTTTTAACTACGAGATTACTTCTTGATAATGACTTATCTTTAGCCGAAAGCACTCGAACCTTACAGAATTGAACATCTTTTAACATGGGTTCTTTTGTTTCTGCAAATTGTTTTGCATAACATCTAGTTTATTAAAATAATTTACTGTAAATGTCAATGATTTCATATTTTATACAATAACTTTTATTTTATTTTTCACAAATATTTTTTAATCATTTTTTCTAATCTAAAAATATAATGTAATGTGCCACTTTTTAATCTAATACTTGTCTTAGCGATGCTTTGTTGGTGTAAGACAATGAATATAATATATATATAAGATAAAGCACGATAATAATATTATTTTTTTAATTGAATTTATGAAAAACTTGTTTAACAGACTTCAAAATAGTGAAATAACTGTTGTTTGTACCAAATGATTGAAAATAAAGTCTATATGTAAATGATGTATATAAAATTTGTTTATTATTTGTGTTATGTTGGATATCTATATGCCAAACTTTGCTTTTTTCAATAGAAACACGCATTTTGACACCTTAAATAAATTAACCACCTTTCAATTATTTTAAAACCAAACTTTCGTGAAATCCATATGATTAGTTTAGGAGAAAATAATTCTTTTGGAATGACCGTATTTTAGGGGCTATATCCATATTAAAATTCAATACTCGATTGTAAAATGCTACCGAGTGACTATCGCACTATGAATATATTATTTCTTGCCAGCATGGCCATTTGATTTACCTAATATGTTTTGGCTATTGACAGATTATATGATTCTATAAGAGGAGCAAAAATGGATTTTCTACCAATTACGCTTTTTTACACATCCTAGGCGATCCTGTAAATCATCATCTTGATGTTTTTAATCATAACTCAAAATCTAATTAGCATAGCTGCGAACTTTTACGCATTTTTGCTACCACTAAGATTGTACAGAGATTTTCCATTAGTTTAATCATAGGATTTTGACGATTAAATAAGACAAAAGTTACTATAAAATTTTTGTGGTAGGAAAAATGCGTAAAACTTGGCAACTATGAATTAGTACAAAAAATTTTAATTACGAATTTGCACAAAGAAAAAATAATAACTGTAAATCTATCAATAAAAAATGGAGGTTGCAATTCATATATTATTTTAAATAATAATTTCGTAATTTATTATTCATATTATAAAGTTTATAAAAGTACAAATTCTGCTATTTACGTTTAAGTTGTTTAGTATTATAACCATACAAAATATTATCACGTTAAGATTTTAATTTCAAATGATATTAAAAAAATTGAAAACTAATGTTAAATGCACTGAACATTGAATTTTTATAATTCAAAAACTTATCATCCAAATGACTTGAAATTTTATTTCTAGGCATAGATTGAATCGAAGATTTAAAATATATAGCCAAAGTTAGGGGTTGCCATTGAAAATCAAAAGTGCGGGTTCGATTTGTAGATGACACCGTAAGAAAATTTTACATGCATCATTCAAAAGTAGACTTTATTTTCAATTGTTTGGAATCTGCAACCTTTTTTATAATTAGTTACAAAGATAGGAGCGATTTTTTTTTTTGGGGGGGGGGGGTCTACTTCAACTGTATTTATAAACGAATAGTTAAATTTGTCATGTTATTTATTTCTCTTCTTTTGATAAAATGTTTTCTGTTCAATTTTATGCTTATTTTAGAAACTATCTGTTTTAGGAAAAAACCATTTGCACGAAAAACTATTAGTAAAAGTAATTTAGAAAACCAATTACAAAATTTATAAATGTATGTTATGTCATTCTAAGATTTTTTAGCAAAGTTAAAAGTTTTGTTGATATACAGCGCTGACATTTTAAAAACAAGAAAAAGATCTTTGATTTTAGTTACTTATTTTATTTTAGATTTTTAGACTTTTTTTAAAAAAGTATTGTCTTTTTGTGTATGGTGTATGGGTATTCGAAATAATTATATTTTGCTGGTATTTGTTAAACATATTATTAATTAGCAATATATAATTTCTAAATCAGTATACAGAAGAATGATTATCGGAACTTACATTAACCGAACTTCCAATTATCCGAACAGCCTGTTTCGCTCAAAGATTTATTTATTTACCCTTTTTTTACTCGAATTTCCAATTATCATATCATTTTACTTTACAGACTTTTTATCTGCAGATTTAGCATGCGAAATCGAATTCCAGATTAGCTTATCGTTGCAAACAGTACCAACAGAAAAGAGATTGAAGAAAATTAAAACGATTGCTCTGAAAATGGCTAATGTTTAGAAAGAAATATGGAATGTCTCTAACAACAGCAGAACGCTTGTCCTATTCAACTAACTTATATTAGAATGATTTGAGATATGATAACATTCCGAATATTGTCTTCTTTGAAGGAAGCAATAATTGAAATATTTCTTACTTAAATTATAATCACTGGATTTAACAAGTTATTTAAATCAGAAAAGAAAAATTTCAATGATAAAATTAAAGAAAAAACTAAAATAAAACAATTTTTAAACATTTTAACGCAAACTATGGTGCCAATCCTAAGCCTCTGTAGAGTATGAAGATTATAGTCCGGAACATCCTATAAATTGTTTCTTACTTTATCCGAACTTTTGCTTATCTCATCATCTGCTTATTCGGTTTGGAGTTGGTCATGACTTATTCAGATAATCGTATTCTGTTATATAATGTTTTTTTTTTCAATTTAGTGTTTTCCTCCATTCAATTAAAAAGTTATAGACGTTTGGAATCGCTATATTTTTTTGACTTATCCTGTATATTATTCTAATTACGAATGTAGCCCAGCATTCAAAACTTAAATACGGAACATTTTAAAGATTTAAAATAAATTATACCGCTTTTAAGTAATAGAATTTATTGTCATATGTTAAATATCAGTGCAATTAACTCTTTTGCAAATTGTCATGATTAAAAATTAATTACATTCTTTAACTGAATTTATTTTTCTATTTGTGTTTTTGTATTTTTGTATTTGAAACAAATTAAATTAAAAAAAAAAATAAATGTATATTTTCAAAATATCATTAACGATTTCGCAATTGAAAAATATAAATTCAAATAGTAAAAGAATTAGTCTAGTGATATAATATTTAAATTAGATTTTTTAAACACGTTGATTTAACTACAAAATTATACATACTTTGTTTTGTGTTCATTAAGTAATTAATTTTTTAAAAACAGTACCATTTAAATTTCCGTCGTTTGGTTAAAAGGTTTTTATAATTAATAATTACATCGATTCTTTCCTCTTGACATTTATCTTAGATTTAATTATAGTTGTGTATGATAATAATTCGTCTTAAACGAAGATTCTGTTTATTTCCAAGAGTGATTAAAGTTGATAAATGATTATTAATTTTTAAATTACGTCTATGGTTAATATTCAGTATTAATACATCATCTCTATACTCAAAACTTTTTTTTTATCCAAATTCTTATGTATATTCACTTTAACAAAAGAGAATTTTTTTAAACATAAATATAATACAAAGGACGAACAAAAATATGTAATAAAGTCAGAAAACTTATCAAAATTACCCTCAAAGTTGATAGATTTAATTAAAAAAAAAAACCTTTTTTGGCCTTACAAATCGCTAACATACCTAATATACAGGGGATGTCCAGGAAGTTTTAAGATTGATTATTTCCTGAGTAGGGATGCGCGCGCATACTCCTCCTACCGAGTGGGTGACGTAGTATGGAGTGTCAGCTTACGAAGAGCATGCGTGGCAGTGAGTAGATCCCTAGTAAAGTGGATGCGTGTAAACTGACATCCGTCGAAAACTGGTTGAGTCATTTGCAAGACGATTCCAAATTTTTGGATAAATTTGTTACCGGTGATTAGACATCGGTCTATCAGTATGATCCTGAAAGGAAATGTCTTACAAGGAAGGTCTCCATACGGGCATACTCAGAAAACTTTGAAAAAAATACAGAATGTTCTTATGTGGTTATATATGTTTATAAAAAAATTTCGGCGGAATCCCGATGGAACATTCATAAAAAAATAATGAGCATTTCGTTTATTTGGCGATTTATCATCGTCCGGCGGCAAAATAAAATTTCAAAAAATACTTTTTTTATGGAAATGCTTTTTAAGGTAAAAATGATTCACACTGAACTTGTTTAAAGAACTTTTATTTAAATAACTTTAATTTTGCCAATTTTAATTTGTGTTAACCATAGTTTTGTCATAATATATTTATAACGAAAATTAACTATGAAATTTTGTAAATTACAGCAAAATTTAAATTAATTAAAATTGCTTCAACCTCGAAATTAAGTTCAATCCAGTTGAGCACTGTTGATTTCGTTGCTATGGAAACAAAAACTTCTCCAATATTGTAATATATTGCTGCATCATTCTTCGTCTGGCGTTTATTTTGTCATACGCTTAAATATATGAAGATTTATTTCTTATTTTTTATGTATAAAGTTTATAAAATGATAAAATTAAATAAGTACTGCTAAAGCAACATAAATATGCAATATAAATGTATGTAAGTATTAAACTCCTTCATTGTTCAAATTTAAATTCATTTCTATAAACACGCATTTTAAAAATTAATTGACAAAAAAATTTCAGATGCATTGAAATCGTTTGCTTTTGGCGAGGGAAATTACTGCTTGCCAAATCCCGTGATACTTTCATCTTTTCGCGCCAAATACTCGAAATTATTTTATTTTTTTACAGAGTTAGTACTGTAATTCCGCCGCTAAATTTTACTGATCATTTATTAGATACATGAGTAGTTTAATTTGAAATTTTTTCAAAAAATTCTGAGTATGCCCAGTATGGAGACCTTCCTTGTTAGTTCCGAGTGACAATCTCCTTTAGATTATTTACCGTGACAATGCGCCCTCTCACACTCCGTTCGTCGCCAGTGAAGTTTTGGCTAAATTTAACGTAGCAAAACTGTGGCAAGGTCCTACAGTCCAATACTCGCTCCCAGTGATTTTTTTTTGTTTACTCGAGTCATGAAAGACCACAAACGGAAGCTATTCGACACGATTACAGTGATTCAGACAGCTTCGAACGAGGTTTCTTAACAATCTTGTGCTCGAAGTCTTACACAAGCAATGTAAGAAAAATGCTGGCAGCGCAGTGTTTAAGCCCAAAGTTCTATTTCAAAGAGTTTTAATTCGCTGTACAAAAAATGTTTAATAAATTTTTTATTCAAAGATTAGTCTTCAAGCTCCGCGATTTCCAAGATAAAAGGCATTCATAACAACCTTAAATAAAACACAAAATTTTTGGTCATCTTTAATTTTTGGAAATGTTTCCAAATAGTTTATTTAACAAATTATTCAGTTTTCTCAACCTGATATACCAGATTTTTGAATGATATAAATCTTTAAATAAACATTTTAGGCTGAATGCATCCAATAGTAACAAAATAATATAAATTTTAATGTCAACGCCATGATTTTTAAATTATCATGTTTGTTTATATAACAAAGGTGATAAACATGAAAATTTTGTTTGAGAATAGGTAGCACTCGACATTTTTACATTCTAGGTTGAGAAAACTGATTGCTGCAATGTAAAAACCCTCAGAAACGTATACGAAAAGAAATGATATACTAAAAATATTCGGGATACAAACTTGTATGCATAATATAATAAGTACACCAAAACGTTCTAGAAAATCAGTGCAGAAGAAAATTCATTTTTTATGAATTCACCTTTGAGGAGCGAAAATATCTCAGGTTTTGAAATTTCTAAAGATAAACAACCCGCTATAGAATCTTAAAAATGTTAATCTATATTTCTACATTCCTATTTATGGTTATGTTACATTTATTTTAGATTTAGATACATTTGTCTTTTTTTTTAATGTAAATTTTATGTAACTGAAGAATTTCTAAACTATTTCTCTCTTCTCCAGCAGTAACAGTTAGACTATAATCGTTAATATTTATTTTTTCATGGTAACGTAGAAGACAAAAATTTTCCATAGAGTAAAATAAGAGAAATAAGGATTAATAAAGCAAACATTGGTCTTAAAAGTATATAAAAACGAAAATCAAACATAAGCGATAGATTTTGAACACTCTCTTACAAATTACAAGAAAATTCCTTAAACATTCTTTGGTTCAATGGGAATCGGATGAGATGCATATGCATAATATATACTTTTCTGCATCTTTCTTACTTGTATACATCTTATACATTTGGAACCATTCTATCAAAAGAAAAACAACATTCTGTGCACACAATTAGCACAAGAATATTTTTTCAACGATAAAAGTAATAATAGCTAATTGGAAATCTTAAATTATACAAATTAAACTGAATCTGAATAAACATTTTTTTGATAAAAAATAATAATATTTACTTTTTACTTGATATCTTGACTAAATCAGGAGCACATTCCTCTCTGATATAATTCAACTGTATAGTAATAAAAGCAATAAGCAACGCCAGCGCTTTGTTAAACTAGATTGAGTGCCAGAGATGCGTACACAACCTATATTATCTACAAGAGAATTTATTGTTTAGCCAGACGTTTTTCGAAATACAATGCAATTTTTTTACGAAGTACAAAATAAATTTTCTCTGAAAATAGCATGAAAGGTAAAACTAATTAAAAGAAGTCAGAAATTGTGGGGCAAATAAGGCAAGTGAGGTGCATTCATTCCATAACAACTAGTTTCATAAATATTCAAATCTTAATGCAATAGCTCGTCCCCTGATAATAAGATAGTTCTATGTGGCCAAAAATCAATTTAAAGTACTGGACTACTTGAGATGTGGTATTCATGTGGTAGATGTGGTTTTTCAGTATGCTCTGTAAGTGCAGCTATTAAAATTTGCCAAAAACATTTGGCATTAATAAGTTCGTATGTATGTATAGACAGCAATTCTATAAAATCAAAGTTCGTAAATAAGATTTCCGTGGGTTTTTTTATATTTAAAAAAGTTGATAGAACCATAATATTCTCAAACTTCGTACCGTGCCCAGAATAACAGGTTTCTATCTTAAAAGAGCCATGTTAGTCTTAATTTCTGTAAATTTTTATAGATTAACACAGTGAAATTTCGTTGATTAATTCGAATAAACATCAGTAGCCAATGAAATATTTATTACTAACTACTTTTTAATATAACAACAGAAAATTTCTGCTTTCACTACTCTTTCATAAAGTAAAGGCGGGGTTGTTTTTCATGTTCGATACCTAGGTTTTTATGCTGTTGTCTCTTAGACTATATATTCTGATTCTCTTTCTAAATTACAAATCTGACAGTAGTGAGAAAGACAAAAAAAAAAATCTTAATGTTGAAAATAAGAAGAGATATATTCCATGTGCAAGTTACATATGATGATTAAAAAAATGGTTTAGATTAACATGTCATAAATAAGAAAAAACTGGTGCATCTTAATATTGCATATATAATGACAAAGAAACTAACAAATTTATTTTTTTAATATTGATTACCTTCTTTCCATGTAAACACTGATGTCTACATTTTTCTCAGATCAATCGAAGAATGTATCATGCATTAATTTTAAGTGTTAACAACCTTTTTTTTCACGTAATATAACAATAAAAAAATATCTCAGAAAGTTACAAAAACAGTAAACTTATTCTATTCAAGCATTTCAAATGTTCACATAAAATAAATAACAATACAACAATACATACTTAAATTTCATCCACTCTTTTATTAGTTTTTATTAAAAATAAAATAAATTTCTCCGTGTCATTGTTTATGCCATCAAAAGAATGTATTTATTCAAACATAAATTTTATGGCGGTGAAACTACGATATCATTTAAATTTTTGATATTTTGCCAGAATGCAATAAAGTTTACATTTCATCCTTTTAGGATGAATAAAATTTAATCTGAAAATACCTCGTGAATATTTACGAAATGCAATTGTTTTTGAAAAAAAATCTGAATGCAGTGAAATGTGAAATTCGAAAATTTACGTTTCGTGGTATGTATGTGGATGGGAGTAGAACAAATTGCTGAGAAATTTCTCTGGTTGAATAATTTATTCAGATTGCAATTTTAAATGCAGAAGTCTCTTGCAGAAAATGTTTAGAATTTCTAACATTAAGAGATTCTAAAAATTGTTCCTATGAATATACAGGGTATTCGAAAAGTCTTCCTCTGATTACAAAATTTATTCACATTTTCTGTATATAAGACAGACATGTGAAATTGTCATGTATCTGGATGGGAGTAGACCATCTGCTGTGGAATTTCTCTGGTTCAACAATTTATTCAGATCGCAATTTTAAATGTAGAGGTTTCTTGCAGAAAATGTTTAGAATTTCTAACATTAAGAGATTCTAAAAATTGTTCCTATGAATTTACACAGTGTTCGAAAAATCTTCCCCTAATAACAAAATTTATTCATGTTTGCTGTATATAAGACAGACATTTGAAGCTGGCATGTATGGGGATGGGAGTAGACCAATTGTTGTGCAACTTCTCTGGCTGAATAATTTATTCAGATTGCAATTTTAAATGTTAAAGATTTTGCAGAAAATGTTTAGAATTTCTAACATTAAGAGATTCTGAAAATGATTTTTATAAATATACAGAGTGTTCGAAAAGTCTTTTCCTGATTATAAAATTTATTCACATTTTCCATGTATATGGCATGCATGTGTATGGGAGTAGACTAAATTGCTGTGGAATTTCTCTGGTTGAATAATTTATTTAGATTGCAATTTTAAACGTAGAAGTTTCTTGCAGAAAAGTTTAGAATTTCTAACATTAAGAGATTCTAAAATTTTTTTCTGTGAATATACACAGCGTTCGAAATATTTTCTCTTGCTTACAAAATTTATTCACATTTCCTGTATAGAAGACAGATTTGTGAAACTGGTGTTAGAATTTTTTAATGCTAACCAAGTTTTTTTTATTCCATGTTACCGTAACGCGACTGTCCTGAAACAGTGCCGTTGTGACAAATCAGAAAAAACTTACTGTGTTCTCTGGTGTCAGCGAAGCTCAGTCACTAAAAACAATGCAGAGAAACTTTCGAACAACGACAGAAAGTTGTTGTGCGATGCAAAGAGTGTTAAATCGTGATATGCATATTCAGAAAGTCGGGCACTGTTGCTGATATTAGGAAACAGGCCCACAAACATCAACCTCTGATGAAAAAAATGAGGAAGTTCATTGTTTCGTGCATACAAAGTGCTCATTGTTCATTTTCTTATTTTGTGAATATTTGCGGTTTCCTCTTCTCAGACACTGCGATACATTACCGTTTTGTCAGAGAAATCTGCAAAAAAAATTATTGGTTAGTTTTCCAAAAGTTTTTCTAGAGATTCATATTTATATCATTTTATAGCAGGTATGCAAATATTTTGTATTATTAGGGACAGATTGTGTGAATGTTTGCATGCTTGTGTGTATGTATATAAGTATACATATAAGTTGTTCAGCAAAATGCCAGCAATATAAATTTTTAGTTTAGAAAAACGCTAAAAATTTACAAAAATTGTATTATCGTATTCCTGTATGCTTTGGTCAATTAGCAATGAAGTTTTACTATTTTAGTTGTTAATGACTGGAAAATTTATCTCCAAATATAATATGAAGATGACAGATACCGCATATTAAGTTTCATGATTTTTATAACAGTTGTTTGGACATAGACTTATTTCGTAGGATAAAGAACTACTGAAAATATTTTACACTTGTACTTATGCATCAAATGATTACATATTCAGAACAATAATTGGCCATCAATAAGAAAAGACAACTTGTATATATTCATGAGTATAGACAAATGGTTTTACATTCAATGTCTTAGGTGGAGAAAATTATTTATAAGTGTGTTATGACAACAATTTTAACGAGATTTAAAAATAGATTTCGATGTTAAATATAATTTTTTTGTTTAATTGAAATTTACATTTTGGTTCTATTCTGGTTTTATTATGTGTTTAAAATGAAGGCATATTGAAATCTCTGCGACGCCCTCAAAAGACATTTATGTTTTCTGTTAAAACATTCTTGAAACAACTCGTCTCAGAAAATTTATCTTATTTCTTATGTACCAGAGTCTTTTGACTGTTAAAAATGTTCTGTCAGAATATACGTAGAGATTTTTGTGATATCCTGTTTTATCCAAATGGTGGTATTTCGATATTTTTTTTTTATAAGTAAAGAACATTTTCTGTTTTACAACAATGTAAAATGCTGAACAAACAAACAAAAAATCAGCATCATATAAAAAGATATTTTTTGGCAACAAAGTTACTAGTTCTGAAATCAAAGATTTAGATTTAGGGAGTGTTTCATTAGATATATGGAAAATCTTATATCGAGCTATATATAGAAATGAAATGTTTTTCTGGACGATAGCTAAATTTTTGCATTGTAAATCATTCAGCAGGATATGAAAAATTTGAAAGAACATGAAATAAGTGTTAAAAATATGCTCGTCATATTCTGTAAACAAGACGTTATTCTTCGGGTTTAAAGTTCACTCTTTGAATGCTTTTGAACACTTTGACTTCGTTATTAATTATGTATACACAAATTAAGGATATTGTCCGGTCGATCTCAATGTTTCTTGACAGAAAAAAGCTAGACCTAACGCAAGAGAAAGAGTAAAGAAATATAAATTTAAAACAGGGCAATTTAAAAGGGAAATTCTTCAAAGGAATGACAGTGAAAAGCGGGCCAATGTTGGGCTTGGGACCTTGAAACGATTGAACGATAGCAGCGGTTTGTTCGTCTTAGCGACGTTTGAGGGATGGGTGAAAGAGTTTGACTGAACTAATTTTAGAAGAAATTTACGAAAAGCGGAGTTT
>OZ025292.1:335651937-335857626 GCA_964019185.1 Maratus speculifer
CGAATGAGATCGTGTACGAGCTCCCAGATTATGATGCTCTCAACCCATCTAAACGTCAAAGACCCCGTTATACAACCATTTTAGAAGCGTGGTTGCGCTACGGCTAAAACTTCCCTCATACTTATTCTCTTTTTTGACTTGACTTTTTTTATGCAAAAATATCTATATTCTGAAACTCCAATTCTAATTATGGGTATTTTATATATTATTGAATTAATATATAATCAAGTCTATATGTTTACCATTAGCAAATTTGTTATTTTTTATGTACTAAATTTATTGCTGCATTGCGCATTTTCATAGTGTATTATATAAGTTGTTCTGGTGTAATAACGCCAGGAGGGGTAATAACGCCAAGTGCTAATATTATGCATAATTGTGAAATAATCCGGAAAATGGCATCTATGGGCTCTGCGCAGAAGGACTTTGAGTCATATAAAACACAAAGAATAGCTTAAAGTTAATTTGTTCCATTTGTAGGTCTTATCGCTTTTAGAAGCAACTTAAATTAAAGCTTGATCTGAAATTTGCGAGGTAAGTTGTGTGATGTGAAGACTATATATTTACAAGAAAATATTTTGTTTACTATTTAAATTTGCTGTGCATTTCATGTACTTTCAAAATGTTGTAGAAGATTTTGGATATGTTCGCGAGATAGTTTGTAGTTTAATATGAACTGCGCAATAAATATATCGGGGTATCAACGCCAAAGATTGGCTTTAATACCCCTGTTGATTCCTTTCAGAGGCCAAACTACATCCAAAAGGGGTTTATTTTTTACTTTACGTATGAGACAGCATTATTATCACTGATAAAATGGTTAGATTAAAGGAAAGGGGGAGTCTTATACGTATAACTGATTTTTCTGTTTTAATACTAACGTAAAAACTATTTTAAACTCTTATAAATAAAACGTATCAAAATGTTTTCGATATTCTAATTCATACTTTTTCAAAATAAGGTTTCCATTAAAATCCCACTTGATTGTTTAATTGAATTCTAAATTTTAACTGTCCGCTTTCTCAGCGTTCTCTTTTTCAAAATTTAACCTTTAACTGATGTGATATAAATTGTAACGTAACTAATATGAAGGGTTTCTGAGACCGTAAGATCAAAAGATGAATAAAAGGAATGATTAACTCATAGGATGGTATTTTTAACCGACTTCCAAAAAGGAGAGGAAGTTATCAATTCAACGCGTATGTATTTTTTTATGTATGTTCATCGATTACTCCGAAACTATCCAACCAATTAACTTGATTTTGGCGTTAAATGAGAGAGCTTGCTCTCAAATTGGTACCACTTCCGTTTCATAGAAATTGGTTCAGTACTTTTTTAGTAATTAGGCAAAAACTAATAAAATTAGCGATTTCTCGCAAATCAGTAGTAATATGCATGTCGAATAAATATACCGATGCCAGGATGGCCAAGCGGTCTAAGGCGCTTGATTTAAGATCTGGTTTTCGAAAGGCAGCGTGGGTTCGAACCCCACTCCTGACGTACCTGTATACAATAATCTTTTCCGTATTATAATTTTTAAATATATATTTAACAAGTTAAATACTAATTATGCTATTAGGAATATTTTGTATTTAACCGTTACCACAGAGTATCAGAGATTTTTTATTAACTCAATACTTTATCAGTGAAAGATTACTCAAAAAGAGAATAGACTTGCGAAAAATAACATGACATTGAAATGACATTGAAAAATAACATGACATATTTATGTAGATTAATTTGATTTTTTGAAGTCGGTGCCAGCCAAGCCAAGTTCAAAATTGAAATTAATTATCCAATACAAATCGTAAAAGAATAAAGTTAAATTTCTAACTAAATATTAAATCGTAAAAAAAACTCGTAGATACTTGGATGCGTGACTATTGGAAAATTACATGTAACTTGGCTTAGCTGGCACCGACTTCAAAAAATCAAATTAATCTACATAAATATAATAATACGCATGATAAATACTACGCTCTTAATTTAATTTTTTAATACTATTCTGCAAAAAAATTATTTTTCACTTTGCAGTAGCTTTTGAAGTCGGTTCAATTTTTGGTAGAAAAGTTTATATACTAAACGCTTTGTACAAGACGATTATAATTAATATGCATCCATTTTACAGTGTCTGGTAATAGTACTAAAGTTCTAAATGAAACAGGATTTCGATAGTGTTTGCAGTTAAACTAAAAATTACAAGTTAAACTATGAAAAAGGCAAAAAGAAATAGTCTGTGAGACCGGTAACATTAGTTAAAGGTGAAAAGGCGATCAATGATTAAATCTCATAGAGTAGTATTTATGCACAAACTTTGAGTTAAACTTTTTGCTCAGAATTAAGTTTAATTAAGTTTAATCTATTTAAATATTTCTAACAATAGTACGAGGACTTCAAACGGAAGATAATTTCAATTGTACCTATAGTTAAATTGGAAACTACACGTTAAAATCTGAAACTTGACCAAAAAAATCAGCTTTTAATGAGAGCGCTAACAGCAATTAAAGATTAATTTTGTTGCTAATATAGAGATAACGAAATATAACCACATGAATCATGCGTAAAATTTAATAAAGGATCTCACAGGGATATTGATAATAAGGAAATCTTATTTACTTAATTAAAACTACAAATTTATTAAAGAATGTTTAATGTAACACCGACATTTTAACTTTAAGTTTGAGCTAATACACATTTACGTGGGGTTTGCTGGTTAAAAAGTATTTAAAAAACTTATGTAACAGTGTTAACAAAAATATTTATTACACATAACTCTAGTAATTATAAAATTTCACATCATAAAAATATTAAATTATGATTACAAATAAGGTTAAAATCGTGCAATGTTTTTTATAATTATATTTAAGCGGGACTTTTTAAGTAAACAGAAGCTCAGGGTGTTATATACTGTAGATTCTCTACCATTCTTTTTTCTTTCACTTCTACAAAAAGTTGAATATTTTCTATCGCATAGAATGCATATATGTGAACATAAATACTGATTTAGAAAAACACAGTTAAAATCGAGCAATGTTTCTAATAATTTTATTTAAGCGGTCCTTCTAAGGCAAAAAGAAGCTCAGGGTCTGATATTCTTTTGCCTCCCCACCTTCTTTTTCTTGCACTTTCACAAAAAATTAAACATTTTCTGCCACTTAGAAAAATTTTTTGTAAACAATTTGTCAATTTCTAGGGCTGCAGAGTTTGTATGTTTAGAAATGGGCAATCTACATAAGATTATTCTATCTTATTTTATAGATTTGTTTGCATGGCGTTATTACCCGCATAGGTGGGTAATAACGCCAAATAGCATTTTTAAAGAAATCCCGCCATTACATTTTATGAATGCATATCTGTTAAATTATTTTTTTTTCTATAGAGAGACAATGAGTTGCTGTATGAAATCCTACATTTCTTTGAAAAATACAATCTAAAATTAAGCCGTGAAAATTGATAAAATCTTAACGTGGCGTTATTACTCCAGGATATCTTATTTGGATTTCTACTTTTGTAGTCCTTTGATACCTTTCTTTAAGAATTTCCATTTGGTTACCACAAGTTTTTAATCACTGTCCGATTATATTATGGTTGCTATTATATTATTGTAAATTTTATTTTATTTTATGGGTTATTCTATATTTATTATAGATGTTAAATAGCAGTATTGTATAATGGTTCTACATAAATATATATATACTATATTGCCATTGATTATGGGACACTTGCGATATTAGACATTTTACTAAATATCTAGAAAAATGCATGAGGAATCATCTCGAAACTCTTAGTGTATAAATATAATAGTATACGTCATACATCTCCGTGAAGATTTTTTACCGAAACTCCATAGGGGACCGTCAACAAATTAAAAAAGAATGAATATCTTTTGAATAACCCTGTCAAAACTAACAAACTCTAGATTATGATTGAATGCCTTATTGTAATACACTGTGTTCATTTTTATGCAAATAGCATGCATACTCGCAGAGTAATTAAGGTTTTTATAAAAATGGCCCCAAATTTTTCTAAGTTTTTCCCTTATAATTTTCAGAGTTCTTAATATAAAATAATATTTTTTTCAGAAAATATGACAAACAACATTGCACACAGTACCCTGTAATCAGAATTAAAAAATAATAAAAATTGTATGAAAAATGAGTAGGTTTACTAAATAATTTTTTACTGCGCATGCGTCAAAGATATCAAAATTTCATTTGCATATTATGTTAGCTAAATGTATAGAGCAACTTTTGTAAAAGTCTCAAAATTATAGCTTGAAAATTCTGAAAGTAATCGTCTATAGAAAAAGGACAAAATCCGTTGTTTCCAAAATGAAGCAAAAAAATGAGGGATTTTATTCAAAAGTAGTCGTAACATCCCGTATTGTGTACTCTATATTGACACTAATCAATGAATATTTGGATACAACCCCTCTTGTTTTTGCTTCATTTTGAAAATAACGGATTTTCAACTTATTCAATTGACGATTATTTTCAGAATTTTCAAGTTATGATTTTGTGACTTTCACAAAAGTTGCTCTATACATTTAGCTAACATAATATGCAAATGAAATTTTGATATCGTTGACGCATGCGCAGATAAAAATTATTTAGTAAACCAACTCATTTTGTATACAATTTTCATTATTTTTTAATTCTGATTACAGGATACTGTGTGCAATGTTGTTTGTCATATTTTCTGAAGAAAATAATTTTTTATATTAAGAACTCTGAAAATTATAAGGAAAAAACCTGGAAAAATTTGGGACCATTTTTATAAAAACCTTAATTACTCTGCGAGTATGCATGCTATTTGCATAAAAATGAACACAGTGTATTATAATAAAGCATTCAATCATAATCTAGAGTTTGAGCGCTTTTGCTACATTAGTTTTGACAGGGTTATTCAAAAGATATTCATTATTTTTTAATATGTTGACGGTTCCCTATGGAGTTTCGGTAAAAAATCTTCACTGAGATGTATGACGTATACTATTATATTTATACACTAAGAGTTTCGAGATGATTCCTCATGTATTTTTCTAGATATTTAGTAAAATGCTAAAATCGCAAGTGTCCCATAATCAATGGCAATATAGTGTATATATATATGTATTAAACCATTTTATTACTTTACTAAGGTAAAGTTAATTAAACTTAGTATTATTATTATACTTTAAATGCACAGTGTCTGTAAAAACTTTAAAAACAGCAAAAAGAATAAGAAAATTTTGATAAATTTCAAACCGGATGGAAAATTTTTTGCAATAATTTGCATCACTAAGTTGAAAAGCTAATTATAAAGTTAATAAAATTCATCTGTAAGTATTTTATTACGAAAATAAAGTAATTGTATAGAATTTCTGCCTGTGTAAAAAATTTAAGCACAACAAGTAAAAACAATACACAGACGAAGAAAGAAATACTTAATAATTTATATACCCTTCACTGTGTTTAATGACACAAATAGTCTAGCTTTCAGGGCCATTATTAATTTTTGGCATAGTTCGGGACTAGTTTTGTACCATTCAATCGAAGGTCTGAGTTCTGAAACTGTGGGAAAATATCACCGATTTTTATAAACGTGTCTTGGTAGGCCTGCCCATGAGTTCCGGATAGGGTTTAGAGTAGTACTTTTGGGTAATTGTCCAAAAACGTATTTTTTTTCTGTAACTACAGTTTTTTGTCACGGCTTGTGAGGATAAGCTCGTTATTATGCTGGTAGATTCTTTTTTCTCCAGCCAGAAGTGTTGAAACAGGTGAATTATGATCAGAAAGAATTTTTAGATATGTTTTTGAACTAACTTCTGAAAGAAACACCCAGTGGCACAACCCCCCAAAATTAAACAAAAAGCAGTCACATACCATAATGCATTCGCCATCTTGCCGTTTTTAGAAAATTTATTTTTTTCTTTAAAATTATGCCAACAATATTTCCAGCCGTCAGGACAATCTAAGTTTCATTTACTGTCATCGGAGAAAATAACTTGTAGCTATTTCTCATTACAAATTATCACTGGTCTTGCAAACTGTGCGACCGAGAAGGACACTATACTCTACAGACATGGCTTCCTTATCTGAACCGTCCTTTTTAGGCATTCAAACACTGGGTGGAAAATCCCTGATCAATTAACTGCATTGCAGATTGTTTTCTAGTAAACTTGAACCCATCAGTATTTTGTAAAATTGTTATTTGATTATTTTCTAGTTGTTGATAACTTTAAAACTCTCCTTTCATCTCTTGGGTGTCAAAGCTGTTGGTCTGCCAAAAGTTTCTTTCCCATATTCGTCTCTTAATCTCAAAAAAATATTGATGACGGTTTTGGATCTTACTATCTTTTTTTAAATAGATCTACAACTAATTTCTCATAATGCAAAAGGTTCAATCACCTTCTTAATATTCAGTCAATTTACTTGCTCTTGGCATTGTTATAAAACTAATAAACTCTTAACAGAAACCGTTAGAAAAATCATTAGACAGAAGAGCGTTTACGGTGCAAATGAATAAAATTTTATAAGTCAAATTTCTATAAAAAATACTGTTGTACTGAAAATTTTTACACAGGCAAAAATAGTGTTTGTTTGCATAATTATTCATTCTTCACAAAGAAAATCTCACAGACATATTTTACTGATTTTTATAATAAAATTTACACATTGTGATTAATATTAAATTGCCATTTCAATTATCGTATTTTAAATTTATTAAAATTTTTACAATTTATTGCTGCCTTTAAAATTTTCACACGCACTGTATGTCAATGAAAACAGTATTTTTTTGTTGGAGGAAATGGGTAGTTTAGCATCTAGCTTTTTGCTTTTGGTTTTGCTAGTGAATAATGTAAACACTTTATTTTAACTTATCAATCATTTGCTTTTATCTACTATTTGTACTTCTCTCACTTTGTTTATATTTTTAACTTTAGTGTTACTCAGACATAAACTTTCATCTTTATCTTTTACTTTTGTTCTCTTTTCTTACGCTAGAGGTCCCTTTCCTCTACGAGCTACACTCGTCAACCATCGTTCAGACACAACAGACTAAAAACATGCTAATTTTAATCACTGTAAAAAGAATACGAAAGATTGAATTATAATTAAAAAACCGGTGGCGATCTTCTTGTAAACAATTTTCCATTCATTCCCCTTTGATTGGGGAATTTGAAAGTCGAATCGGATTCTGTTTAGGAAATCCAATGGCGGTTTTCGTCTTTTAATTAATAAGATAAGTTAAACATTTGCAAATAAGCTAATATAGAATAAATTAAGTTAACAGTGTTCTTGTGTCCCTTCATTTTTTTAACAACTCTATAAAAAAGCAATTTTAAATAAGGCATTTTAAATGTATCGTTTTAAATCTGATGTAATCATGTCCAAAGTTTTCTTTCTTCTTTTAATATTCGCAAAAAATACTTTTCTTGTGAGAAACGAAATATTATTATTATTATTATTATTATTTTTTTTTTTTTTTTTTTTTTTTTTGTCTTAGAAATTATAACGAATGTAAAAAAAAACATCTCAAAATAAGAAATAAATGTCTTGTGTAAATATATTTTTTAATTTAATTTATTTTGCACTGTTATTGCTTGGTCATATTAAATATGACGTAATTTCCTCTATCTATTGTTTTTAAAGCATGCTGATTTTATTATTTTAAAATTTTATTTCGCTTTTAAAATTCATATGAAAATAATTTTGTTGCTAGATAGGAAGTATTTTTATTTGCACTGCTTTAAAGTTGGCAAGAAAAGCTTAAAAGATTATCCAAAAATATGAAAAAAATGTTTCGTATAAATTTCTTTTGTTGAAAAATAATAATTAAATAATATTTTTATTGTTTGTGTAAATTTAAAAAGTTTGGCATAATTATTATATAGCATATGACGTGACTTCCTCTATTTACGGCTTTTATTTAATACAAGGTAGAACCCGTCGAATTTCGACGAAAGAAAATATTTAGAAGAAACTGCTTCATTGACTTATAATAAACCTACAAAATTAGTTACAATAAAAAATTCATCTAATATTAGTTTGTCTAACTCTCATACACATAGTATTTTAACCTAAAATTAACAAAATATAATTTCTATGAAACTCAGTTATCCGAATTATTAAAATTTAACTTTAATCATAATGCAAGCATCAAAATATAATAAAGATATGTTATTGTGACAAAATTATTAATTAAGGCTCTTATGCTTGGTATTCCAAAATGAAAAACCGCACGATTTATTCCACTTTCCTTAATCATAGATTTTTTCCCAATGAAATCTAAATCCGACATGTAAAAAGACAAAGATTAATGAGAAAATGGCGACATAAAAATACAGTAATCTGCTTTCTTCGGCTTTTTTCCCTTTGCTTTTAATAGAAACGAAACTCTTTTGTTGCCACAATTAGAAAAACTGTATTGAAATCTACAAAAAAAAAATTAATATCTCAAAAATAAATTAAAATACAGTTTTCGAACAAATTGCATTTAAAAGAAAATTTTTTTCCCAATACGATGGTGTAAAAATTGGAAATGTGCGATATTTAGAAGTTTAAAAATTTCCAGTAGAAAAAATTGTAAAACCGAAATTTCGTTTCAAATTTCAAGTTGCCATTCGCAAAATGACGTATGCGTTACGCACAGATACGTTTGGCCTTTATAATATAGATATTAATGTATTCGTTATTTTAATATTCTCTATCTCTTTTAGAACTTGTGTGTAAATATAATGTTTATGATATAATTACAATATGTTCGTTCTTTTAGCATTAAATTATTTAATTCTAATTTGTAATGTTTTATAACAGTCACGTGTAAATATTTTTTTCATTTGAAAAGAATATCATTCTTTGTGCTGTTTTTAATAATTAGAAACAACTTAAATTAATAACATTTTCTAAAAATACGTAAAAAATATCTTTCAAAATGCTGTAAATTTTAATTTAAAATGGTAATAAAATGTAAAACAATTTGTCAGATTAATAAAATAACTGCAGTCAGCACAACATCTAATGCATAAAATGATTTAAAAATGATTAAATTCCTTTGTATAGTTTTGGCTCCTACAAAACTTTTTTAATGAAAGGATTTTGACCAAAACTGTTTGGATTGGCGTATTTATCAAACATTTCTCTATAAAACTACTTCTCATATTTTAGTGTTTAGTAGTTTTCTTAACCCCCTGACTACCGAGCAAAAGCTCGAAATCGTAATGTTTTCTCTGTAACATTTCAAATGTTTGTATTCTTTTTTTTTTTTTTTTTTTTTCCATGATATAAAAAATTTTATTACGCATTAATACATGAGCCTTAATAGTATTAATCATAACTTTCTTTTTAACCGGATTATGTCTGTAGAATTATATTAATTTAAATAATACATGTGTTGCAATGAAACATGCAGCTTAGTGAACGGATATATCAGTTTGCACGAAGAAAAATCCCCGGTCACAAAAAATCCAATGTCAGCGGCAGTTACCAGCGCAGTTATTTATTTATATATTTATTTTATTTATTTAGAATAAAGAGATTACAACTACATGTACTATGGTCAAACTTCTAGCATGACTCCCCTATAATATTCTATACAATTTACTCATACACGCTTCTTAGTCCTGATGTCGCCGGGAGGCGACACTAAAAACTTCATTTAAATTAGTTTAAATGCTTCTAGAATTGTTAAAATTACATCTAGATCTTTTTAATAAATGGACGCATATTAAATGCATAGTTATATAAGTTGAAGCATCTTTGGACAAGTTTATAATAATTGTAAACTGTTTTTGTAGTCCCATGTAATATCTATTATAGGACTGAAGAGAATACAGGGAGTGGAGTAGCTCTGCTATTGGATATTCTATCAACAAATTATTTTGCCCACTATTCTCATCATTCATATTTTGCACTGTTGACAGTGCGCTATATTTAAAGAGTATGGTTTGCAACAAGAAATAAATATTTTGGTACTTAAAACGTTGTTTTTAATTAATCTTTATTGTACTGTACTAAGTAATTTATCATAGTAACCCTAAATATGCCTAAATTCCAAAATTATTTAGTTTATCTTTCCACCTCTGTTATAAACAAATCTCTAGCTCAACGAAACAGCATTATTGAACTTATCTGAAGCTATGTTATTTGAAAGTTTGGGAACTCAAATAAGAGAAAAATCCCATGAGGGATAATGGAGGAAAGGTAAAAAAGATGCAAGTTTCTTTTTTTTTTGGGGGGGGGGGGACAAATAATTAAATTATTAACTATGAGTACTGTAGTCAGAAATTTGGGCTGGTACCTGAGCATGGAAATTAACTGAAGAAGTGACTCATAAATTCATTTTAAAAGTGTGAGAGACAATAATTAAAATATTAATGTAAATTGAAATTAATTGAATAGAGATATGAGTAATATGATTTGAATTATTAAGATAGGGCTCAGTTAAGCAAAAATCTATGAAGATAAGGGAATCTATGAAGAAAGGTGGAGTGGAGGTGTAAGCGCTTTCGCAATAAATAACTAAGACTACTGAAGTCCTAGGTGAAAAAAAAAAAAAAAAAAAAAAAAAAAAAAAATGGACGGGTATTTGTTTTAGGAACCTAATTTAAAAATTTGTTAAAATTGATATTAGGAAACAGCGGTAACCATTACTCATAAACTAACTTTATCACTGCGAAAATTGTTAATTAATATATTAATATACAGGGTGGTCATAAAAAAACTTTGCCGATATATGGATCTCTAGCGGCCAGTCCGCTCAACCGATGGAGATGAAATTTCAGATATAGCTATTCAAAGGTATGAGCTCGAGATTCTGTGAACGGCAACAAAATGGTGCTCACGGTTACGGTTATAGTTACAGAAACTCGAAAATTTCTAATGGCAACACCCATTTTTTTTTCATCGCAAAATGCTCAGCGCATGCGAAAACCCTAAAGAGCGTTGGAACTGTACGTGTATCGCATGAAACGGACATGTTATGCACGCACAAAAAACCGTTCTGCGAATCCTCCCCCCATAGAAAAAACTCGATTGGGGCGCAAGAAGGAAATTTTCATATGACACAGCGTCAGTACACTAATCTTTGATTACAATACAGATCGGAGAACATAAAACTTTTATTTTGATTACACATTTTCCACATGGGTGCCATCACGTGTAATTGCCTGTGATAGCACCCATGTGGAAAATGTGTAATTAAAATAAAAGTGTTAGTTTCTCCGATCTCTATTGTAATCAGAGATTAGTGTATTGACTCTGTGTCATATCCAAATTACCTCCTTGGGCCCCAATCGAGTATTTTCTATGGGGGGTAGAATTCCCAGAACGTTTTTTTTTGTGCGTGCATAACATGTCCGTTTCTTGCGATACACGTACGGTTCCAACGCTCTTTGGGGTTTTCGCATGCGCTGAGCATTTTGCGATGAAAAAGAATGGGTGTTGCTATTGGAAATTTTCGAGTTTCTGTAACTATAACCGTAACCGTGAGCGCCATTTTGTTGTCGTTCACAGAATCTCGAGCTCATACCTCTGAATAGCTATATCTGAAATTTCATTTCGATCGGTTGAGCGGACTGGCCGCTAGAGCTCCGTAAATCGGAAAAGTTTTTTTATGTCCACCCTGTATTTTGAATTGGTCTTGAAGAGATATGAATGATAAGAGTTGAGTTATTAAAATAGGTGAGTTATTAAAATTGGTCTTGAAGATATATGAATGATAAGAGTTGAGTTGTTAAAATAGGAGTAAGTTCAGCAAAAATCAATCGAAAACCAAGTTCAATGAACAAAACCTTGTTGAAATCAGACGTATAGAACTTAAGGTAAAAATAAGACCCTGACGGAGAAAGTGGCACTAAGAGCTGTAAGAGAATCGTAAGCTAAGTTGAATCAATTTCATTTGAAATCGGGTACATGGAACTCCTGAAAAGAATGCGCTATTAATGTTCGAAAGTGGTGATAACTGAAGTCTGTATTTAAGAAAACATGTTTTTAAATTGAAATAAAAAGGAACAAATATTGATGGACAAATTTTTAACGCATACAAAGAAACATACTAATTGCAGCAGAACATACTAATAATTTTCGATTAAATTGATAAAAACCTTCTAAATTATGTTTTTAGTATTTGGCGATGTTTGATAATTAGTATCTCTTCATGTCCCAAATCTGATAGGTTGTTGGCTATCTTCTGAAACGAATATCATTTAAAATCAATTTTTAATTAGTGTTTCTCCCTGTCTGTTTCTTTCTCCGATTTTTTGTACCTAGCCGTTATTTTTTGTTAAAAAAAAAAAAGAAAAAATATAGAAAGATTTTTAAAAAAAATGAATATTGGTACGTAAAAAAAACAATCCGCACTGAAAACTTTAAATGGATTTCTTGATTAGTTTTATTTATTTTAGCCAATTAGTGAAAATTGGCATTATGATTCATTTTAACTTTGAAAACAAGTGCAGTAGATGCATTTATTATTATTATTATTATTATTATTATTATTATTATTATTATTATTATTATTATCTTTAAAATTACTTTTCTGATGAAACGATTGGTGGATTTTTAACCGATAGCTGGTTTAATTACGCCCTAAATTTTACGAAAAAATAAAGATTTTTCTAAAGCAAATATTGGCCGGATATGCTGAAACTGGATTATTTTTATTAATGTAGAAAAAATGACCTTAAAACATGAAAAAAGCTAAAAGTCACATAAAAAATAAAGTAAAAAGTTTCAATGAAAAAATCCGAAATTGGCCTTCGCGGTGTAAAACTACCTAGATGGTGGTATGTTCTTACAAACTCTTGTAGCTCTAGATGCATTTACACACAATCTTCTTTAAGTAAAATATCCTCATTCTATTTCCACCATTGCTTTGGAGTTCTTTGCACAGACGTATCGCTCACCCGCAAATAAGTAACATCTCGCAAAAATTCATTTTGCGTTTTATTCTACGAATAGATCTGCCATAAGTGTGTCTTGCAACACAAAAGGTTTCAAAAGTGTAGGTAAATGTAAAAAAGGGAATTCCAAAATATTTATCGGTACTCGTAGTTTGGAAAGGGCGGCTAGCATACAAAAGGAATGTTGGAAAAAAACCCTTAAAAATGCATATTTGTTAAGGGAAAATTTTGGATGATATTAGAAAGTGAAAAAAAGTGCAAAAGAAATGGACTTCGGTTAACGGTGAGTTTCAGTTAATAGAAGTTCTGATAATCGAGGCTCTACTGTACAATAAATCTAACTGGGATGAAAAATTAGCCAGACCCAACGCTAGAGATTGAATCTGGAACCACAGCGTACTAAGCTGTTGCTCTACCACTGAGCCACTCCGACCAATACCTGGGTCTACAATTTCTTACTAATATACCTAGTTGGGGAAAGTCATCAGCCATCTATTAGATAGCTTTGATCGACAGGAAAACGATGGATATATTATAATATTCCATGGATCTACAATATATATTAAAACTCTCATACACACATAAATAACGCCTATATTTAAGAATTAAAGGTATATAAAATCATTCTATAGGAATACAATACTATACGGTTATACACTAAAAATAATTGAAGTGAAAAATTAGCCAGTGCTAGGAATCGAACCCGGGACCGCAGTATATTAGGCTTTTCTTTGCGGTAGTTTAACATATTACTTCTTACAAAAAAACAACAGTTTCTTCTTTATAAAATTCACATCGATATATTAACCCTTTGTGGCGCAGAGCAATTTCATTGCTCAAGTGTTGAAATTAATGACTGACACTGGAATTTGAAAACAACTTTATTTATAAATAAGAAGAAGCAATATTCCGTGCATTCAATAAATCGTGAATTCTTAAGTCAAAATTCCATTGCCATTTTGGCGTTTGGGAATTAAAATTAAGTGGTTTCATAGATAAACCACCGCGCCGCAAGAGATTAAACTAATATGGAGTTCAATAATGCTTAAAAATGAAGAAAAGAAAAGAAAAGAACCCTTTTTCAATTCGAAAGACATTTATGGCAAGTTCGAAGAATTTTTCAAGCATGTTTAAATAACCAAGCTATAAGCAAAAAAATATTTCTACTGTGTCTTAACATATCCAAAAGTTAAATTGTTACAAGAAAAAACTGTCAATAGTAAATTTCTGCTGTTTGAAAATATAATATGAAGTTCGCTTTATGATTCAAAATTGAATTTCAATTTTCTAAAATAAATGTAAGGGTTAAAAAATGCTATAAGATTTGTTTAATTAACTAATTTTAAATTTATCTTTAGAGCAAAAATTTTTTTCTTCCTGCAAACATAACTCATGCATAAGATAGTTAATGCATAGAAAGAACATTTTTTAATACAATCATAAAATCTAATTTTTCTTTAATGAAGCCCAAAATTTGAGATATAAATCAAACATTGGAATATATGTAACTGCTCTTTTCTTCGTAAAAAATATTCTTAAGTCATGATTTTTCAAAGAAAACTTTTGTTTCATAAGAATTTTTAAAAAAGTACGTTCGGTAATTTTCAACATGATTTACTTCATTAACAATTTTTATTATTTTTGCATGCTAGAATACGAAATGTATTTCAGTTTCTATTTTGTTTTTATAAACTTATCTGCTTCTTTAAAAAATTATAATTTAACTAAAAGCGCTCGGGAAAAAAATTTTTAAAAAAATTTTCATAAATATAGCTTTAATTATCCAAATTGTGATTTAGAAACGCTTCAAGAATCAAAACTATTTTTTGTTGTTTCATTATCGCTAGTTATACAAACAGTTTTTCTTTTAAATAAATAAGTTTTCGGGAATTTGTTTTCCTAGTTTTCTGAAACACTTTTTCTTCTCTGAAGAAATTTGTTCATAACATTTGTTCATAACATTTGTTCATTTACATAAAAAGTTAATCGAATTAATATTAAAAGTAATAGATTGAAATCTCACATTAATGTATGTAATGTTCGCTTAATAGAAGCAAATGATGAAATATATTTTTTTATATGAGTATTGCAATTGATTAATTAATATTTTTATGCTACTAATTTTGTTAAATTTTAAACATATCAAAAATAGTAATATAAATCAAAAGTGATATGAATATTGTGTTTTTAAGTAGAGAATAATCTATAAAAAATTAAATTATGATAAAAAAAATATTCTTTAGAGATTGTTGCGTTTTCACATTCCAAATACTAATTTTAAAAATCCCTTTAATGTTTGTACAGTTATTAATGCTAGAATGTCGAAATGAAAGCTATTCATGCACAAAATTAAACATTTTATATATTTTTAAAGGATTAATTTTTCTACGGCTTTTTTACTAATTTGTTTTTTCTTTCAAAAGAAGTTGTTAAATTTTTTCGATAATGAATGAAGAAATTTCAGAAATTTTTAAGTAGGTCAAAACTTAACATAAGATAATACATAATATAAGATTATTATAAAAATTACGTGCAGTCACTAAGTAAAATAACTATTAATAGTTTAAATTTTTTAATTAGTAATATTCTTTGCAGAATATAGACCACTTAACTGAAAATATTTTAAACCTTTCGAATATGATTTTTTTTTTTCTACTTTGGGGACAAAATTATTATTACTTCAATAATGTTTGTCTTAGCGATCAAAAGGGACTTTTTGACGTCGTCTGAAATGCAACGAATGTATTTATTTTGTATACTATTCAATTTATATTTATATGATATTAGGCTAAGGAAGAGTTTTTGGAAGGGGTTGGAAAATATCGTATTCCTACAAGATTTAACAGATATTACAATTTTCTAATGTTTTTGCGTTTTATCAGGCATGATTCGTTCGAAAAGCAACGTATATTTTAAATTTTAAAAAAGAAATAAATGCATAAAATAAAGGAACCTCCAACGACGCAAATAAAATCAATTCTTTCAATATTATTATTATTACAAAATTTCAATGCATAAATGAAGTCATAAAAAGAAAGTTATCCACATATATTATCCTTTCTATATGAAGAAAGTAACAAAATAATAAGTAAGACAAAATATTCCATGAAAAGACATGTGCTAATAATAGTTCACCAGACCCGAAAAGGTTATAAGGAAATCACGATAATAAATTGATCGCAAACATCTAATAAAATTTAAAATACGCTGCTCAAAACAATTAAAGGATATTGCAGTTATAGGTGGATTTTGTATCTGGGAAACTTTTTAGCTGATTGATACATGGTCGACAGACATAGTAGGTTATATGAGTATAAACTACACATGTTTCGCAGAAAAAAATGCATTTTATTGCGCATTTGTGTACAAAAGGAAAAAAACACAATTTGTGCATATGAGAAAAAAAGAATAAGAAAAGATGTTTTCTTCAAAGAAAATCACTTTCAGTAGGGGGTATGGTTTCCACGGGCGGCCAGCAACGTTGAACACCTTTGAGGCATGGACTCAATGAGGCTATTAATGACGAGTTGGGGTATTCTGCCCCACTCTCCCAGAAAAGCTCTTTCCCGTTCTTGGAGAGTTTGTGGGGATTGTTGGCGGCCAGAAACTCGTCTTCGTAGAGCGTCCCAAACGTGCTCGATTGGATTCATGTCTGGAGAACACGCTGGCCATTCCATTCGAATGATTCCTTCCTCGAAAAAGGAAATCCTCCACCAGGTTTGCACGAAGTGGCCTGCAGTTATCGTCTATTAAAATGAAGTTATCTCCGATTGTTGCAGCGTAAGAGATTACAATAGGTCTGAGGATCTCATCCCTATATCGGCGACCAGTCAGAGCTCCATCTCGAATGATGTAGAGGTCAGTGCGCCCGTCAATGGAGATGCCACCGTGCACCAACACTCCTCCTCCGCCAAATCTGACACTTTCGTGCACGAACGCAGGATTATTCCTACTGCCACGGTCCCTCCAGATGAAAATACGCCTATTATCCGGATGCATGGAAAATCGGGACTCGTCAGAAAATAGAATATTGCTCCATTCATTTCTCCTCCAGGTGACATGCTCGGTTGCCCACTCCCTGCAGTCGCGACGATGCCTTGATGTTAATCTAACACATACCATCGGTCGGCGAGCATACAGACCTACAGCATGGAGCCGGTTTCGGACAGTCTGAGTTGAAATCAAGGTGCCTGTAGCCGAGCGAAGTTGTTGTTGGAGAAGAGTAGCGTTCATGTTTCGGTGTCTCCGTGCTGTTAACGCTAAATACCGATCTTCATTGGGCGTTGTTGCCCGTCTACGACCTTGCCCTGGTCTTCGGCCTGCACATCAGTAGTAGGAAAAGGAGAGTACGGGGACAGCCGCAGGTGGCACTGTGGCACCGTGCCTCCTGCGGTGCCTCCTGCGGCTGTCCCACCGCCACCATCCCTCCTGGCCCCTCCTGCGGTGCCTCCTGCGCCCACCGTGCCACCACCGTCCCTCCTACCCCCCACTATGCATCCCCCTCCACGAACGCCCCCTAGTGGAAAAAAGGAACATTCTATTATAACATGAGAGGTGATCAACCTTCCCTAATTAAAAATATTATCAATCACATCTCAACTCGGAATCATACTATATGATGAAGATTAAATTTATATTTGAATTTTGAACAACCGTAATTTTAATGAGTATTATTAATTAAGCGAAACAATTAAAATTTCAGTTTTTAACCATTTTATTTAGATTTCTTCAACTACAAGATGAGATTATCAATTTAACTCAAGAAAGTTAAACATATATTTGAATTTTGCTTCATAGACATCTTAATGAGTAGTATTAATTAAGTAAAAACAATAGAAAATATCCATTTTTATAGAAAAAGACTGATTTCTTACGATTTTTATCAACTATATGATCAATGTAACGACTTAAAAGTTGGAAGTTAAACATGTATCCTAGTTTTTCAACAGCTATAGCCTTAATGAGTATCGTTAATTAAGTAAAAAAAACAATGGAAAATATCAAGTTTTATGGAAAAAGACTGATTTCTAACGATTTTTATCAACTTAAGAGAGAAAACTTAAACATACATTTCAGTTTTTCAACAGCTATAACCTTAATGAGCATTCATAATTAAGTAAAAAACAATGGAAAATATCGATTTTATAGAAAAAGACTGATTTCTTACGATTTTTATCAACTGCAACATCAGTGTATCGACTTACAAGTTGAAAGTTAAACATGCATTCTAGTTTTTCAACAGCTATAATCTTAATGAGTATCGTTAATTAAGTAAAAAACAATGGAAAATATCAAGTTTTATAGAAAAAGACTGATTTCTTACGATTTTTTCAACTCAAACTTCAGAATATCAATTTGATAGAAAGAAATTTAAGCATGCATTCCAGTTTTGGACAACCATTTCCTTCATGAACATTATTAATTAAGCAAAACAGAAAATATTAAATTTTTAACTGATTTCTTCATATTTTTTATTTATTTATTTATTTTTTAATATAAAATCAGAATACACAACTTAAAATAGAAATTTAAACATATTTTTTAGTTTTTGAACAGTCGTTACCTCAAAGAATTTCGATAATTGAACAATTAACAAAGGAAACTAATGATTTTTTAACGAAAAAAGACGAATTAAACGAATTTGGTTAACTTTTACTCTAATTGGAAATTTCATCGTACTTTATGTATACCAACTAAGTAGAATTTTAATGCATAAACGAATAATTTAAAGAAATCCCCAACACACAAATGTGAACCTGCAGAGCATTTCTTATTACGTCATATCTAAACTAAAACTTTTTTCTGCAACCCCACCATGCATGCATTCCAGGTAGGGGAACATAACAAAGAATCTTGACGTCACAACTTACAAAGGTATACAAATGTTTACGTTCAAGAAAAAGTATCACATAGAGTGAAAAAAAAGAAGAGATTTAAGTTATTTATCCATTCTAGTTTTATAACAGTTACTACAACATCTCCAAATTAAAATTTGGAAGTCATAATGAGTATAATTAATTAAGCAAAATAATAGAAATATTAGTTTTTCAGAGGGGAAAAGACGAATTTAAACAAATTTTATTAGTTTTACACTAGTTTAATAATAATTTTAAGGAGGAAAAAGACGAATTTAAACTTTTTTTTTTTTAGTTTTACACTATTTTTTCTCATCTCCAACATGGATATATCAATTTTAACAGAAGAATTAAACGTATATTATAGTTTTTAACAACAAAATCTTAACAAGTATCATTAATTAAACAAAAATAAATATCAGTTTTAAAGAAAAGACGAATTTGAATAATTTTACACTAGTATTTTCAAAAGCAACATGGAAATATCAATACTTATTCACATATTTCACTTATTCACTGTATTCAATACTATATTTAATAAATTTGGATACACTTTAAGAATTTCCTAATCTATAATTAAATATTAGCTGTATATTTAATGTTACCCATGTTTTCAACATTAGTTCATAATCGTGAATTTTGTATTTTAAATACCATGTATTCAGGTTCAGATTATTTTCACTTGAAATCATACAGAATTTTTTAACAGAGTTTGTTTTTGAAATCATTGAAGCAACTGTATTTAATATTTTTAACACCAATTTTCTAAGATTTTCTAACATTTTCCGATTATACATTCTTCAGAAGTACATTTCTAAATGCTACAATCACTTTACATATCGAAAAGATATCATTGAAGCAACTGTATTTAATATTTTTAATACCAATTTTCTAAGATTTTTTAACATTTTCCGGTTATACATTCCTCAAAAGTTATTATTACGTATTCTAAACAATAGCAAATATTAATTTTAAGAATAAAAAGACGAATTTAAACAAATTTTATTAGTTTTACACTATTTTTTCTCACCTCCAACACGGATATATCAATTTTAACAGAAGAATTAAACGTATATTTTAGTTTTTAACAACAAAAATGTAATAAGTATCATTAATTAAACAAAAATAAATACCAATTTTCAAGAAAAGACAATTTTTTACACAAATTTTCAACTTTGAAATACATCGCTTACATATATTGTTACAGTATATTACTAAACTTAAACTTTTTAAAAAGTTTGAATGTCTTTACAAAGGGTTCATACTTATATTTTTCACGTCTTGACTGCATTCGAAATCTTACAACAAAAGTATACTTTTATTATTATTATTATTATTATTATTATTATTATTCTAGAAAACCTAAAAAATCGTTTCTTGCTGCTTTAGACACTTGACATATTAAAACTACTCTACCCATATAATTAATCAAATTAGGACATGATTCATCTTACACTTCAAAATTTCTGAATTTTTACAATACTTATTTTCATCAAACTTTATTCTTGATCCTATATATTTTAATAGCACAGAATTTTCACATCTGTTTTTATCTACTTATCAGAAAATTATTAAAACACCCAACAACATTTTTCAAATATGAATATTATCTTTACAATTTAATGATGCAAAACATACACGAATATAATCTTTAATTTTTACAAACATTTCATATTTCAAACCAAACTATTCGAAATTTTCACAACGTAAGAGCAAACATTAGACTAATTTTTTATCATTAATATTGCTTAGACCTTTTCATCATAACTTTTAAAAATGGTAATTATCCATTTTTTGGGTTCATTATCGAAAAACTGTAACTGAAATTACATAAACTTAATGTAAAAAACCATGTTCTCACACAATCTCTTAAAATTCAACAAAGAATTGACTATTACTGCAATACTTATCTATATCAATTTCGATTCTCGATAATATATAGGTATTTTATTATTACACACTTACATCTCTTTTCAAACGTTTATCAGAAAATCAAGCCAATCAAAGTCTAGTAGTTATCACACCTGTTCCTCAGAAATATTACTATCATATGAAACAGTAAAGAAAATTAATAGATATTTAATATTTAATAACTTCATACGTGAAATTACTGTCGAATGAGAATACTAATAATCAATAAAATCAACTGTTGGACAAAAAAATAGTACAGATTACCGAAAATTCAAATCATTTTTTCTACAAAAATTACAAAAATTAACAAATGAATGACCAGTTAGAGAAATAATTAAAAAAAAATAATGAACATATTTACAAATTTATTAAAATCACACCTTTTTCTGGATTACAAACCACAATTTCTTGAAAAATTTAACACCGAATTTGTAAGATTTTAATCCTAGTATTACATACACTCAATAAATATTCAAAATTAACAAAAAAATAATTTTTTTAGTCTCATCAATAAGCAGAAATTCTATATTAAAAGAATATTTTCATAGTAGTACTTATAAAAATGAGAGTTTACAAACTGATTTTCATAATTTTATCACATTTAAACTTAATTTTTATACATAAAACATTATTTAATCAAATTTTATACTTTCTAATTCAGTAAAATTCAATACTTTTTTAGTTTTTAAACCAATACCACAATATTTATTTACATCAAACTTGATTCTTTACCTTTTATATTTCCACATTACACAAGTGAGTTAAATACTAACTTGGAACGGGAGTTGAAGTCAATTGATTCAATTCGATTTTCATCGTATACGCATTTCCCCTACACGAAATTTCTTACTTCTATAATCATCTAATGTATTAAAACTAATCTACTCATATTTTTAATCAATTCATCAGATGTTTCATCTCGCACTTCTGAATTATCATCCACCAAGTTGCTTAAAATATAAATACTATCTTTAAAGTTTTAATGTAGTATACATGACTAATCTTGAGTTTCCATCTATACTATTAATCAAATTATCATATGTTTCATCTTACAGTTCAACGATTTCTGAATTATCGCCCATCTAGTTGTTTAAAATATTAATAAAATGTTTATAGTTTTTGATTATACATAGTATGTATGAATACAATCTTTAATTTTTAACAGTTCATATTTCAAATAACCTATTTTCGAAACCAAACTATGTGAATTTTACCACAATACTTATCATCATACAGAGATTTGTGTTTCATACTTTTTCTAAAAATTATCAGATATGTACTCCTAAGAGGAATTTCTATCATATGAATAAATGAAAAAAAAATTAATTTATATTAAACGTACAGCGAAATTTGATTGCAATATATATGTATTTAATAAAAATAAATAAATGAGCGATTATTTATACATTAAACCTTTACTAAATATATATTTCTTGCGTTATAAAGATGTTTCAACAAGATGAACCAAAACAGCAGCAAACTTCAGAAATTAATGATCTGAATGATTCATCCCTAGCACATGTAGCGTTAATGAATAATACATATGTAAGTACTTATATGAAAAATACTAGAATTCGTATATGAATCGTAATTAGAGTAAATATAAAATGATTTGTCTTACTGCCTACACTTTAACAAATGCCTTTTTACCTATATTGTTGAAAAGAATCCTAATTGTTTGCATTTTATTTCTATTACAGATGTGTTCTATTTGCTACAAACATTTCTTAAGTAAATCGAATTTAACAGAACATACAAAAATCCATACAGGTGAAAAACCTTACACTTGGGAAGATTACCAAATGCTGTTTTCAAGAAGGCGTGAATCAAAAGTGCACACATCATCATATAAAGCATCGTCAGTTATATGTAAACTTAGTGAGGATATTCAAAAATTATTCAGACGTTTGAAGAATTTAGACATAAAGGAAGATATTTAGACTATATATCCATCATATTTTCATAACACTTACCACAATATCTCAAACTTAAAATTTGGAACACATACACACTGCTGAAAAGTAATTTTGTTACCCGTGATTCTTCTAACCAGCATGAATGTATAGATATTATTTTGCAATGTATCCTTTAAATGCTCACATTAAATATTCCTTTATATACATATATCGTTGTGTTTATTTTTTAAAAACCTATTACATTAATAAAATAGGTTACACACACGTACATACACATAACATTTTAAGTGAAACAACACTCTCACAACTTAAAAAATGCATAAGAACATACAAAAATAAGCAGATGTATGAAAAAATATGCAAATTTACAAAATAATTTCACTGTTTTCTAGAAATACCAACAAAAAAATATTTAAAGTATAAAAAAATTACAAAAGTGAAAAGAAAAAACACAAATGTAAAACAAAAATCACAAAGTGAAAAACTCACAACAAAGTTTTTGAAAAAAAAAAATTTACAACAAAAATTTTTTTACAAAAACCAAAACTTCAAAAATATTTTTCCAAAAAATTTTTTTTTCAAAAACATTTTTTACAAAAAATTTTTTTTTCAAAATAAGTTTTTACAAAAGTAAAAAATAAAAAATCACAACGTTAAAAAAATGAAAAATTTTAGTTAAAAAAAGTGTAAAAAAAATTGCAAAAAAAAATTGCAAAAATTTCAAAAAAAGTTACGAAAAAAGTATCAAAATTTTTGTTCTTTTTAATAGTAAATACAATGGTTTCACCATTGCATACTGTATTAAAAAGAACAAAAATTTTGATAACTTTTTTGATAACTTTTTTGAAATTTTTGCAATTTTTTTTTGCAATTTTTTTTACACTTTTTTTAACTAAAATTTTTCATATTTTTAACGTTGTGATTTTTTATTTTTTACTTTTGTAAAAACTTATTTTGAAAAAAAAATTTTTTTGTAAAAAATGTTTTTGAAAAAAAATTTTTTTGGAAAAATATTTTTGAAGTTTTGGTTTTTGTAAAAAAATTTTTGTTGTAAATTTTTTTTTTTCAAAAACTTTGTTGTGAGTTTTTCACTTTGTGATTTTTGTTTTACATTTGTGTTTTTTCTTTTCACTTTTGTAATTTTTTTATACTTTAAATATTTTTTTGTTGGTATTTCTAGAAAACAGTGAAATTATTTTGTAAATTTGCATATTTTTTCATACATCTGCTTATTTTTGTATGTTCTTATGCATTTTTTAAGTTGTGAGAGTGTTGTTTCACTTAAAATGTTATGTGTATGTACGTGTGTGTAACCTATTTTATTAATGTAATAGGTTTTTAAAAAATAAACACAACGATATATGTATATAAAGGAATATTTAATGTGAGCATTTAAAGGATACATTGCAAAATAATATCTATACATTCATGCTGGTTAGAAGAATCACGGGTAACAAAATTACTTTTCAGCAGTGTGTATGTGTTCCAAATTTTAAGTTTGAGATATTGTGGTAAGTGTTATGAAAATATGATGGATATATAGTCTAAATATCTTCCTTTATGTCTAAATTCTTCAAACGTCTGAATAATTTTTGAATATCCTCACTAAGTTTACATATAACTGACGATGCTTTATATGATGATGTGTGCACTTTTGATTCACGCCTTCTTGAAAACAGCATTTGGTAATCTTCCCAAGTGTAAGGTTTTTCACCTGTATGGATTTTTGTATGTTCTGTTAAATTCGATTTACTTAAGAAATGTTTGTAGCAAATAGAACACATCTGTAATAGAAATAAAATGCAAACAATTAGGATTCTTTTCAACAATATAGGTAAAAAGGCATTTGTTAAAGTGTAGGCAGTAAGACAAATCATTTTATATTTACTCTAATTACGATTCATATACGAATTCTAGTATTTTTCATATAAGTACTTACATATGTATTATTCATTAACGCTACATGTGCTAGGGATGAATCATTCAGATCATTAATTTCTGAAGTTTGCTGCTGTTTTGGTTCATCTTGTTGAAACATCTTTATAACGCAAGAAATATATATTTAGTAAAGGTTTAATGTATAAATAATCGCTCATTTATTTATTTTTATTAAATACATATATATTGCAATCAAATTTCGCTGTACGTTTAATATAAATTAATTTTTTTTTCATTTATTCATATGATAGAAATTCCTCTTAGGAGTACATATCTGATAATTTTTAGAAAAAGTATGAAACACAAATCTCTGTATGATGATAAGTATTGTGGTAAAATTCACATAGTTTGGTTTCGAAAATAGGTTATTTGAAATATGAACTGTTAAAAATTAAAGATTGTATTCATACATACTATGTATAATCAAAAACTATAAACATTTTATTAATATTTTAAACAACTAGATGGGCGATAATTCAGAAATCGTTGAACTGTAAGATGAAACATATGATAATTTGATTAATAGTATAGATGGAAACTCAAGATTAGTCATGTATACTACATTAAAACTTTAAAGATAGTATTTATATTTTAAGCAACTTGGTGGATGATAATTCAGAAGTGCGAGATGAAACATCTGATGAATTGATTAAAAATATGAGTAGATTAGTTTTAATACATTAGATGATTATAGAAGTAAGAAATTTCGTGTAGGGGAAATGCGTATACGATGAAAATCGAATTGAATCAATTGACTTCAACTCCCGTTCCAAGTTAGTATTTAACTCACTTGTGTAATGTGGAAATATAAAAGGTAAAGAATCAAGTTTGATGTAAATAAATATTGTGGTATTGGTTTAAAAACTAAAAAAGTATTGAATTTTACTGAATTAGAAAGTATAAAATTTGATTAAATAATGTTTTATGTATAAAAATTAAGTTTAAATGTGATAAAATTATGAAAATCAGTTTGTAAACTCTCATTTTTATAAGTACTACTATGAAAATATTCTTTTAATATAGAATTTCTGCTTATTGATGAGACTAAAAAAATTATTTTTTTGTTAATTTTGAATATTTATTGAGTGTATGTAATACTAGGATTAAAATCTTACAAATTCGGTGTTAAATTTTTCAAGAAATTGTGGTTTGTAATCCAGAAAAAGGTGTGATTTTAATAAATTTGTAAATATGTTCATTATTTTTTTTTAATTATTTCTCTAACTGGTCATTCATTTGTTAATTTTTGTAATTTTTGTAGAAAAAATGATTTGAATTTTCGGTAATCTGTACTATTTTTTTGTCCAACAGTTGATTTTATTGATTATTAGTATTCTCATTCGACAGTAATTTCACGTATGAAGTTATTAAATATTAAATATCTATTAATTTTCTTTACTGTTTCATATGATAGTAATATTTCTGAGGAACAGGTGTGATAACTACTAGACTTTGATTGGCTTGATTTTCTGATAAACGTTTGAAAAGAGATGTAAGTGTGTAATAATAAAATACCTATATATTATCGAGAATCGAAATTGATATAGATAAGTATTGCAGTAATAGTCAATTCTTTGTTGAATTTTAAGAGATTGTGTGAGAACATGGTTTTTTACATTAAGTTTATGTAATTTCAGTTACAGTTTTTCGATAATGAACCCAAAAAATGGATAATTACCATTTTTAAAAGTTATGATGAAAAGGTCTAAGCAATATTAATGATAAAAAATTAGTCTAATGTTTGCTCTTACGTTGTGAAAATTTCGAATAGTTTGGTTTGAAATATGAAATGTTTGTAAAAATTAAAGATTATATTCGTGTATGTTTTGCATCATTAAATTGTAAAGATAATATTCATATTTGAAAAATGTTGTTGGGTGTTTTAATAATTTTCTGATAAGTAGATAAAAACAGATGTGAAAATTCTGTGCTATTAAAATATATAGGATCAAGAATAAAGTTTGATGAAAATAAGTATTGTAAAAATTCAGAAATTTTGAAGTGTAAGATGAATCATGTCCTAATTTGATTAATTATATGGGTAGAGTAGTTTTAATATGTCAAGTGTCTAAAGCAGCAAGAAACGATTTTTTAGGTTTTCTAGAATAATAATAATAATAATAATAATAATAATAATAAAAGTATACTTTTGTTGTAAGATTTCGAATGCAGTCAAGACGTGAAAAATATAAGTATGAACCCTTTGTAAAGACATTCAAACTTTTTAAAAAGTTTAAGTTTAGTAATATACTGTAACAATATATGTAAGCGATGTATTTCAAAGTTGAAAATTTGTGTAAAAAATTGTCTTTTCTTGAAAATTGGTATTTATTTTTGTTTAATTAATGATACTTATTACATTTTTGTTGTTAAAAACTAAAATATACGTTTAATTCTTCTGTTAAAATTGATATATCCGTGTTGGAGGTGAGAAAAAATAGTGTAAAACTAATAAAATTTGTTTAAATTCGTCTTTTTATTCTTAAAATTAATATTTGCTATTGTTTAGAATACGTAATAATAACTTTTGAGGAATGTATAACCGGAAAATGTTAAAAAATCTTAGAAAATTGGTATTAAAAATATTAAATACAGTTGCTTCAATGATATCTTTTCGATATGTAAAGTGATTGTAGCATTTAGAAATGTACTTCTGAAGAATGTATAATCGGAAAATGTTAGAAAATCTTAGAAAATTGGTGTTAAAAATATTAAATACAGTTGCTTCAATGATTTCAAAAACAAACTCTGTTAAAAAATTCTGTATGATTTCAAGTGAAAATAATCTGAACCTGAATACATGGTATTTAAAATACAAAATTCACGATTATGAACTAATGTTGAAAACATGGGTAACATTAAATATACAGCTAATATTTAATTATAGATTAGGAAATTCTTAAAGTGTATCCAAATTTATTAAATATAGTATTGAATACAGTGAATAAGTGAAATATGTGAATAAGTATTGATATTTCCATGTTGCTTTTGAAAATACTAGTGTAAAATTATTCAAATTCGTCTTTTCTTTAAAACTGATATTTATTTTTGTTTAATTAATGATACTTGTTAAGATTTTGTTGTTAAAAACTATAATATACGTTTAATTCTTCTGTTAAAATTGATATATCCATGTTGGAGATGAGAAAAAATAGTGTAAAACTAAAAAAAAAAAAGTTTAAATTCGTCTTTTTCCTCCTTAAAATTATTATTAAACTAGTGTAAAACTAATAAAATTTGTTTAAATTCGTCTTTTCCCCTCTGAAAAACTAATATTTCTATTATTTTGCTTAATTAATTATACTCATTATGACTTCCAAATTTTAATTTGGAGATGTTGTAGTAACTGTTATAAAACTAGAATGGATAAATAACTTAAATCTCTTCTTTTTTTTCACTCTATGTGATACTTTTTCTTGAACGTAAACATTTGTATACCTTTGTAAGTTGTGACGTCAAGATTCTTTGTTATGTTCCCCTACCTGGAATGCATGCATGGTGGGGTTGCAGAAAAAAGTTTTAGTTTAGATATGACGTAATAAGAAATGCTCTGCAGGTTCACATTTGTGTGTTGGGGATTTCTTTAAATTATTCGTTTATGCATTAAAATTCTACTTAGTTGGTATACATAAAGTACGATGAAATTTCCAATTAGAGTAAAAGTTAACCAAATTCGTTTAATTCGTCTTTTTTCGTTAAAAAATCATTAGTTTCCTTTGTTAATTGTTCAATTATCGAAATTCTTTGAGGTAACGACTGTTCAAAAACTAAAAAATATGTTTAAATTTCTATTTTAAGTTGTGTATTCTGATTTTATATTAAAAAATAAATAAATAAATAAAAAATATGAAGAAATCAGTTAAAAATTTAATATTTTCTGTTTTGCTTAATTAATAATGTTCATGAAGGAAATGGTTGTCCAAAACTGGAATGCATGCTTAAATTTCTTTCTATCAAATTGATATTCTGAAGTTTGAGTTGAAAAAATCGTAAGAAATCAGTCTTTTTCTATAAAACTTGATATTTTCCATTGTTTTTTACTTAATTAACGATACTCATTAAGATTATAGCTGTTGAAAAACTAGAATGCATGTTTAACTTTCAACTTGTAAGTCGATACACTGATGTTGCAGTTGATAAAAATCGTAAGAAATCAGTCTTTTTCTATAAAATCGATATTTTCCATTGTTTTTTACTTAATTATGAATGCTCATTAAGGTTATAGCTGTTGAAAAACTGAAATGTATGTTTAAGTTTTCTCTCTTAAGTTGATAAAAATCGTTAGAAATCAGTCTTTTTCCATAAAACTTGATATTTTCCATTGTTTTTTTTACTTAATTAACGATACTCATTAAGGCTATAGCTGTTGAAAAACTAGGATACATGTTTAACTTCCAACTTTTAAGTCGTTACATTGATCATATAGTTGATAAAAATCGTAAGAAATCAGTCTTTTTCTATAAAAATGGATATTTTCTATTGTTTTTACTTAATTAATACTACTCATTAAGATGTCTATGAAGCAAAATTCAAATATATGTTTAACTTTCTTGAGTTAAATTGATAATCTCATCTTGTAGTTGAAGAAATCTAAATAAAATGGTTAAAAACTGAAATTTTAATTGTTTCGCTTAATTAATAATACTCATTAAAATTACGGTTGTTCAAAATTCAAATATAAATTTAATCTTCATCATATAGTATGATTCCGAGTTGAGATGTGATTGATAATATTTTTAATTAGGGAAGGTTGATCACCTCTCATGTTATAATAGAATGTTCCTTTTTTCCACTAGGGGGCGTTCGTGGAGGGGGATGCATAGTGGGGGGTAGGAGGGACGGTGGTGGCACGGTGGGCGCAGGAGGCACCGCAGGAGGGGCCAGGAGGGATGGTGGCGGTGGGACAGCCGCAGGAGGCACCGCAGGAGGCACGGTGCCACAGTGCCACCTGCGGCTGTCCCCGTACTCTCCTTTTCCTACTACTCACATCTACTCTCCAAAAAACGGTTCCAGATCCTGAAAATGACACTTTGTGACACTCCAAGGGCTTGCGCTACTTCGGCTTGAGTTTGGCCCCCTTCTAACCTACCAACAATTTGTCCAAGCTTCTGAATCTGTCAAATGACTTCGCTGAGACATCGTACTAATCGAAACAAAGCAATCGCTGAATGCCGATCATCCTTGTCTTCATTCTCTTTTATCCAGTTGAAAGTCAAATTTCATTCGCTGCCGCTGAAGCGACGTTTTTGACGTCGAACTCAAAATTTGCATACTCCACAGTTTGAAAACCAGAAAAATTTGCATTTGTGATTCTCTTCTTCTATTTTCGGCAAAAAAAAAATTCGTTTATATCTTTATTTTATATAAAACTTCAAATATCCTTTAATTGTTTTGAGCAGTGTACTTAAGACACATGCATCAGTTATATTCACTATAATCTATAGTACACAGACTGTATCTATAGTAGACACAATAATAGGTTTTGCAAATGAAGCAAAAGTTTGCATAGTGCGAAAGGTTGTAGCTACAATTCTCTAAGTCTGTGAGCAACAAAGTCATCATGCCGTTAGTACGGTCAATTCAACTTAAATTGTTTAGTCGTGTACTTATGTTAATTTCTGGAACATTCAAATAATTAAAGCTAATATTTGTTTCTTTTTTATTATTTAGAACTAGATTCAAATAATTTCCTTGTATGTCTTGTTTTTTGTATGACTAAAGTTTATATGCATCATAAAATTATGCCATTCATTTTAAAATTTTGCATCGCATAAATTTATTAAGGGTATCCACCACAATTATCTCGATATATATCTTTAATTCAAATAATTAAAGTTAATATTTGTTTTCATTTTATTATTTACAACTAGATTTAAATAATTTCTTGTATGTCTTGTTTTTTGTATGACTAAAATTTATATGCAGCGTAAATTATGCCCTTCATTTTAGAATTTTGCATCACATAAATTTATTAAGGGTATCCACCACGATTACTTCGATATATATCTTTAATCACACATGATTACCATTGTACAATGGATGATTATATGATTTTTATCTAACAGCATTTTTTAAAAGCTTTATCATGTATTTGAAATGTGCTTGTGACTTCCGTCCGTCTGTCTCTGTGAGCGCCTATCGGTCTGTGTATCAACCGCGCTCTAAATTTCATAAATATATCTAGATTACCACTTGACTGGTATACATTAACATTTATTTTAGGATAATATCTCGATGCTACGGCGTGTGTGCGAAATGGTGAAATCCATGAACGGGAACGCTGTTTCAAAATTATTGTTAACTAAAAACGTTATTTGAATTATAGAACATTTATATCTAAACATGCAAAAACAGTTTAAACTAGTTGGACGTATCAATCCCATTTTTTTTTTTTTTTTTTTTTGTCTCATACATCTTAATGTTCAAAATGTAGCTACAAATTTTAGTACTTCAACATTATTAGTTCAATGCAGTGCCAACTTAGATTTTCATCTTAAAATGCTGTGTCGGTCAATTAATTGGAGTAAAAACAAATTAATATAGATCATGATATTAATTAACCCTTTGAACGTTTAATAATTGGGCTTCTGTAATGTTGAATTGACAGTGTTATTTTTAAAAAACTTTGTTCTAAATTAAGAAAAAACAATTTCTAACCTTATTTCCATCGAAGATATAAAAGTAAAATTTAATTAAAAATTTTTATTGGAAATATTAATTTAAACTATGTGGGATTTAATATATCTCATCGCCCCTCAAGAGGTTAAAATCAATAGTTTTTCGTTATTTTATTGTAATCAACAAAGAGCTCAATAAACTACATACATGAAAATGAAACTGTAAAAATATGTTTTAAAAATTGCACGAACCGGAACGATATTCACCAAAATTTTATGAATCAGAACAATATTGTTCATAATTTCATGAACCGAAACAATATTGGTCATAATTTCATCATAATTTCATCATTAACTGGATTATCGTTACGGTTTATTCCGGTCATTTCGATCCCTGGTGTGTATCAATTATGTATATATATATATATATATATATATATATATATATATATATATACATATGTATATATATAAATATTACAATGTATGAACCATAAACATTACAATTCTGCTTTTTTGCTCGGCGGTCAGGAGATTTTTAACAATTCTGATTCTGATACGTAAGACATGTGCATCAGTTGTATTCACAGTACCGATAGTAGGCAATACTGTACCTGTAGTAAAAACTTGAAAATTTGAAAACAAATAATGGGTTTTGCAAGTCACGCAGAATTTTGCATAGTGTGAGAGGTTGCACCTACAATCTTTTAGTCCTTGAACTACAAAATCATCATGCCGTCAGTCCTGTCAATTCAACTCAAATATTTTAATCGTGTAATTATGTTAATTTCTTGTTGTTTAATAATAATAATAATAATAATAAAGCTTGTATTGGTGTTGTTTATCATTATTTACAACTAGATTTAAATAATTTCCATCCATGTCTTGTTTTTGTATGACTAATATTATTATGCAGAATAAATTTATTCTATTTATAATTTTGCATCATATGCATTTATTAACACTTAGAGTACCACGATGACTGACACTGAACTTTGCATCGGTCACTGGTAACTGACAGCGTAAAATAGGATATAAAACTAAAAAAGTTATAGTGTTTTAAATAATTATCAATAAAGTATAACCTGTAATTAGTAAAAGTTAAGTAAATTAAAAAAAATCAGTAATTTTCGTTGACTAAGCGGGAAGTCCAGTATCAGTCACCAGTGACTGACGTGGCATTCAACGTGTTAAGGGTGTCCAGTTCACTACCAGTATCCCGGTATATAACCTTAATCACTAGTATATAGCATAGTGCTTGTTTATATGATTTTCATACATCTATATATTTTTTTAAAATTCTCAGGTATTTGAAAAGAATTTCTGACTTCCGTTCGTCTGTCTCTTTTAACGTCTGTCGGCCTGTCTGTCTCCCTGACGCCCCGTTCGTTTGCGCTATAAATTCTATAAATACATTTGGATAACTGTTATACATTATTAAGATTTATTTTACGTTAATGCCTCGGTACTATGGCGTGTGTACCATTAGTAGGTGCAGTTTCTTTTTCATAGAGACACGTAAACTAATTTTTTACATTATAGTCTATTGGGAAAATTGTTAACATGCAGTACACTTTAATGATTTTACACTATTTCAAACATAATAAAACTGATATGCATCACTACGGTTTAGTACAAGCTTCTTTCTATAGAATGTGAAGTATGTGTTTTTTTAAGGAGATGGGAGCGCTTCAGAAACATAGAAGCTTGGACCATATTAACAGAGCCAGTAATATCAGATGAGTGCAACAAGAGTAATCAAGGGGATCTTTATTATGTTGGCACATTTGCTGCCTAAATGTTAAGATAACAACAATATACTAAGAACGTGATATAAAAAATTTCGCGTTTTATTAGTTTTTTGCTGAAATTCCAACAAGGCCACTACAGAATTTTGCGTCTCTACTATTGCTGTATTTTAAGTTTTTCGGAAATAACAGTAACGAGAATTTGTAAAGTCTATTATTTCAACTTTTTTTGCAAAAGTTGTAATAAAAATTGATAAAAATAAAAGTTGCAATAAAAAAATTTAAAACTATAAAACTGATGTTCTTAAAGCTATACTTTGTAATAGTGATTGTAATTTATGAAAGATATTCAATTAAATAAAGTATCTGGTCGAACCCGTGTTTTTCGGATTACAGAGCATACGTGAAAACACTTTTTTTATTTAAAAATTCTAATAATTTTTTAAACATGTAATGTATTTTTTAGATTGTTCACTAAACCTAAAAAAAATTATTATAATATATCAATTCTGTAATTAAATTAAGCTTTAAAATATATCAAAAGCGATATTTTTGTATTAGCGGCATGCTAAGAAATTATAAACGGACGATTTTACGGAAGTACTACTAGTAATCTAGACGCTAGTACAATGTACTTTTTTTGGTAAATTCCCGAAAAATTGCCCTTTTTCAGGAATTTAAGTGTAGATAGTACTAGATTACTAGTAGTATTTCTGTAAAATCGTCCTTTTTTTTACAGAGCAAGATTTTACTACAAGTGTATTTTTCATTCGTATCGTTTGAGTTTTTTAAGAGTATTATTCGATTCTATGTATGTTAAATTTAAGTTTTATTTATAATATTTTATTAACTTATTTATAGAGGAAGTTTTAGTTTGTGTAATTATTTTTTGTGTTTTTTTAACAGTCGTAGGGAAATGCTGAACTCTTTACATTGTTTTAAGAGTCAACAGATAAATCTCTCGTATGGAGCTCCACGCAATAAAAACAAATTTAAAAATACTAAATAATATAATTTAAAACCATGGACAATCTGTAAACTAAGATGTAGTTTTGCAAAAATATTTTACTTCAAAAAAATAACTTACGTTACAAGTTTCTAATACTTTTTATGCTCCATTACACCTAATTCTTTCAAGAAAGTAACTTTTACTTTAAATTTAAAGAGTGAAATATATGGTTAAAATAAAAGAATCGCAAATAACGCAAACGGAATTAAGCAAATAATAATAATAATAATAATAATAATAATAATTAATAAATGCCTAAACATAAATGAAGTCATATAGTAAATTCATCGACATATACTAACATTACTACATGTAAATACAGTAAAACCTCCATAACGGACACTCCCGAATAACGGATACCTCTATTTAGCGGACAGTTTTTTAATCCCCACTCCCAAAATCTAACTTTTTGTATGTTTAACATCTGAATACCGGGCATTCCGAATACCGGACAGTAATTTTGACGATAAAAGATGAAAAATTATTTCTAACGAGAGAAAAAAAAAATGAAAAAAAAGTAAAATGCCTCTAAATTTATGAGGGTAATGTGCCACGAATTTTATTATCACAGATAAATGTAGAGAGTGGACTGGAAATCCAAGTTCTCATCCAAGGCATTTGAAATTCAATAATGTTAAAATTGTATTTTTCCCCAAACATAACCCCAAGCATAACGTAAAACGTATGCAAGAAACTTGATTAATACACAATTTTAAACCCTGGTATAGAAAACTTTTGTTACATTACATTCTTTTGAAGTTAGATTGTATCAATACACTTGAGACCTGTCTAAAATTAAATAATGCTGTCGATGCTATAATTTGGATTTCCTCATCTGTAAAAAACATAAAACCGGAAAGCTCATGTTCCATAAAAGCAGGCTTTTACATTAAAAGAAAAGGAAACATGCATTTCCGACACAAAAGAAGAAAGAAGCGAAATAAGTGAATTGAAAGAAAATGAAACATGCATTTCCGGCACAAAAGAAGAAAGAAGCGAAATAAGTGAATTGATAAAATATATCAGGAGTGAAGAAACTGCACATTTTTTTTTTTTTTTTTTTTTTTTTTTTTTTTAGTATTGATGATGAGTTACTGAAGAAGAATCAACTGTTATATACAATTATACTGCTTCAGAATTTTGGACAAAAGTACTTTTAGTGATGATGAAAGAGATACTGAAACTGAAGGTGTTTCTTGCAATATCGAGAACTTTCAAGAAACGGCAAAATACAATAAGCAGTTTCACAGTTTTTTTTTTTTTTTTTTTTTTTTTTTTGTAAATAAAAGATAGTTCAGAAGGATTAAATTACTGACAGAGTTAAAGCTTCACATTGAAAAACAAATTACATGTAATCTCAAGCTAAAACAAATTTTTATAACATATTTTTTTTTTTCATATAAACAGTGGATAAAGGCATGCACAGTTTTATTTCAGTTTTATTGTTTGAAAAAATAATTTTAAATTCTGATTAATATAAAACAGAAGGTTTAGGACATATACACGTCCTTTAATGAAACATTAAGAATTTCTCAGCAATTTTTAATATCTCATGTTTTCCCAACAGCGGACAATTTCCGCTCTTACGAGTTGTCCGTTATCTGGAGGTTTTACTATATTTAAAACGTACTTCGATTTTTAGCGTACAAATAGTAATTTTTGCAAACTACATCCGTTTATTCATTACACCTCTTTAATATGTCCAGCAAATTTTCTGGTTAAAAGACAAAAAATATGAGAGTCCATTTAACTATGAAGTATATTTTTCTTTGATACCGAATTTCCCTTTTCATAAGATTGAATTTAAATTTATATTTAACAATAAATTTTATGTAGAATTTTTTTTTAAATGAGCTATTACATTTGAAACAATTTTTAAATTAATCTAATTTTCTTTCGTTCTTTATTTATTTATTACTTTCTTCTGTCTTCAATAGAAGAAAGTATTGTTATCAAAATTTTGTTCGACTTCAGGTTTTCGACGGATTTACACGTTTTAGGGGCAAGATATGCCAAAAACATGTTTTTACAAAATGTCTGTCTGTCCGTGTGTCTGTGTGTGTGTCTGTATGTCTGTGTGTCCGTATGTCCCTATTCTATCATAAAAAAGTGTATGAAGATATGCATAGAATCAATTCGAATTCTTTGTGAAGGTTTTTGGCTATAACAAGCAGGTTCTCCTTCAATTTTGAACTATTCCGCCGAAAGGAGGCGCTGCGATCGCTATTTTTGTGCTATTTTTAATATTGTACCGACCAAAAGTGTATGAAGTGATGCATGGAATTGAACCAATTTTTTTGTGTAAATGTTTGACTTTTGTTAGTTTGTCCTCCCTTAATTTGAAAAAAATCCGCCGGAAGAGGGCGCTGCAATAGCAATTTTTATGCCATTTTCAATGTTACACCACCTAAAATTTTATAAAGTTATGCCTAAAACTGAACTAAAATTTTTGTGTCTGATTTTTTTTATATGGCAAGTAGGTCCTCCCTGAATTTGAAAAAAAAAAAAAATCTGCCTATCATTCTATTGTTCATCGGCTCGTGCAGGGACGGAAACTTGTTTTTACTCCGATTAATTGACGGAAGAAGAAATTTAAGGTGAAAATAAAAGTTGGTATAGTACTGAATTAAAATTATTAAAGAATTAACATGAGTAACTTTTTTTAAAATATTAAAATGTAAGTATGAGATAGAAGAAAGTTTTGAAATTGGCACATCCAACTAGTTTGTATCGGGTTCGGGATCGGATGACAAAAATATCTTTCAGGCTCGAATGGGCCCGGGCTCTAAAAAAGAGCCCGAACTTATCTCTATTACGCATAATATAATTATTTCATAAATGTGTCGTTATTTCATCAGACAAGATTTAAACAAAAACAATGATCTAAGTACGACAAAATTCAGAAATCTTCAAAATCCTTTGTTTGAAGATGTGCGTATTTTTGAGAGTTTAATTTGTTTAATATGTAAAATTCTCTTGCTTTTTTGGCCTAAATTTTTAAATTATGATTAAATCTTATGAATTTTAAATGATCTATCAGGTTGTTTGTTTGTACTCTTGCAAAAAGTATTTAGTTATTTCATATATTTGAGGAAAATAATCACAAAACATATAAATCTACAGTATATTTAGAAATTTTTTTATTTTTCGTATGATATGGGAAAATATTATTACGACTCTAAGTGTTCATTAAAAATGTATTTTTTAGCATCCCTGGAAATAATTATATCATTTTTTCTTGAGAGAATGTCTTTATTTAATATACTCTCAATATCAGATTTCTACAATATCTTCGTTTAAAGAATAATGCATTAAGCAAGCTATTAAATCTATTTATATCAATACATATTATGTATCAGTAGTAAATATGTAGTCAGAACTGATAACCTACTTTATCATGAAATGTAATATATTATTCAGAAAATAGAAACAGGCATAATAAAAATAATGAATGTATGTAGTTTTTATGTTATGTACAAAAGTACACTGTAATTCGTTATTATGTAAGATAAATCAAGCATGAATTTATTTATCATGCACGAAATAATACATGTAGTAAAAATACCTTAGCAATCAACAAGCTATTTTATCATAATAAATGAATCCACATAATTCAATTAAATTACGTGATCCTTTTTTTTTATATGGTGAAAGAATTTCCACATCTTCTTTTTATGTATGCTTCGTCAGATCCTTTTTTTTTATCCAGATCATTTATTTTCATTTCCATTTTTTTTTTAAATTTTAAACTATTTTATTTAACTTAGTTTCTTACATAAAAATAAAACTTTTTAATCGATTTTTTTTTTTTTTTTTTTTTGCAAAATAACTGCTATTCTAGAATCACAAAAAATATGTATTTCATGTGACATACCAGCATTTAATTATTTTAGAACTTAATTATCATTTAATAAATTAATTTTAAGGCATCTTTCTAAGCTTCAATATCTAATAGACATATTAATATTTAATTCATTGAAGCATATTCTTATTAGATATAGTTGTTTTTATTAGAATTTATCATGCATTATGCATAACATAATTATGTCATAAATGCGTAGACATTTCATCTGACGAGATTTTAAAATGTAACGGAAGCAATGATCGAAGTATGACAAAATTCAGAAATCCACAAAATCCTTTATATAACGCTGTTCGGATGTTTGAGAATTCACTCAATTTTTATATAAATTTTTTTAGTCTTTTAGACCTAAACTACTAAATCATGTAAATTTTAAATGATCTGTCATATTCATAAGGTTTTATTCTTGAAATAATAACTTACTTAATTCAGATATTTGAGTAAATTAATCATAAAAAAATATAAATCTAGAGAAAATTTAGGAATAATTTCATTGTTTGTAAGGTATAGTAAAATATTATTAATACAATAAATGATCTTTTAAGTTGTATTTTTTACAAATTGAAATTTTATATCATTGTTTGCTGAGAAAAAGTATTTATCATTGTGCGCGCAGCAGCGCGCAACAATAATATGATTGAGCGATAATGCTTAAGCATAGGAAACCGCAAAAACACGGATTTTTCAATTTTTCTTTTTGCAATAACTAACTAAATACCTATCCAATTTTGATGATTTTTTTTTAAATGTTCGTCTGACCAAGAAGCACAACATAGCACAAAAATTATTTTTTTATGGCATACTGTAGGTGTACTGTAGAGTATTCTGAAAATCGGACAAAAATTTTGTGTCACAGCACTTTTCTCGAAAACTACTAAAGATAAAAACTTAATTTTTTTTTAAAACAAAAGACAAACTTTTTATCCCGGGGTAGTCATCGAGAAAACGTTATTTCGCTGGGCGGTTTTTCTGAAATTGCGTATTTTCCAAACTTGGACATAAATGGGTATATCTAACGTTCTATTGCAGATAGAATGTTGCGGTAAAGTTTATTTTAAAGATTTTGCGATGCTAATTAATCCTGCAAAAATTCATAGCTTTACGTTAAACAGTTTTTTTACAAGATGAAATAAAAGAATAGCAGTCATCAATCTAAGGTACTTCTGATCAACGGAGAGAAAAACCAGTTACACCATTCGATTAAGCATAAAAAAATACAGAATGCTTTTTTTTCTCTTATTTTTAACTTAATTTTTTAACGAATTATGAATTTTTTTGAAATTTTTGACATGCTGATTTTTGTCATTTTTTAATGAATTATTTACTGAATAATTATGCACGGTGTCTAGCCCTGGTGGCTGTCAAATTTGATTTTTAATTTTAAATTAGGCAATTTTTTGCACCATGCCAAATTTATATTTTATACATTTTTTTCATTTATTTATATTTTGTTTTTAGCACAATGGCATCAATGGCAAAAATGCCTGGCATACCAGTCAAATATTGGGGCCCTGTACTTTAACAAAGTGTATTTACTATAAGTATATACCGTATTTATTCTAATAGAATGCGCCCTCTAATAGAGCGCGTCTTCTAATAAAGTGCGCACCTTGGTGCTGATTGAAAAAATAAATATACGGAAACGATATAGTAGATAAGTAGAAAACGATTACTTAAATGCATTATCTAGGATTCTGATCGATCAAAATAGAGATATTCTATCAAAGCGATGGAGTGGCGATGCAGCAAAAGTTTCAAATTTTGAACAATGTACCACTCCTGTAAACTATAGCGCCAAGGATATGCACACTGTTAAAAATCTGCTGCATTTTGCTGCAACGCACTCCCCTGCTTGTATAGAAAACGGTTACTTGGCCGTGAAATGGCGCTTTCTCATTGTTTGGAATAGAGATATTATATACAAGTGGTGAAAGGCGTTGCAGCAAAATGCAGCAGATTTTTAACAGTGCACTGTTAAAAATTTGACCCATTTGTTGCAGAGTCACTCCACAGCTTTTATAGAATATCTCTTTATGGCCAATGAGAGTGCTCCATAACACAGTAAAGCAATCGTTTCCTATAAAAGCGGTGGAGTGACGCTGCACCAAATCGGTCAATTTTTTTTAACTGTGTATAGTGTAAAAATTGGCTACACTGTTAAAAATTTTATCCATTTTCTGCATCGTCACTCCACCGCTTTTATAGAAAACGGTTGTTTTACAGTGTTATGGAGCATTCTCATTGGTCATAAAAGAGGTTGCTATAAAAACTGTGGAATGACGCTGGAGAAAATGGGTCAAATTGTAAACAGTGTATAGTGTAGAAATTGGCTTCAAGTGTTAAAAATTTGACCCATTTGCTGCATCGTCACTCCACCGCTTTTATAGAAAACGGTTATTTTACTGTGTTATGGAGCATTCTCATTGGTCATAAAAGAGGTATTCTATAAAAGCTGTGGAGTGACGCTGCAGCAAATGGGTCCAATTTTTAACGGTGTACTTCAGTAATACTTAAAAAATGCGCTAAAATATCGTATTCCTTAAATATGCAACGATGCTGATGAAATCTAAAGATAACAGTGACATCTGCGTTTTTTTCTAAAACTGCCAACTTTTGCTAATCTAAACAATGTATTAGGAAATCAAGCAGATGTTGCTGCGATCGATACTTTAGATTTCAGTACCATCGTTGCACGTTTAACCTTTTGAGTTCTGATGGTAGAATTTTCTACTACATAATTTTATATGGAAAAATAGAAGGACTAGTGAAAAATGCTCCAAGGAGCAGTGCAAAAGCAGAATATGATTTTAATTGAGCATTAAAAAGTAATGGACAAGTTTATTTTTTGGAAAAAGTACACAAACATTTAAAATTAATGAACAAGTTTATTTTACTGTAAAAATGCCCAAGCATTTAAAAGTGATGGACAAGACTTGAAACTGAGTCAAGAACTACACTGTTAAAAATCTGCTGCATTTTGCTGCAACGCCCTCCACCACTTGTATATAATATCTCTATTCCAACCAATGAAAAAGCGCCATTTCACGGCCAAGTGACCGTTTTCTATAAAAGCAGGGGAGTGCGTTGCAGCAAAATGCAGCAGATTTTTAACAGTGTAGTAAATAATTTTCTCAAGACTTGAAAATGGCTGTTCATGCTCTTATGTGACAAGCATATTCAACGTCCTTTTTTTATCCCTCTCTATCTTAGTATTGACACGTTATCAGAATATAACATTGTGCTCTATAAAAGCTGAACTTTCAGAGCAAGTTTTTGATGAAGTAGCTAAATTTACCACATGCTGCTCCTTAACAATTTACTTGTGAAGTAGTAACTCTTATGACAATTTTATAATGTCCAAGTACATAAAAAAATGGAAAAGCAGTTGCTGTTTGGTTGTACATGTTACGTGCTTATCAGGTATTCTAACTTTATTAAAATCAAAATTTGCTTGAAATATACAGTGCTTTTGATAAACTTATCGATTACTTATGAAAATATAAAAATTTTAGCACTATTTTATCTTTTGCTAATAAAAATCCGCTTAAAAATTTTTAGAAAAAAGATTGGATAGAAAAACTGTTTTTTAGTGATAAGATTGCGTGCAAAAAATGGTTGTGATAAGAGTAAATACAGTTCAAAGCAGTAATATCAAGGCTTTGTTAAAGAGGGGCCAGGATGTGTTAATTATAGATACTGTATCTAATACTTGTTGTGAAAACTGAGTTTTTCTAAAGCACAGTGTTAGATTCTGCCAACATGCCTATACTAAGATAGACAGGGATAAAAAAAGGACGTTGAATATGCTTGTCACATAAGAGCATGATCAGCCATTTTCAAGTCTTGAGGAAATTTTTTACTAGTTCTTGACTCAGTTTCAAGTCTTGTCCATCACTTTTAAATGCTTGGGCATTTTTCAATAAAATAAACTTGTTCATTACTTTTAAATGTTTGTGTACTTTTTCCAAAAAATAAACTTGTCCATTACTTTTTAATGCTCAATTAAAATCATATTCTGCTTTTGCACTGCTCCTTGGAGCATTTTTCACTAGTATAATATACTCTCAATATTAGACTTCTAAAATATCTTCGTTTAAAGAATAATGAATAAAGCAAGCTATTAAATCTATTTACACCAATACATATTACGTATCAGTAGTAAATATGTACACAGCACTGGTAAGCAACCTTATCACGAAATGTAATATGTTATTCAGAGAATGGAAACCGACATGATAAATCTAATGAATGGATGCAGTTTCTGTGTAATGTACAAAAGTACAGGGTAATTCGATATTATGTAAGATAAATCAAGCATGAATTTATTTATCATGTATGAAATAATACATGTAGTAAAAATACCTTAGCGATCAACAAGCTGTTTTATCAGAATAAATGAATCCCCATAATTCAATTAAGTTACGTTATCCTAAAAGATGAAACAACTTTCACATGTTCTTTTTATGTATGCTTCTTCAAACCTTTTTTAATAAAGTTCATTTATTTTCATTTCTAAATTTGTTAACTTTTTTTATTGTTTTATTTAATTTTGTTTTCTTATGTAAAGATAAAACATTTTAATCGATTTTTTACTAAACATCTTCTGCCGTCATAAAAATTATATATTCCATGTGACATACAGCATTTAATAATTTAACAATTTAATTACCAATTAACAAATTAATTTTAAGGCATCTTTCCATGTTTCCATATCTAATCATCAATTTTAATAGTTAAAATAATATTTTTTTAACTTAATGCTCTTCATTTAACATTTTAACCTTTGTAATCTATTTTACTATATATACAATCATAAATATTTTTAAAAGAATGCACCTGAGCACACTATCAATTTAGAATGCAGAAAGTTCCTTCTAGCAAAAGAATTTACCCCTACTTCGAGATCTTTCTTAAGAAGGCGCTAGTGAAAAATCTGTAAATAATTTTTACTATTAAAATTTTACATGAGTTAGAGCAACGAGCAAGATAATTATGTACCTACCATGTTCGCTAAAATTTGCCAACTGACTGCGAAAGTTTAAAAATAATATGTAACATATTTTAAGTTATAAAAAAGTAGAAAATAAAATACAAATATAAAATGAAGAGTAACTTGTTTTAAAATATACTTTTATTCATTAATAATTTAATATTAGATGAATTATGATTATACTTTGAGAGAAGACATGCTAAATAGAGTTTAAATAATGAATTTTTTTCTCGTGTTATCCAATCTTAAAAAGGAAAAAATTTAAGATTTTTGATAAATTCGTTTTATTTTAAGCATAAAATAGATGAACTTTTTTTAATCAAGGCCCCTTATTAAATAAATGTAACGTTTTTTTTTTTTTTTTTTTTTTTTTTTTTTTTTTTGTAGAATTTATTTATGAAGTCAGGTATAATAAACCTTTGATTCTTAAAAAACAAAGTGTTTTTAAAAAATATATTTAGTTTAAGCTTTTAGATAGGTTAAGCTTTTTGGTCACTCGGCCCGATACCAGGTATCTAACCCGTTAAGCTAAGGTAACTCAGCAGGTAGAGGCCTGGTCATCGGATAAAAAGAAAGAAAGCAGTGAATCTTTCGACAGGTCGTTGTTAAATACAGTAACTTCTATACAAAATCAGCGAGAATAATTGATTGAACTATAGTCCTTACATGGTGTAAGAGATAATTTACCGATATTTCAGAATGCCTGTTGAAATAACCTGCATTACTAATACTGTTTGTTTTTGTAAGTTAAAGATACAATAAAATAGTACAACAAATCTTGTTTTTTTTTCTTTCAAAATGTAAATAATCTATAAGAAATACGGTTTAGCGTTAAAATGACATTGGGGATTAGAAGGACTTGAAAAAAGATACATAAGATAGCATTGTTACATTGGAATCTCACTAAAAACTGCTAGAAGATTCCCAAATCGCACAATATTAATACTATATACTACAAATAAAATTATCTTTTGTTTTCTTTAGCAGAATATACAAAAGACTAAAATGTATTCAGTGTACCAGAATACATTGAATACTAACGTAAAAATATAGTTTAGAACTATATTTAACATTGAATTATTTCACTTAATACTAATATTTTATAGATGGATACGTAAAAATTAACGCATGTAAAAGTACATAAAAGTACATAAATAAATGTTTAATATTTCTATCTCGCAAATTCTTTTGTAAATTAGAAAATTTATTTGTTTAAAAAATAAATCACCTTGTTGACTTCATAATTAAAGAAAACTTTATTTAATTATTATTTGAGGGTGAAATAATATAAACCTTTAATTGTGACAGTTTCAGCATCAACTAAGAAACTAATTAATTATAATGTTAATTAATCTTTTTAAAATGTTTTGACAAATACTAAAGAAAGCTATTTAGAGAATGCCACTTTCAGAATTAATTTTGTAAACTGATTACTTTCAGAGAAAGGTCAAAAAATTAAATATGTTTTTTTAAAGTAAGTTAATATAAAAAGATAAAATCATGTTTACTGGTTTATAGATACAAAATAAAACATCCATTGTTACTTTTCTTTTTTATTTAAATAAGTATTTCATTTTGAAGTTTCTTCTTTCTATTTGGTTGAAATTGCAGCACTGTAAAACAATATGTACAATTTTGTAAAAAAAAAAAAGGAAGAAAAAGAAGTAAAAGTTTTTTACTAACTCCACCACTAATAATAATAGAAAATATATTAATATAGGAGAATAACGAGGGCTTAAATTTTCACACTGGGATCCAATAGATAGCTTAAACACTCAAAATGACGCTCATTAAATAAAATACATATATAGTCGGATCTTGTTAATTCGAAATTGGGTAAATCGAATCTTCGCTTAATTCGAACTAAACAGGAAGTCCCGAAATTTTCAAAGGCCGAACAATGTTAAACATTTTAATTTATTAGAACTCATTTTCTCTTAACTTTGTTTAATTCGAACTATCGGAAAATTCCGATTTTTCATTTTTCCTTACTTTCTCACCGACTTCAAATCCTTGTAAGAGCTTTCTTCCTTTAATTTTTATAAGAATTGTACTGAACTAGTACACATATAATCTCATGAATTTAAAATCCGCTTTCTTAGTGTCTCGTCTGTCCATCAATGACACCAGCACTCCTTATTCCATTGTGTTTCTTTCTTAATTTGTTTATGTACTCATGCATTTTAATTTAATATTAAACCATATACTAATCATAACAGCCGAAGTAAATTTAAAAAATACCATTACATTAATTCCTTCGCAATAGTACCCCTTTAAATATATTTCACTCTCATACTTTCCATATTTCGAACTCCGGATAATTCGATCATTTATTGAGGTCCCGACGAATTCGAATTAACGAAAGTCGACTGTATGTATTATTTTCAGATTAGTTATCTAAAAAAAATAATAACGATCCTATAAAAAAATATCGTCCTGTCAACAAAAGAAAATCGGACCTATCGGATGTCACAAAACAAATTCATTGTTAGCTCTCTGAGTGGCGCCATATCAACATATCGCTGCCATCAATGCCAGACGAACTTAAATATGTAAATATCCCTAGAATAGAAAAACATGATTTTTTCCGTCCTTCACTCTAATCAAAAGGATTAGAAATGGAATACATATTTTTTAATGTGGAAGAGTTCTTTATTCTCTATACACGAACAAATGGAATTTTGAATGCAAGACAAATTGTGCATGAACCAGTCTAAGCATAAAGACTGATCTAAAAAATTGAACTCGTTTCATATCCATCTCTTACGTGTGTGCAGGGCTGTGCAAGAGGGGGGCGAAAGGGGCGGTCACCATAGGCGCGGAAAATGAGTGGGCGCTAAATTTATTCTACCGTCCTCGTCCAAAATAAACGTGAAGTATGTATTAAATTGAATTTATTTGTGTTTCTACACTTTTAAATGTTGTAACACATGTTGCAAATTTCATTGGGAAGAGGGGGGGTGGCTCCAAAATGAAGCTTTGACCCGGGCGCAGTTTTTTCTTGTCACTGCGTGCGTGCCACACATTACATCACAAATAAGTATTGTTTGCAGGGATGTAGTAAAAGGTATCGGTGATATATGCCCTATATCTTCTGGATTTTTTTAAACAGCTCCGTATACCCTCTGTTTCTCAAGTAAACTATAGTATATACACTCTAGGGTATACACTGCCTTGAGTATATATCATCTGCTTAGTGGGGGATACCCTCTATTTTTTAGGGCTACACCACTGATTGTTTGACAGAAACGAAAGTAAAACCTGGAGATTGGAGGGAAAACAAAAGGTAATATATGCTTCGTTTTTTGGAAGCACTAGGGCTCTAAAACCCAGTATTTATCAGCTTCGATGAATTGCGACCATCATTGAAATATTTACTTAAAAAAAAGAAGTTCAAGAACTGAGGTCTGGTGGGCTCTGTAGCACTGGAGAAAAACATCTATTTTTGCCTAATCTTTCAAATATTTAATTATAATGATAACAATGTTTAATGTTTTCACTAATAATCTCTAAGTTTCAAGAAATGGAAAAAAATATTCACCTTTAAATTAATCTAAAAAATGTTTTTAGCGAATTTTCAAAGCTTAATTTCAGAGTTATTACCTAATTTTTAAACAGCTAATTTCATGGTTTCTCTAAAAAAATCGATTTATGATGGGATTTTTTTATGTAACTAAAATACTATGTGGGAGTAACATTTGCAAAGAAACTTTTTATAGATTATGTAATAATCTTTCCAAATTTCAATATTATAAACCAAATTTCATATGTAAAATTATTGAAATTATAAGTATAAAATGAATTATTTTTATATAATATTTGAGTCTTTTTAAACAGCATATCAAGTAATCAAAAGCATGAAAAAATATAGTTTTAGGAAATACGATTTTTTTTATAAAAATTGCATATTAAAAAACTTTTTCTAACACAATATAAAATAGAATTAACGGAATCTTCCACTTAGATCAACCAATAACACTTAATTGAAAAAAATTATACAAATATTTATTAAAAGATATTTTTTACATTTTGACGCATTAATAAATAATCTTGAAAATGCTTCTTATTCTAGACTAAAAAGATTTCCAAAGTTATCGAAAAAAGTATCATTAAACATACATTCACAAACTTTTTTCTATTCAAGTAAAACAAAGAGTCTTATCAGGTAAAAATACAACATTTAGCGTCTCAGTAGACACTCCAGTTCATTAAGATAAATGAACAAAAAGTGAAAATAAATACAGATGAAGGTTTCAGGAGAATGCAGATTATTGACTTTTGTTGCCTTTATAAGGAACTAAGGTTTCCAGCATTAAACCTAACAAGCCCTGTCCATTTTATATATTTTATTTTTGTTTCAAAATAATTATCGCGTATTTACAGCTATGAAAAAAGGGAATTTTTTTTTGTCTCAAATTGAAAATATTTCTTAATTTTCATGGTTTGATTTCCTTGCACTTTAATTCTTGAGTTTTTCCCTTTATATATGGACAAGTTAAAATAATTAAAAGTTAAAAATTATTAAAAAACATGAAAGAGTAGTAACAAATAAGATAAAATCGATATGCACGGATACACTGCATTTTAAAATAAAAGGAAAATCCAGTAATTTTGCGACATCATGGTAAAAATCCATAAATAATTACCATACGATTACATTACTAGTGAAAAATGCTCAAAGGAGCAGTGCAAAAGCAGAATATGATTTTAATTGAGCATTAAAAAGTAATGGACAAGTTTATTTTTTGGAAAAAGTACACAAACATTTAAAAGTAATGAACAAGTTTATTTTATTGAAAAAATGCCCAAGCATTTAAAAGTGATGGACAAGACTTGAAACTGAGTCAAGAACTAGTAAATAATCTCCTCAAGACTTGAAAATGGCTGATCATGCTCTTATGTGACAAGCATATTCAACGTCCTTTTTTTATCCCTGTCTATCTTAGTATAGGCATGTTGGCAGAATCTAACACTGTGCTTTAGAAAAACTCAGTTTTCACAACAAGTATTAGATACAGTATCTATATTAAACACATCCTGGCCCCTCTTTAACAAAGCCTTGATATTACTGCTTTGCACTGTATTTACTCTTATCACAACCATTTTTTGCACGCAATCTTATCACTAAAAAACAGTTTTTCTATCCAATCTTTTTTCTAAAAACTTTTAAGCGGATTTTTATTAGCAAAAGATAAAATAGTGCTAAAATTTTTATATTTTTATAAGTAATCGATAAGTTTATCAAAAGCACTGTATATTTCAAGCAAATTTTGATTTTAATAAAGTTAGAATACCTGATAAGCACGTAACATGTACAACCAAACAGCAACTGCTTTTCCATTTTATGTACTTGGACATAATAAAATTGCCATAGAAGTTACTACTTAACAAGTAAATTGTTAAGCAGCAGCATGTGGTAAATTTAGCTACTTCATCAAAAACTTGCTCTGAAAGTTCAGCTTTTATAGAGCACAATGTTATATTCTGATAACGTGTCAATACTAAGATAGACAGGGATAAAAAAAGGACGTTGAATATGCTTGTCACTTAAGAGCATGATCAGCCATTTTCAAGTCTTGAGGAAATTATTTACTAGTTCTTGACTCAGTTTCAAGTCTTGTCCATCACTTTTAAATGTTTGGGCATTTTTTCAATAAAATAAACTTGTTCATTACTTTTAAATGTTTGTGTACTTTTTCCAAAAAGTAAACTTGTCCATTACTTTTTAATGCTCAATTAAAATCATATTCTGCTTTTGCACTGCTCCTTGGAGCATTTTTCACTAGTCCTTCTATTTTTCCATATTCCATAGGGATACTGCACAACTTGTTTTGTATTTTATATATAGAAACAAAATCTTATTTGTATTGAAATTAAAAAATGCTACATACTCTAATACTCTGGTGTTACAAATTTAAAAAACTTTTTAAACAGGTTTTTCTATACCAAAATTCTACGGTGGTTTTCAAAAAAAAAAAAAAAAAAATCAGTTTTTTACTAAAGTGAATAAAATAATAAATCCTTTCAAAGAATAGATTTTTCATTCAAATATCCATTATTTTTGCCAAAAACAGGGACTTTTTTTATGCAAAATTTCAGAAGATGAATAACTATTGCAAAAATAATAATAATCTGAAGCAGTGTTCCATTCAGACACCACTTTTCTCCAGGAGGGAATTTACAAGCTCCGGGCTGTGGGGGGGGGGGGGGATCCATTTTTTCACTGTTCTAAACACAAAATGCCTGATTTTCCTGGGGGGGGGAGGCATTTCATTGCTCCAGGCCACCCCCTGAATTTAACACTGAATCCTGAACTTCATCAACACATTATTTTGTTTTAAAAAATGCACTCTTGTTTCAACACTTGTACAATTTCTTAATCAGGTTGGTGTAGGTTTCAATTAATCTTCGTATTTATAATATCATATCCAAGTAAATAAAATTATTCGAAATTAAAATCATCGAGTCGTTGAATTCCAATAACGAAAGTATTAGTTCCGTTCTTGAATCCCTGGCGCTGCGCTCAATAATATTATTTTTTAAGCAGCAGAACTTGGAATTGACCGAATTGGCCGATTGAAATTGACCGATTTGGTGCAGCGTCACTCCACCGCTTTTATAGGAAACGATTGCTTTACTGTGTTATGGAGCATTCTCATTGGCCATAAAGAGATATTCTATAAAAGCTGTGGAGTGACTCTGCAACAAATGGGTCAAATTTTTAACAGTGCACTGTTAAAAATCTGCTGCATTTTGCTGCAACGCCTTTCACCACTTGTATATAATATCTCTATTCCAAACAATGAGAAAGCGCCATTTCACGGCCAAGTAACCGTTTTCTATACAAGCAGGGGAGTGCGTTGCAGCAAAATGCAGCAGATTTTTAACAGTGTGCATATCCTTGGCGCTATAGTTTACAGGAGTGGTACATTGTTCAAAATTTGAAACTTTTGCTGCATCGCCACTCCATCGCTTTGATAGAATATCTCTATTTTGATCAATGAGAATCCTCGATAATGCATTTGGGCCTCCGTGGCTGAGTGGTTAAGACATCACGCCGCTAATCGTGAGGTTGTGGGTTCGAATCCCACTGGCTCCATTGCACACACTCTTTGTGTGGAGCTCCTGGTTGTACTTCTCTTGTGTTGTAATATTTCCTTGTGTGCTATCTCGTCCCTGTATACTGACGATGGCTTATAAGCAGGCTTCATGTCGAGCACACAAGTCAGATGTATGTTGTTCAATAAACAAACAGACAAAATGCATTTAAGTAATCGTTTTCTACTTATCTACTATATCGTTTCCGTATATTTATTTTTTCAATCAGCACCAAGGTGCGCACTTTATTAGAAGACGCGCTCTATTAGAGGGCGCATTCTATTGGAATAAATACGGTACATACTTATAGTAAATACACTTTGTTAAAGTACAGGGCCCCAATATTTGACAGGTATGCCAGGCATTTTTGCCATTGATGCCATTGTGCTAAAAACAAAATATAAATAAATGAAAAAATAGATAAAATATAAATTTGGCATGGTGCAAAAAATTGCCTAATTTAAAATTAAAAATCAAATTTGACAGCCACCAGGGCTAGACACCGTGCATAATTATTCAGTAAATGATTCATTAAAAATGACAAAAATCAGCATGTCAAAAATTTCAAATAAATTCATAATTCGTTAAAAAATTAAGTTAAAAATAAGAGAAAAAAAAGCATTCTGTATTTTTTTATGCTTAATCGAATGGTGTAACTGGTTTTTCTCTCCGATGATCAGAAGTACCTTAGATTGATGACTGCTATTCTTTTATTTCATCTTGTAAAAAAACTGTTTAACGTAAAGCTATGAATTTTTGCAGGATTAATTAGCATCGCAAAATCTTTAAAATAAACTTTACCGCAACATTCTATCTGCAATAGAACGTTAGATATACCCATTTATGACCAAGTTTGGAAAATACGCAATTTCAGAAAAACCGCCCAGCGAAATAACGTTTTCTCGATGACTACCCCGGGATAAAAAGTTTGTCTTTTGTTTAAAAAAAAAATTAAGTTTTTATCTTTAGTAGTTTTCGAGAAAAGTGCTGTGACACAAAATTTTTGTCCGATTTTCAGAATACTCTACAGTACACTTACAGTATGCCATAAAAAAATAATTTTTCTGCTATGTTGTTCTTCTTGGTCAGACGAACATTTAAAAAAAAATCATCAAAATTGGATAAGTATTTAGTTAGTTATTGCAAAAAGAAAAATTGAAAAATCCGTGTTTTTGCGGTTTCCTATGCTTAAGCATTATCGCTCAATCATATTATTGTTGCGCGCTGCCGCGCGCACAATGATTTGTTACACGAACAATAATCTTACAAAATATATAGCGATGAAATGAAAATCTAACTTTAAATTCATTGGAAAAAGTAATTATCTGAAAAAAGTGTTGTAAAATGGTATAGAAAGTGACTGAAATTACTTAAACGAGCATCTAAACTTCAGGGGTATATAATATAACTCCGAGATTAGCAGATGAAAGCAAAATGTACAGATTAGTTTAATACAGAAAGATACTTAGCAGGTTGGGAATTTTCAAATGTGTCCGCTGAGTGAGATGTATTAGTATGGATCGTAAAAGCTTTTTAAATGAAACTAGTTGGATGTGCCATTCCCAAGACTTTCTTCTATCTCATACGTACTTTTTAATATAAAAAAAATAGTTACACATGTTTATACCTTAATACTTTTAATTGAATACTATACCAGCTTTGATATTCATCTTAAATTTCTGCTTCAGTCAGTTAATTGGAGAAAAACGAGTTTCCGTCTCTACACGACCCGATGGACGATAGAATGATAGAAAGATTTTTTTTCAAATTCAGAAAGGACATACTTGCCATACCCAAAAATTTTAGTTCAAATCTATGCATAAACTTCATACAGTTTTTGATGGTAAAATAATGAAAATAGCATAGACATCGTGATTATAGCTCACCTTTCCAGCGAATTCTTTTCAAATTGAAGGCGGACCAACTAGCCATAACCAAGCACTTGCGCAAAAAAAATTCGTTCAATTCTATGCATAACTTCATGCACATATAGTCGGTAAAATATTGAAAATGGCACAAAAATCGCTATTGCAGCGCTTCCTTCCGGCAGATTGTTTACAAATTTAGGGAGGACCAACTAGCCATAGCCAAAACACTTACACAAAAAATTTGGTTCAATTCGATGCATAAATTCATACACTTTTAGTCGATACAATATTGAAAATGGCACAAAAATAGCTATTGCAGCGCTTTCTTCCGACGGAATATTTCAAAATTGAAGGAGGACCTGCTTGCCATAGCCAAAAATATTCACAAAAAATTTGGTTCAATTCTATACATATCTTCATACACGTTTTGATGGTAAAATGGCGACATACGGACACACAGATACAAGAACAGGCAGACATTTTGTAAAAACTTGCTTTTTGGAATCTCTGACCCCTAAAACGTGTAAATCCGTCCAAAATCGGAAGTCGAAAAAAATTTTTATTACAATATTTTCTTCTATTGAAAATAGGATAAAGTAATAAAAAAAGAAAAATTTGTAGCTTTTGAGGATGAAAGGTTTTCAGACAGATTTTACAAAATAAATAAATAAATTAAATACATCTATGTATGATTATGAATTTCGTTTTTTCTTTTTCAAAACGGAGAAATATATATATCAAACGCCAAAGCTTTTCAAAATTACAAAAGAGGCCTTAATAAAGAGACTGGACATGTCAAAAAGTTCCTTGTCAACAGTAGCCAGCAGCTTAAAGACATTGAGATACAAGAAAAGAAACCCCAACCACATGAGACTAAAAAGTACCTACAAAATCGTCTAGATTAGGCAAAAATCGCAAATACGGGATAATCGAATAAGAAAAAGTAATATTTTGAGATTAAAAATATATTCAATTTCATAGTCTTAACATTTGATATTATTATTTGCACTATTATAGTAAGAACCCTGTAGTATTTGTAGAATGGCAAAAGGTTCAAGTCTCACTCATGATTTGGTCTGAATTTGGATTTCGTGGTAAAATCAACATCGTGTTTCTCTCTGGCCTAATGAATGGTTCAAGCTACCTAAAGATAACGTGTTGTATTTTATTCAGGCAATTGGTGAGCCTGCATGCACATTCAAACTCATGGTCTAAAATAATCATTTAAAAGTAATTGCTATCGTTGCGCAATAATTGACAGTTAAAATTATGTCGTAAATCATTTTGAGTGGCTGTTATCGAAACCTTGAAAACTTGTTACAGATGAAAGAACTATTATGTGTTGTTTGAACAGAAAAAAAACTTTTATATTTTACTTTATTTCTTTATCGTGTGATTTGTATGTTCTTTTTGTTATTTAGTTGAAATGTAGCTCTTAAAGAGAGAGCAGTAAATGTTAGCCTCGTGTATAAAATATATATTGTTTAAAATAAATTTCATTAGAGCATGTTATATGTAAAATTGTGTCAACAGTGCCAATAATAAACGCATACAATGCCTTAAAGGTAATAAATGAATAACACGCTGTCTACAATATAGAAATATGACTGTTCAGTTCCAAAAAGCCGAAATGGATGAGTCTATCTTCATCAGATATCGGATCAGACGAATCTATGAATTTGGGAAGTACCAAATTTACTTGCCTACTATGATTAAGTATTTCACGATGCTTAATTGTAAAATATTATAAACGTGCTAAATCGAATGCACGCCTTTTAATTAATATGTTTTTTCGCACACAGCACTTCCATCCATAGATTCAACAAAAAGCACTTGGAAATTTCTCCTAATAATTGTGTGGTGGTAATATTATGGACAATACTATGAACATGTCATTCACCTGAAGTAATCCTTTCCAGTAAGACATGGTGACGTCACTGCAACGTCGTTGTGAAGTTGCATTGTGACTTTGTGACCATCGATTGTCGATGTGACTTCACGTGACGTCGATGTGAAGTCACAGTGACTAAAACGTGAAGTCGTTATGGCCGTTTTAAAGCTTTTTGCGACGTCACATTGTGACCACTTTGTGACATCACAATGTGACCAATTTGTGAAAAGTGTGTAATTTGTGACTACTTTGACATTAACATTGTGACGAAACTGTGAGAAAAGTGACGATATTTAAATTGCCAGGAACATGTTTTTTAAAGTAAAACTCATGTTTTGAAGAATATTTGTAATCTTCAAAAAATTTTAAGAAAGTCACATCTCAGTCACAATGTGACGTCACTGAGTGATGGCATTTTCGTCACAGTGACCAAAGTGACTCACAGTGATGTCATTATGACGTCACTGTGACCATGTATGCTATGAGGGTTCGAGTCCGGTTTTTATTCAGTTTTTAGAAAAAAAATACTTTTATTTTAATAACATTACACTAGCTATCCAAATAGATTAATTATCGAATATCTCATTGTCTGATACATTAACGAATATTGTTGCTTTGCGTACTAATCAATTCATATTCATATGACAATAGGCTCAGGAAGAATATTTTTAGTTGTTTAGGAAATTTTATATTACAACACGATTTAACTGATATTACAACCTTCTAATATTTCTTGAGCTTTATTACACATGATTCTTTCAGAAAAGTAACCTTTATTTTAAATTTAAAGAGTGAAATGTATGTTTAAAATAAAAGAATCGCAAGAGAATTAAGAAAATAATTACTATTATTATTATTACTCAATGGCTGCACATTAATGAAGTTATATAGAGATTGCATCGGTACATACTAACATTTCTAAATGTAAACAGTAACAAAATTATTTATTAAAAGCAAAATAATACTCAATTAAGGGGTCAAATACCATTTGAACTAACAAAATACGTGAAAAAGTGACCTCTGTAAGAATTGCAGTCACTTTATATCTAATGGAGCTTTAATCATAAAACTGAAAACACATATTAAAAAAGATTTATTTTATTAATTAAATATATTAAAAAATGCATACACATATATGAAGTTTCTTAATTTATTTTTAAAGTTAATAGTATTTTTACAGAAGAATTATTCTCGCATGCATTGCACGCACGTTTTGTATTACATTTGAATGGCTAAAACAAATTAAGATTTTTTTTTATTGAGTAGAGAAATAATGTTTTTTCAAAATGACCAACAGTAAAAAAAAAAATAAAACTTATAGATCCAGAGAATTTTTTTTAAAAGAAATTCGAAATATCAGGATTTTTTTTATACAAAAGATGTCGTGAATTCTATACTTCTAACTTGAGAGACATAATAATAGGTAATTTTGTGATTCTATACGTTTAATATATTTATCAAAAATTTTGTAAAATTGTAGGCAATTTGTTTTCAGAAATCGTGAGCACAACGAGCAAAATCACTGTTTAGGGGAAGTTGACTTTAAATTATTAATCATCCATCGATCATACAGGAAAAGGTAAGCATTTTAGACATAACTTCTCTTCAAATGCGAATTTTTGTGTGCGGTATATTTTTAAATGTTCCTAAGGAATCATATTTATTTATAAGCTATTTTTTAAATCGATTTTTGGATTCTTTAAAGGATACCTGACTCCTTAAAATACATGTACTGTTAATAGTACACTAGACCCGAAAGGGTTAAGCTCAATGAAAAACGAAAGAAGTTTTAAATCATCTTATTAAAAAGAAAAAACGCCATAATTTCAGAATTAAAAACTGCTATCACCGCCAACTGGGAAAAAATAGATTAAAATACATTAAGCTGCTTAATCTCTTCTTTGCTTTGACCTGTTTTTACATTAATTAAAAAAAATCTAGCACATATGCAAACTACAAAGCTGTACTTTTGTGTAGAATTACATATCATTTTGCAATACCACTGAATTGAGAAATGCAGTTTTCCTCTATCTAAAAATGATTGTTTCAATTACACTTTGTTTCACAACAAAAATATGTGTGCTATTTCTGACAATCTTGAGTTTTAAATATCCTTTCTAGCATTATTTGGAATATTATACTTAAAGGCCATGAGTTTTAAAGTACTGTAAAAGTTTATTATTTCTAAAGATAGATATTAAATAGTTCCTACCTTACATGTCATCTTAGAGGATATTTCTTTAATTCTTCAGGAAGCAGCTATTTAAATGCACGACGATATTTCTGGAAAATTTATAAAGTGTTACACAATTGAGTATGTTTGAAAATAGAACTATGAAGACTTCAGGATTCACAGATAATCTTCTTTTAATTAACACAAGGAGATAGGACACACGTGGATCGTGCTTATGATAATTTACATAAAACAGCTATAAACTTATTAACATAAAAAAGGTTTTAAGTGAGTTTTACTTTAAAATTTTAAAAGAAAAGGTTATTTGTTTCGGAGCTTCAATTTAGCTTCCGAACATCATATTGTGAAACAGTCAGCGCAGCGGCAAAAAAATGTTCTAGAGAAGAAGTTCCGCAGAAAATGTATGACGTCATATCGGATATGGCGAAGAGAACTACTTCCTTTCTTTAAAATATTTTTGTGGTGCTTCCATCTGGTGAGAAGTTTGTAGACAAATATCCTATGAAAAAGTCTATTACTCCAATAATACTTGGAAAATTGGATGTTCATATCGCTTTGTAACTGTATAAATCGCAAACTTGCATAAATTACAAGGATGTCTGTGTACGTCATATCGATGGTGGCAACAACGTGGGTACTTAATATCCTTTCTTTTGCAAAATAATTACATCTAATTATTTGATGTAAAGATCATTTTAGTATAATTGGAGGTAAACTTAAGAAATACTAAACGTAAAATACAATAGAGTTTTATTTAAAAATCTATTTTAACTTACTTTTTGTGTACTAACAGAAAAACGATCTAAAACCATAATTAATCCACGTAGATAACTATCATTTTATGGCTGAATAAGAACATTATTTCAAGGCTTCATGTATAAATATCGCTTATTAAAAGCATCATATTTCACAAAGCAAAAGTTTCATTTCTTGAGATGAGTTTTGAAGAATCAGGACAAGATTATGCTAGTTCTCTATTTTAAACATTTAAAATTTTACATATGTATATCATTTAAAACGAAATATTTGATATTAATATTCATATAAATACCAAATGTTCCAAGCTAATTCAATAATAAGAATAATTTCCTTCATTTGAAGGCCAATAAAATACAGCTTGTTGCTGTGATCAAGTTTTTTATCATAATAAAGTTACATTAAAAAACAGAAAATTTAAAACAACAATTCTCTAGAATCACAGGACTTCCGCACCATTAATCTGTTGGAAAGAGGCCCAATAAAAAAAAGAGTTTCGAAATATTCCACATACACCGGGCCAGTACAATAGCGTTCCTGTCAATTAACCGGTATACTTCAAGTTACATTGCCGATTGTTTTAACAGTATTAAGCTAATTGCCTGTTTATGAATCTCAAAATGCATAAATTAGTTAACAATTGAATCACTGTATCGCATGTATATGTTTACCTGTTAAAAACATGAAAAAATGAATAGAAATTACCAAAAGCTCAGCATTCTTGGGTGCTAACAAAAATGATTTTTTTTTTTTTTCAAATGCATTTCATTATTTTTTCAAGAATGCCATCATTACTTCTCATAACTTGGAACTCAATGCAACTGAAAACTACAAAACAAAAATACGCGAAAAAGATTAATGTTTTTTTTCTATATATTTTTTTTAGTTGGTCAAAAGTCTCATTGATCGAGAATCAGACTTTTGTTCTTAGACTCGGAGAATTACAACAGTTTCAGATCACTTTTTTCGAAATAACCTTTTCTTTGTGTCGAATTTTTTTTTAATGTTGATGTAAGCAAAACAGAAAAAAATTATAAAGAAGATCGAAAGTATGCTTAAACAAACAATGCTTTGTAAATATTCAATCAAGAGTATTTGAACTTTTCTGCCAAAGACTATTTTTTATCATTACCTTATGTGAATAATTTATCAATAAGGAAAGTATAAAAATAAATAAGTATAAAACTGTACTTTGTAAAATTCAGATAATCAAAATGACAAGAGGTGATTTTCATTTCCTGGTGTAGCGTGATCGTATATAGTGTTGTCGAAGAAGAAACGTAAAAAGATATATTTTACTTAAATACCATATTAAACGAAAAGTAATAACGTAGATAATCCATTTAATGAATCAAGTTTTTTTTTATATATCTTCAAACTTTTAATTTAAATTTAAAAAATAAAAGTAAATAAATAAATGGCAATGAAAAATAACAGACATATTTGGTAATTTTCAGAAATATCTCTACCCAAAAGAGTAACTAACGCTGTCACCGGCGCTGACAAGGAGGTTTTTGTGACTGCTTTTGTCTTTCTTTATTAATATTAAGAGAACTAACTATAGCACACAAAAATATGAAAATTGGTGGTATAACGAAATGTTTCATAAACACGCTAATGTAGACAATTTTAGATCGAATAATTATTTTAAGAAATATTTAATGTTACATTTTGTCAAAGTCGTTCGATTAAAAAAGTTTTATAACATCGAAAACTTTACATACGAATTCAAACATTTTTAAATTATTTTAAACATTACAAGTTCCCGGTGTGCAGACTACTTTTATGTTTTAATTTCACTTTGTTTTTCAAGATTTTTTTTTCTATTTTAAATTCAAATTTTCAGCATTTTGAGTGACATTTTCCATATTTTAGAAAAAGGTTAATATTTTATATTGTTCCCCTGTGATTAAAGGATAATAATTTTTTTAAATGAAAAAATTATTAACATTCAATTATCAGAAACAGAAAAAAACTTTCAAATAAGAGTTCGATAATTACGTTAAGAGCGGTAAATTATGGAAAATTACGTTATAAAATAATGTTTACATGTGAATATCATAAGAGAAAGAGAATAATAAAATAATGAATTCATTAAAATGTGTTAACCACTGTAAATGGAAAAAAATTCGGCATATTTAAGATTGTCAACAACAATATTGAAAACGGTAGCGGAAAGAAAAACATTTCCTTTCAAGCAACGCAGACATCTTCACTTGAGTATCAAAAAGAGAAATATTAAATTCATTAATGTGCCTTAAAAGCAGCAAGTAAAAGAAATTATATCGTATTTAAAATGACCAAGTAATATTGCAAAACATTTAAAATTAAAAAATATATTTCAATTACACACTTACTTTACATTTTGATATGATCTTTTTAACTGATGTTGAAAATTTCTAGACGGCACAAATAATATTTCTTTTCAAACAACAATTTTGAATATACCGTCGAGTCTCTCTATAACGAAGCTCTATCCAGCGAATTTCTCTATTTAACGAATGAATTTTTTGTAGGAACGGTCAATTTTTTTCATGATTACATTTAAAATAATCTCCATATAGCGAAATTTATGTCTCCATTTAACGAATTTTTTCAAAAATGTTCTTTCATATGTTCAGAAAACGCTTCAAATTGTTTGTAGAATAGATTTTTTCCCTTGATTTCTGATTTATATGTCATAGCTACATTCCTGTCCAAAAAAAGGCATTCAACCTCCCTCTCTCGCGACTCGGAGCATTTTTTGTTGTGAAAGATCATTTGAACGAAGATTTGTTACTAAATGTCGTCTATGCTGGTGTGATCTTCTACTGCATCTGCATAAAATCTCCTTTACGATAAGCATAACTCTTTCTGATAAAGTAAATAATTTTGAAAATAAACAATAAGACACTGGGAAAAAAAGGAAATGGCGAAAATATTTGAGATTCTGGAAAAATTCAATTAAATATTTCAAAAACTTAATTATACACCTCAAAAACAATTCTAATTAAGAACTTAAATATTAAATGAAAATTTTTTGCCGTTCTCTATTCAACGAATTTTTGTATATAACGAATTTTTTGACTGAACGATGGATTTCGTTACATAGAGACTCGACTGTAATTAGTTTTAAGATAAATACCTTACGGCATATTATTTTTTGGCCGGTTTATTCTATATTATATTTAAAGTTTCACACAAATACATCGTTACCAAATCTTTTTCTTTACTTCTACCTTTCTTTTTATTAATTTTCCTCAGCAATCACTATATACGCCCTACAAAAACTGAATAAAATCATTAAAAAAACTAAATGAGTAGGGGTTATCGTATTTTTCATTCGGAATCAGCTGTTGTTTTGTCGATGGAAATGCAAATGATTAGAGGTACATGAATTTTAGATGGAAAATAAATCTTAAATATATTAGCAGTCAACACTTACTGTATTCACAGACATAAAATAGTAACTATGATGTAATTAAAAATGATTATTTTTGAAATGATATAACACTAGAATTACGAAAGGTGTCATTTTGAACCCTAACGAAGTTTTTTCTTCAATATCTTTCATATTTTTTACAAATAATTTTATCCTTTTTTGACTTTTCCTAAATCAACTTGCTTTACATGAATATTAAAGTTTATCAAAATTTATTACTTATTTTAGCCGTAACAAATGAGTATACTTAGAATTACGCTAAAGTGTCATTTTGACCCCTCTGGAGAAAACTGAAATAGGAGCCTTTTTATCACATTTGTTTAGCGATCTTTTTTATGCAAAAGATTTTTGATTTGCATCTGCCTGACAGATAGTAATGAAATAATAGAAAGGGTTGAAAAGCGAGTGCTTCAGTAAACAAACACTTGCCAGCCACGTCTTTCAGAATATTTGGAATACGCTTATTTTGAGAAACCATATTTGTGATTGTAATACATGTTTGCTCGTACGTTTACCTTATATTTCGTTTTGCTCTTTATTTTATTTTTCAATACTGTAATACTCAATATCTTTATGTGTTTTGCAGAAATTGTTTATCATTCTAATGGCTTGTAAAAAAGGGCTAACGTACGATGAAATCGTGAAATTGTTACAAGAGTTGTCTGATATCAATTATGGGTCTGAAACCGATAATAATATTATAGAAAAAGAAGCAGGCGATACATCCAGAAGTTCCGAATTTATTGCACCAGGTGATGCAATTTCGTCATCCAGCTCAAGTGGAAGTGAAAACGTAATAGCTCACACAATTTCCAGTTCTGATGTATCTAAGAACGCCAAAGTAAGATGTAGTGGATGTTCGAAAAAGAAAGTGAGAAAAAACAATCAAGTAACTGATTGTGAAGAAACGCTAGAGATGGAACTGTGTGGAAAGTAGAAAATTCTCCAAACAAACTAAATCGTGCGAAAAGGGAAATTCCGTCTCGTTTTGAAAATTCGCGAAACGAGCTTTTTTTTCTCATGTAATGAAGCACGATAACATAACTCTCACATCATATCAAGGAAAAAGAAATAAGAATGTACTTTTGCTGAGCACTCTTCATTCATCAAGAAAATTTGAATCAAATAAAAGGAAAACTGCAGATGTAATCCATTTTTACAATTCAACAAAGTTTGAAGTAGAGGTGATGGGTTAGATGGCGAATAAATATTCTGTAAAAGCACCATCACGCCGCTGGCCAATGCATGTTTTTTACAATATTTTAGATTTTTCCGGATTAAATGCATGAGTGCTGTTCAAAAAAATAACAAAAGAAAATACCAGTAGATGAGATTTCTTATTGTGCTTGGTGGAAGAACTTAGAGAAGAAGATATTTCTGGTAAAAATAAGCTTGTAGTTTCTCCAATTAATTGTATGCAGCAAATTAATACTGCAGAATCAAAGAAATGGTAGAAATTTCAAACAATGAAGTGCAAAGGCAATAAAACTGTTAATATGTGACAGCTGCAATAACACTGTATGTGGATACTGTACACGGAAAATAAGAAATATAAGCTTGTTAGGTGCGTTCGTAATTATGTAAATACGTAGCACCTATTGTTGTCGCTCAGTCCGTCCGTCTGTCTGTCTGTCCGTCTGTCTGTCTGTCCGTCTGTCTGTCTGTCTGTCCGTCTGTCTGTCTGTTTGTCCGTCCGCATATAACAACGCAAAAACTACCCAACCGAATCGTTTGAAATTTAAAATACATAATTATAACATAATTTTGTCGAGTCATTTCAAATTTTATGAAAATCGGGTGGATAGATCAGTTACAGGGACAATCAAAAGGATTCCGTTACATTACGGTCAATGGGGAAAAAAGTTTCAAATGCATTTTAATCGTTTGAAATTTAAAACATATAATTATTGCGTAATTTTGTCGAGTCATTTCAAATGTTATGAAAATCGGATGCATAGATCAATTACAGGGACAATCAAAAGGATTACGTTACATTACGGTCAATGGGGAAAAAAGCTTCAAATGCATTTTAATCGTTTGAAATTTAAAACATATAATTATTGCGTAATTTTGTCGAGTCATTTCAAATGTTATGAAAATTGGACGCATAAATCAATTACAGGGACAATCAAAAGGATTCCGTTACATTACGGTCAGTGGGGAAAAAGTTTCAAATGCATTTTAATCGTTTGAAATTTAAAACATATAATTATTACGTAATTTTATCGAGTCATTTCAAATGTTATGAAAGTCCGACTCACTGATCATTTACAGGGACAATCAAAAGTATTCCATTACATTACGGTCATTGGGAAAAAAGATTCAAATGCATTTTTATGATGTTACACTCATTCGAACATAATAGAATTGACATGAATCTATGAAATAAATACTAAAATATGCTTTCTGTACAATCTATGATGACAAGAATTTTTATTATTAAATTACAGTGCCACACAAAAGTATTCCACTACATAATGCTATACGGGGAAACATTCTTTGGGGCGTGTTTTAATTATATTCAACTATCTCACATTTTATGAATAAGATATACGTTTCTGAGGTGTAATAAAAATTACTTTCTCCATATTTACAGAAACACAAAGATTTCGACTACTATACTGTATCCGAAGTACGCTCTACTATATCAGCAAGATCTGAATATTTTTAAAACTTCGTTATCGTACGAACGCACCTCATTTGCTACGTTCACGTGCAATTTCCAACTTGTGTGTTATTTGCTGTGCAGATGAATGATCCTCCTATAAGTAAGATATTTCTATGTTCATTGAAAAAAAAAAATGAACTAAAATGTTTGTATTAATTAGCTTTAAACAGTTGTTTTACTTCTTAAATGCATATAAAATTTCGTAATGTTATTATTTGTATTTCTGATAAATTAAAAGAGGATTTAAAAGAAATTCTAAATGAGCAATTATGTACAATTCTTTCATATATGGTATAAAATACTATATTCTTTAAAAAATGAAAATTATTACAATGAAATTTATTTTAAATTAATTTTTAAAAGCATATAATATTACAAACTGAAATAGCTCATTTATTACATAGTGGTCAAAATGACCCCTCGCCGTAATTCTAGGTGTACCAGGAATGGCGCAATTCTAGTGATAATGGTAATAATAACGGTAGTGATAAATATTGGTAAAATGTTGTTTTTAATCATTTCAATGACACAATCTTTGAAATAATAAAAAATTATAACAAATTCATTTCCTGTTCATCTATGTGGCTATATGATGATTAATTACTATGAACAGACATCATTTGATCACAAATATATCTGTACATCAATAGAAAAAACTATAAAAGATGTGGTTTACCTGGGAAGAGTTCCATATTCCTTTCTGGTTGGCACGATTGACGAAGGAATCAAAAATGGTGTAAAAAAAAAGCCATTCTAGCATTTTATTAAATTTTTAAAGATGCCGAAAAAACATGGTCTTTAAATATAGTACCTGTACCCTTTATGGACACCTTAAGGAAAATGTATTTTTTTCACCCCCATGTACAAGTCAGAGGACTCCAAAAATGTGTGCCCACTATCCTTGGACTATTGACTATCATTATTAAAATTAGCGACTTTGTAATCATTCTGGTTTAATTTATATGATAAAAACAAAAAATGTTTACAAGTGTCCATATAAGAAACTATCCTATTATGGACAGGTGTTTCCTTATTGACTTTCTAGACAGTGTGTATGGAAGAACCACTTTTCCAAGGGATTTTAGAGGAGAGGGAATAAAAAAAATGTATCTTAAAGTATTCGGAGGAGGAGGAGGAGAGTAAATATCTTCAGAACATGCATTTTCGAAAGGGCAGGATCATTCTCGGTTTTTACCCTTCGAAGACCCATGCAAAGCCCCTTAGTTATTAATATTATGAAATAATATTGTTGGTTTTGCTTAGATTTACAGCATCTGTCTGAGAATTTACATCTGTTATTACTCAGTCCTCACGGCATTGACAAATAGAAAGTTTTTCACGATGGGCAGTAAGTCCCACATAATCCCCATGAACATATCTGCCGCATGTGATGCATGGCCGCATGCTTGAAAAAGCAGCAATACTGCAAAAGAAGCAGTACTAGCTCTCCTTTGTTGAGGAAGTCATACCATTGGTGCCTACGATTTCGCCAACAAATATCCTACTGGCGGGGGGGGGGACTTCTTTTTATTTTTCTGCAAGGGTTTTTTGGAGGAAGGTTTTGGGAGGATTGTTCAAATGGCATCTTTTCGAACAAAGATTTTACCACTTTGATGCCTTTTGAATTTATTGCTTGGCAACGTTGAATTTTCTTCTTTCTTACAGTTGTAGTCGATAGGGACATAAGCTATCCATACTGGGAACCGGGCGTAGTTTTACTAAATCTAGTAACAAATAAATAAGGAAAATATTTTTAAGCAAAATATGCAATAGCAATCGAAAATATGTTTTATTAGCTTTCTAAAATACTCCTCTTTTCAACATTTAATGTAATTTTACCATATCTAATAAGAATTTAAGGTTACAAGTAATTAAGATCAGCACATCTCGAAACAACAGGTTTCCTCTAAATGGCGAACAACGCTCTTTTTTACACTTTCCAGCCTTAATTATCTTTTCAACTGCTTTTCTTCGCGAAAATGTTAGCCACCTCTCGATTAAAATTATTACCTTTAAAAATATTAGGGGTGTCCATATTGAGAGCCCTGTCCATATAGGGTAGAAATACCTTATTTATAAACACATATTTATTTAATATTAGTTACATAGTCATGTGTTGAAAAAATAAATACGTTGCTTATATAAATATATTTTTTTATGTTTATTTATTGCACATATCTTTCTATATATGTAATTAGGGGAGAGTGGGGATACTTGAGCATAGGGGATACTTGAGCCACCCCTATTATCTCTACAGTTGGTTAATTTTTCTTTCTAAAACTGCCAATATGATAACATATTTATAGTTCTGAACACGTAAAAAAGAAATCACACATCTTGGTACCATTTTGAAAGTATAGTGATTAATAGTTGTCTTTTCCCTATCTGAAGTAAATATTTGGGTGCATGGCTTTTTTGTTTTTTTGTAATCAAAGTTTTGTTCAAAGTTGCAACTATATACATACATTCAATAAGCATAATTTAAATTTTATTTTGAGTCTAAAATAGTTCTAATAGCTGCATGCTTTATTTAGTAAAACTCTGGGAAACAAAAATAGTGATAGTGGGGATACTTGAGCCAATGAGAGTGGGGATACTTGAGCCATGCCTCAACCATCCCCACTAGAAATTAAACATGGGTGAAACAAACAAAAAATAAATTTACATCCTTATATTCACTAATAGATATTTTTCTGGATAAAAGGGAGAATAATTTTTCATTTTATTTTTTTTTTTTTCTTAAAAAAATAACGACCTAAAAATGTTTAAAAATGTATATTTTTAAATGAAAATATCTATTTTATTTTTCATTTTGACTAACAAACTAGCCTGTCTAGATAAATGTAAACATAGTTTTCAATTTAACTTTCATTAAATTAAAATAATTTTTTTAAACGGTTTTACAGGCTATAATCTCTAATACTTAATTAGTTAGGTCCAACATATTAAAATATTTATTTTTTAATATAACGTATTAAGATTAATATTTTATATTGAAATCGTAACCTCTGTTGCTGTAACTTTTTTTTAACTAAGAAAATTGAAGAAAAATTGGTAAAAGCGCACAAAAAACAAGAAAAGCAACAAAAATCCCAGTTCAAACTTACCTGCATGGAGCCAAAGAGGAAGACAAAATCTTTTCCTGTGAAATCAAAAAAGTGTTTGAAATAGTAGAATGATACATCTGGCTTAAATTCCGACATCTACTAAATTAAAAGCATGAGTTCAACAATATCATTAGAGGAAAATTCTGTCAATGATGGTGATGATGTGAAAAGAAAATCTTCTATTGATGGTTGGTTACTAATAAATTATGCCAGAAAGAAAACTGTAAAAATATTTGTTGGATAAGTGCTTAATATTTTGAAAATGAAATTTGCACGAAGAATTGCAGATTCCAAATTTAAATGGCTCTGAACTGAGGATGTTTCTACCGTCGTTATAACTCAAGTTGAAATTATCTTCCGACAACCAGTTTTAACGACAAAAAATGATCGTATACTAGCTTTGTTTTCTCAATTGGTTTTGAAGGACTGTACGTTTCATAATTTATCATTATGTAAAATGTTTGTGCAAAAATAAAGCGAAAAAAATTACTTTTGTAGGTATTTTTCCTTAGTGGCTCAAGTATCCCTTCAGCATGGCTGAAGTATCCCCGCCATGGGGATACTTGAGCCACGATGTAAAACAAAAAATAAACATTTATTATACATAGAAAAATAGTTCAAAATCAATTGAAAGTGGTTTTTAGTTGAAGAAAAAATATCAGATTTTCATTTTCAATATTTTATTTTATTCTAAAAAAATATAAAAAATTTAAAAAAATTAAAATTCAAAAAATGGCTCAAGTATCCCCATCTTCCCCTATATATAGCGACAAACATGCAATTGCATATTATATACACAAACAAATAAAAATTATACACTTATATTTATATCTTTTTATAATTTTATATATTTCATATATTAATTGTCTGAGCGAAGCGAAGTCTTATACTCAGAGTACGTAACGATATTAAAAGTCAAAAAAATTCTTTCGTCAAGCAAATCTAAAAAAGTACTTGTCGGATTTTGATTCTGTTTATACCAGTAGGTACCTATGAAGGTAATCTGGTGAATGCACCATCTACCAAAAATTAGTTCCAAATAGTTTAAAAGTTATATTTAAAAAACTGATAAAAAAGCACAATTTATTTGCATACGTCACAGAAACTTGGTGTGCGTTATTTTTCACCGTCTGGATATTTTCGTAGACAACCGAATCAGAATACATGGAGTAAATAGTTATCTGAGTTCGAAGGCTAATACACATAGTAAGTAACAATATTAAAAGTCAAGCATAATTCTTTCATCAAGCAAATCTAAGAAAATACATGTCGGATTGCGATTCGGATTGTTGCATCGATTCTTTAATAATTAGCATGTTTTGGCATACCTATCAAATTCTACAAATTGGTAATAGAAATTGTAATAAAATCCATTGGTGTCTGATTTAATGCATTTGGCGAAAAATTTCTTTTATCTAAATTTTCGTGCATAAAAGTAATGAAAACATCAAATACGACTTTTTTCAAAACCTCTAAAATTAGACATTTTATTCTTTTGCGTGAACAGTGATATTTAATGAATGCATTTATATCACTATCAACTCTTACATTTGTTACCACTATTTCTAAATTATAATCTTTGCCCTATTTTCAGGAAAATCCCTAGGATTAAAAAAGGAAACGATTATTATTCAAAAATAATTACTATTTTCTAACCATAAAGTTATTTATTATTCAAGTAAATTTGACTAACTTTTAATACTATATTTTACTAATATTTAGATCACATAAAAGTATTTGTAAAAGTATAGTCGTTGTTAAGTCAAATTACTATAACTATTTTATGTCTGTGGATATTGTAAGTTTTGACCGCTAACGTATTTAAAATTTATTTTCAACTCAAATGCGATTAGTATTTCTATCGAAAAATAAAAAGAAATGATTGTAAATAAATAAATAAAAAAATAAAATAAAAAAAAATCCGATAACTCTTTGTACATTGTTTTCCAATAAAATTTATTTTGTCCACGCATAAAGCAGATACGAAATAAGCTATATTCTTGTGATAACTTAGTTTCTTTTAAATTACTTTCAAGTTTAAAATGACAAGTTAAGTGAGTTTTTTCAACTTTCGAAATAAGAAATAAAAAAAAAGATAAATTACATTATTTGCATTTATATTGCCATAGAATAATTCTTGAAACATTCAGAAACGGTTTTTCTTTTGTTTAACATAGGGATATATTCTAATTTCTTAGAGTTTCATTGGGGTAGCACAGAAAAATACTTGCACTTAATATACAAATAGTATCTTCATTCTAACTAAAAGTTTTTAATCCGAAAAAGAAAGGCAGAGAAATAAATGACCGAAAAAAAAAAACTCAGATACACAATTTTGTTTAATCCCGACATTTTTAACTAGAAAAGAGGTACATAAATTTTTATCATTCCGACATTTCCAAATTTTACTTATTTTTTAAACTAGAGATGTTGCGATATCCAACAATCTTTTTGTTTGTTTGTTTGTTTCGGTTATCAAAAGTACGAAGTGAACATGTACACATATATAAGGACGTCTAAAGGCAGTTAAAAAAAAAATATCTATTTCGCATCAATTTTTCAAAACAAAAATCTTTTATGTATACTTTGACATCATTTGCAAGTGAAATATATTATAAAATGTATTTTTTTAATAGAACGAACGGAATGTAAAAATAGTCGCCTATGGCAGCCCTTGTGTATATTATAGTAACTGCTACTGATGTACCACGTTTGATAGAAACCTCAACAGAACTGCGCATGCGCGGAAAGGGATAGTGCATGTCGAAAATGGGAAAGTCCGTGCCATCTCGAGATTAGTTTCTTTATTAAACATCCTAAATAAGTCGATTTTTTTTTGACAAATACCCTTTGTTTCTGTCATTAAATTATATGTTTTTTAAATATTATATTGTAATTCTTTTGTATTAAGATAAGTTATAAAAAGTCAAATATAATAAAAAAGATTATTTAAAGGTATGATTATTAAACTTAGTGTAATAACTTTTCCCCTCGCAATTTAATCTTTTTAGAATTAATACGTAGCGGTACTATGCGGCGTAATTTTAAAAATTGCCAATTTTTTTAAATTATTTTTTTATATTATTGTTTACATTATTTGTTGCTTTATTTGTTTATATTATTTGCATGCATTGAATATATATATAGGGCCAAGATATCACACGCGCACAGGGTTTTTTCAACGTCATTTTGGCAAAAACCTCGTTTTCGAATTCCAGCTACACATACATTTAAAAATTATTTTCTATTATTTTAAAAAGGAAATAAAAATAAAAAAATAAATGCTAAAATATATTAAATGTTAAAAACTAATAACTATACAACAAAAAACATTTTATATTATCTGAAAAAAGAAAATTAAAGTAAATAAACAATTTATGAATAAATAAACAACAATATCCGGGTTACCAGGCCAGGTAAAATAAAGCCATTTTGGCTCCAAATAAATATCCTAGCAAATATATAACATATATGTGCCCTGAATATTTAGGTTAGAATTGACGAATTTTTCGCATAGCCGCCAAGACAGAAGTCAAGCAGTCGTTAAATATGTGGTTTAGCCATAAATATAAATGTAAAAAAATAATAATAATAATTATAAAACAAACCTGTTTTTATTAAAATTCTCAAGAATGTAGCAAATATATATGTGTACACTTCTGAAAGGCCTAATTGGGGAACTAATGGAAGGTGCACGACCATTTAATTTAAAATAAACTTTAACTCAAGGCCAAAAAAAAAAGAAAGAAACCCTCTACAACGGGAATGGAATCGGCTTGGCATTCTGCCATCTAGCGGTCCAACAGCTGTGGTCTTACCAGGGCCGTGGCTAGAAATGAGCAGTAGAGGGGGGGGGGGCTCAAGAGAATGTAGGGGGGGTCATATTTTTTTTTCTTTTTCTCTGACGTACAAAGATAAATAAGTGCATATTCACATTGTAGGTACTAAGTTTCTTATTAAACTGTTGTAATAATTTCATTTTATGCTAAGAAAAGTATATGATGATAAAGATTTTGAGTGCATAACTGATGCAAAATTAAACATAATGTTAGCTTTATATGTACTAATAAGATGAAGGAGTGTTGAAACGTTTATTTTAGATACAATTTAGTAACTCTGCAAAACTGTGAAAGGCTACAAAACTAAATTAGATTTTTGAACTGAATTTAATTAGAATTTTCGGAACAGAAATCATTTAGTGACCTTGGAATCTCTTCCAGAGGGGGCTCAAAATATTTTAGGGAGGGCTGAGCCGCCCATAGCGCCCCCTTAGCTACGGCCCTGGGTCTTACAGTATATTACCGAATTTCATGTAACTTTGAGATTCGTATACAATAAGAATAGTCCCTCCAGCAATTGTTTTGCTTTGATTTTTGTTTTTGTAAACACAAATCCAATATAAAATCATTATAATGAGTGCGGCATTACTAAATTTCACGTGCGTTTGGGATTCATATGCAACGAGGTTGCACAAATATTTATTTTTTCAGAAATTTAAATTTCTCAAAGTAAATTTTCAAATATGTTATGCATTATCCAAATAGCCTTCTTCGTAAGCGGGAAAAAGTGTATCACATAAACACTGCCATTACACACAGAATAAAATTAAAGAGACAAAAGCAAATCTCAATCCTAGAAATATAAATATTTTTTAAAGAAATTTACAAAGTACTTTCAAAGTGTTTTTAGCAGCTTATGTAATTATATGGATACGTCACTTATAGTCGTCCTCTGATCCTACCGTCTGCGGCTATATAACAGCAAAAGAGAAAAAAAAAAAAAAAAAAAAAAAAAAAACAACTGAATAATTTGAAATTTGATGCAATTTTGCAGAATTTTGTCTAACCATTCAAATTTTATGAAAATAGAATCAAAATCTAAAATGTCTTTTATGAAGTTTTTTTTCATTCTATTAAATCATATCATACGCAATTTGTTCAATGATATCTAATGATAAGTTATAGTTCTAGGTTACTATACAGATTATTCTATTAAATTTTACTATATATAATTAATTCATTGGTGTCATTTGATAGATAATAATCCTAGATTGCCAGAGGGATTACTTCATTTTTAAGATGGACTCATATTATTTACATATTGTTGAATTTAATAAAAAATGTAACCATAATCAATTTTGCATTCATGCATTTTTGCATAAGACTGCAACAGCTATTGCGCCAAGATCTGAATATTTATTAATCTAGTTACAGTACGACAGTACAATTTTCCTGTTTTTAGGTCCGATAGATTTTGAAATATGGACATCTCTAGAAATCTGCAACACATGTTAATCGCCCTGTCAACCCTGCGATTCTGGAAAACACTCTCTTCGCGTTTTTCCGAGTTGAGCTCCTTTTTTGAGCTCAGTTGAATTCACTGCTTTTGTTGAACTAGGAACTATGATTAAATTTTCCATTCTTTTAACTGTGGTTGTTGCCGTTTTTTAATTAATAACATACGTTAGTTAAGACTCTTTAATTGTTTATGATTGATTTCGTGGTCTGAAGTGTTCAGGTATAAGAATGCAACATTTCAGGTCTCCAACTTACAAAATTTTTGAGAACGAGCTTCATGGCAGACACTCAAACAAGCAGAGGAGTGAAATTAATAGGGTTTCATCAAATGAACGAAACCCTACAAAGCTAAAAAAAAATATTAACAATTCTCGAAAATTTTAAAATTCAATGTACGAATACGGAATAAAATTTTCTAAAAAAGAAGGCAAGATTTATTATATTGGATTAAAAGATTGAAAACCAGGTTCATTTTACTAATGTGGAAAGATCCCCACAAAACGTAAAAAGAAACTAAACGTCGCATACGAAATTAAATAAACAAATCTAAACAAATATTCCAAAATCAGACTTCAAGTTGCATATCTTATAATCAGAAATAACTCCCTACCAAATCTTATGAATCTGTGCGCAGTGGTCTTTAGACACATATATAAACTTTTATCTTTATTATTTTAGGTTTATTAAATGTTTTTTTCTTTCTTTATACTATAACTTTCCTTACATTATATATTCTTTATATTATTTATAAATATTTCCAAGTTTTATTTTAATGTTTATCCAAAATTGTCATGCCAAAGAAAGCCAAATTTAACAGACTGAATATTTTTATTGTCATTTTACCATGCAAAGTTTAAGTAAACAAAGACGTATATATTAACTAGTTTATCATAATTTTACAAAATTTTATGTTAGACTACCGCCTCAAAATTCTCTTGGTATTTAAAATATTCATTGTAATAATTAAAGCTGCCTTGCCAAATTAATTTTCAAACTGCCGTAGATGACTGATTGAAATTTAAGTCTGCGGCTTTCATTTCCCATATTTAATCTAATGCTGCAGATTTTCCGAATCCTTGAAATTTCCTAAATGACGTCTGATTGAATGGAAGAGTTAATATTGTATACGTATTTCCAAAAGCAGTGGAATAAACCAATTGGAATGCAGTTAGATTTTTTTTTTAATAAACTTACATTAAATAGCATGCTGTTTTTATGTACAGAATAACACAGAAAAAAGGGTTTTTCAATATTTTTTAAATGTTTGATCAGAATTTTTCTTTTACATGCAATATATACAGAAATAATAAAATCGCATTGTTATAGCACTCTCTAACACTTTCCAACGAAGTTGAAAAATGTTTATGACTTCGGTTTGTCTGTCCGCCTGTACGCGCTCTAACCGCCATAAATGTACTCGGATTGCCCTGATTTTTTTTTTCATGTTGTTTACGATTACCCTAGCATGAGCTCTATTTCAGATTAAGTTTGTAGCCCGTTCAGTTTACTTAGAGGAACAGCGGACCTTACGGCTTACATTACGGCCAATGGGAAAAAATCGTACCAAATGAATTTTAAAGATATTACACTCTTTCAAATGTAATAAAATTTATATGCATTCACGAAGTGAAATAAAATATGCTTTCTGTGTAGTATGCAAAGAATAGTTGCTATTCATTTACAAGGCCACACAAAATAATTCCGTTACATAACGGCATAGGCGTGAAATTGTTTGCGGCGTGATTTGATTATGTTAAAATATTTCACATATAATGAAATTTTTATACGTCGATGAAACTTACTATAAATTATATAATGTATAATACGAAGTGCATATCATTTACAGGGCCATGCAAAAGATTTCAGACAGCATATTCCATCCGAAGTACTGTAAAATAGCGATGATGGTTAGGAAATGCATTTTTAATTATGGTATGTGCTTTTTTAAGTTTCATTATATTTACGCATTCTATATTATGTGAATAAATGCTACAGTTGATTTTCAGGTCTGCACAGACAAATTCGTTAAAGTTACTGAACATGATCATAAATTGCTTAAAGATGGTTTTTAAATATAATGTGCACTTTTTACGCTGCACTGCATTTAGTTTACTAGGAATAGTTTATAGAATACGGATAAAATGACAGAGCCAAGCGAAGAATTTGATACAAATCTACCTATAGAGGATAATTTCTGGAAATGTAATTTCAGTAATTTTTAAAGTCCTTTAGTTTGAATTAAATTTTAGTTAAATAGTTACGTGTAATAAACTATAGAATTGAAGAAAAGTATTTAAATATGTTTTCATCTTTTAGTATACATTTCTGAAAGAGAAATTTCAACCTGTGATTCTATAGCGATTATATTTCAACCTGTGACTTTCCATTATATAGCATATAGTATCAGCCTACAGTTTAAATACAGGGCTGCTCAAAAGAATTGGAATATATATTTGGCTATGGAAGATAACTGCTGAAATTTAATTTTCAAATGTTTTACATGTTTTCTAAAATGCTTATTTAGTTATTATTTTTATCTTACTTCTCTAAAGAACGAAGTTTTCTTAAAGATTCCAAGAAGTGTTGGAAAGTGTTTCAAAATCTATGCTTAAAGCATGATATTTCTTTCTTGTTATTGCATATAAATGGTATTTTCTGTAGTTTGCTCAACATTCTAATCTCACTTACAGACAGTTTATTATTCTGAGATCATTTTATATCATATACAGAAACTGAAACCATAAAATTTTGACAAAATTTAATTGCCTTATAGCCTGACCTTTTTTTACGCCAATTTTTTCACATATTAATGTTATAATAAGAAATATAATGTCAAAATTTGGTGTTCGTAATTGACAATTTTGTATTTTTTTCTCAGTTTCAATCTTGAAAAGGCTTTATTTATTCATACGGAATTAGGTTAAATCCAGTACAGTTGTTCCACGTATGCCCCCCCCCCTCTAATGTTCCTTTTTTATCGTAAAGATTTTTGCAGTGCACATGCAACCTTGCAAACTATTTGCTCCAAATTTTATGTAGAAATTACAATAAAATTTACTATTGTAATCTAAATACCAGATAAAATAAGATTTTTGTTTTCAAAAAATTTAAACAATGATGTCGGCCATTTAACCCGAACATCTGGGTTAGACTTCCCACTTGATCGGTATAGATGCCCCACTCGTAACAGAACTGAACGTGTGAGTAATTAGCACTTAAAAATCAAAAACTAAAATTGCATTTGACTTAATATCCTATTTAGATCTAAATTTATGCAGGTTTTATATTTTTCAAAACAAACAAAAAAAAAAGTCAATTGAACAATTCCAACGAACTCAAATCTTGTTTAATTTAAACTAAAAGGACTTTACCGCATCCCCCTTCTTTTTATATTCGATGTATAAACTATAAAAACTAACTTTGGAAAGCGGGTTTCCCCACCAAGCTGATGTAAAAAAATTTAATCTAAACGGATAATTCAAACGAAAATTAAATTTATCTAATCCTTAATTGTTGTGACAAAAATTGTGACATAATACTTTGAGCTATCTGAGAGACCGCTCGATTGAAAGATGAATAAAAACTTCAATTAATTTACATGACATTGTTTTTGCACTAAACTTTTTGTATAGTTTAATCTATTCAAAAGTCTGTGACTATTGTACTAAGGATCCAAGCAAAACAAAACTTCAGATTTGATTAATGTAGGTTCTGTAGTTAAACTGGTAATTACAAGTTGAACAGTTAAATAGAAAAAGTAGCGGTTTGTGAGATGGCTAACAGAAATTAGGGGTTAATATAAACTGAGAAAAGTATTAACCACCCTTCTTACACTGGTGTCCAAAAGTTAAGCATAATTGGTAATTAAGTAAGTAATAAAAGAAATGTCAGTCGGAATATGGTGAAACGTGATATGCGAGTGTAAAACGGTTATAAAGTAAGGAAACAATTCAAAAGAACGATAATATTTATCTTTATCATCCAAAGTAGCAATTTGGAAGAAAATTGAGCATAGTAAGGTTTCACACTTTAAAGGAAAAATGAAGTAAAGCATTAAATAAAATAATGCAGCAGTTTAATAAAGCTTGTGGTCATCTTGGACAGCCAGGCTCGCTCCACAGCGATTTCTCATACCTGCTATGAGATTATGAATGAGTCATGGACTCAAACAGCTCCAAACTTTTTTGAGAGCTCCTTCCAGTTCAGGATCGGAGCGTAATGGGTACGAAAGGGCTGAAAGTTGTCTCAGGAGCATATCTCATATATGCTCGATAGGATTTAAATCCGGGAAGTTCGCAGACCACGACATGCGCTGGATGTTTTCCGTTTCAAGGAAGTCGTCAACCAGTAACGCACGGTGACAAGGCGCATTATCAACCATGAATCTGAAATCTGGACCGACAGCACTTTGAAACAAGCGAACATAAAGCTCAAGAACTTCATCTCTGCATCTTTTATCAGTCACAGACCCTTTGTCAAAAGATATGGAGGTCTTTGCGGCCGTCAACATGATGCCTGCCCATATCATTACCCCCCTGATGGAAAATCAACTTTTTCCATTATATTTCTTGGTTCAAAACGTGTTCCACGTTCTCTCCATATCGTTACCCGGCGATAATCACTACTCATACTAAATCGGGACTCGTCAATGAACATCACATCGGCCCATTTTCCCTCACTCCAATGTTGATGTTTCAAACTCCAGTTTAATAGAGCGCGTTTGTGTGCAGACGTGAGGGGAATGCAAACTGCTGGTCTTCTGGCATACAGGCCGGCATGATTGAGTCTCCTGTAAACAGTTTGTCTCAAAATTCGAGTTCCTGTGGCAACTGTGAGCACCGAACCCAGTTTTCTGGCAGTACTGCCCTTCTGACGTCGAGCACGTATTGCCAGATATTGGTCTTGGAGAAGGATTGTGACTCTTGGTCGACCTGATACTGGTCGTCGTGTAACATTTCATGTACTTTAAACCATCTGCCACAGTCTTGAGATTTCAAACTGGTCCACGTACAGAATTCGATACACTTCAGTTTGTGATCGTCTGGATTCCAGCATTCCAACGATTCTTCCTTTCGCAAACATGTCCAGTTTGCGTCTTTGTGCCATCATTAATCCTGTTTGATCGTAACAATGTTTGTTGGCATATCAGTTGTACGAAAATCGTCTGAACTACCTACACCACGTGAACCGGTTTAAATGTGTTCCGACATGCTCAGGTATTTTGCGCATGATGTAATCGACTGAAAAATTTTGCATAAACCCAATGTTTCTTCTTCAACCAATTTATCTCCGCAAGTAATTTTGAATAATTTTACGAATATTTACTTTACGTTTTTAGCATTTTACGAATTATGCTTAACTTTTGAACACAAGTGTATATCCCGTGAACAAACTCTAAAAATTAATTCGGAAAGCGCCTTATTGGCGCCTATTCGGAAAACAACTTATTGTGAAATAAGTTGATATATACAATTTATAGCCAATAAAATTACATTAACGAACGCTAAGTTCGTTTAATCTAAACAAAGAGAGATTTACTCCCTCCTCCATTCCGCTTCTTATATTCTGTATACAAATTCTAAAATCTAATTCATAAAGTGCCTCTCTGCAATAAACGGGTATACAAAATGTATGTACTTCTGTTCAACATATGGAGAATTGTAAACCAATCTTAAGCTCCAAGGATCATCTCTCCACGTAACCACCGCCTGGTAGAAACTCTCATCCACCTCTTCTACTTAAAAATGTAAAAAATAAAATATATTATTCCAACATTGTGATTGTGGTTTAAGGATCCTGCCCCTGCCGACGAAGACACTGATGAGCTAATGCTAATCCTAATAAGTCGTTTGCATTTCGAGTTTTTTTTCCATTGAACAGCTGAGGATTGTCTCTACATTGCACCTTTTATACTTTTTAAAATTTGGTTGCAGATATTTTTTTTAAATAAAACTTTCAGTTTTGGAGCCAGTTTTGAAAGTGAAAGTAACTTTATAAAAATTATCAGCGACTACAATCGAAAAAGTAAAAAAGGTGCGATGTAGAGACAAACTTCCGCTATTCAATGCAAAACAAATATTTAAAAATTTCGAAATGCAAACAAGCTATTAGAAAAATCCTTCCCCATAGGATTAGCATTAGCTCGTGAGTGTCTTCGCCGGCCGGAACAGGACTCTTGCGTCAAGATTTTTCTTGCTGGCACTGTAGAACATTGGAAATATTGAGATCATAGAAAATGAATCACGAAACTAATCAATAAGATAAAGTAGCATTAGAAGAAGCATTTATGTGAAATTTAACTATAGTAAGAATATTTTTGGATTTATATATTTCATAAAGATGGTGTTATGTACTAGAGCTACACTTTTTATATCCGAATGTCTAATCTGCTTTCTCAGAAACACCATCTGTTGCTCAAAATATAAACTGTTATAGTTGACATTTTTTAGTTTTAGACGAAAGCTCTTTTTAACACTTTCCAACAGAGTTGAAATGAGTTTATGATTTCGATTTGTTTATCCGTCCCTTAATTGTCTGCTCTAACTAGCGTAAATAGAGTCAGATTACAATGAAATTCAAATACTAAATATCAATTTCTCTGCAAGTCATACTATGGTACATGTATGGTAGGACCTATATCTATATGACTTGAAGAATATATAGGATGTACAGGAAATAAGACCCTGATTTCAAAATTAAATTTTTCAAAAAGAAAGATCGATAGAATTATACAGTTAGCGGTTTGTTTATTAGATAAGCTCTAAAAATGTTTTACAAAGGTTTCGAATGCTGAATATTTTGAAAAGATTGTGTTCTGATTGCAAAGAATATTTAACTTTACATTTTTCTTGTTGTAAATTTCTTGCAGAGAACGAGTTTTTCTGTGTACAGTGCCATATTTTAACGATTTTTAAACTAATTTTTAGAATTTAGAAATTTCAAAAATTCCAAAAATCTTTAAAGCATGGCAATGTACACCGAAAAACGCGTTCTCTGCAATCTATAACACGAAAAATGTCAAATCAAGAATTATTTGCAATCAAAACACAATCTTTTCAAAATACTCATCGTTCGAAAATTCTGTATAACATTTTTGCAGATTTTCTAATAAAGAAACTGTTTACCGCATAATTCTATCGATCTTTGTTTTTGAGAAATTTAATTTTGCAATCGGGGTTTATTTGCTGGATACCCTGTACATACGATTGAACTATGGCATGCTCAATATCGAAATAGATATGTGTAACATTTATGGTTAGTTTACAGTGACACTCAAAAGAGTTTCGCAACTTTAATATCAGTGGAAAAAATAGTTTGCGGTGTATTTTAATAATATTGCTCTTTTATAAACATATCAAAATTTATATATGTCAGTCAAGTGTCACACATGAAAATTCAAATGTATCACTACAAGGTTGAACATAATGTGCATAGAATTTATACTCATTTACAAAGACAAACAAAATAGTTTGCCTATATTTCTACGTAGCTATATGCACAATAATTGCTGGAATTGCGTTTTCAGTTATGGCACGCATTTTACAATTTAACATTTTTTTCCGTATTATTTTGTTTCATAGAAATTCTAGATTATATACTTAGTTGTCAAAAAGTTCCAACAAAAATTTCCATTTATTGACGAAAATTCTAAATGGGAATTTTCAATTGAACTACGTTTTTAAGGCAGATCGCACATTGAACGAACAAACGAGAAAAAGCGAGAGACAGGAAAAAAAAATTGTGTTCAGAAGATTTTCTTCTTTATTAGCAGAGTGAAATATCTCTTGATTCACACTGTTTTGTCGGTTGCCTGTTCAGTATACAATCTACCTAACTGAGCTTTATTCTAGCCAGTGGTGGATTCAAGGATAAGGTCATAGGGCTCATGAACCCCTATTTCGCCTGAACGAAGAAAATTTTAAAAGGAAATTAAAAAAAATAAATATGTGTGGAATTTTTTCAAATTTATCCCTTGCTTCGCAATGAGAATCTTTCTGTCTCTTTTAAAACTATACTTAAACTCAAAATATGTAATTTCTGACATATCCATGAAATATTTTTAAATCTTGGATGCAAGATGCATTTATTCAGAGCAAATGTGATTGATTAACGTTTTCCATATCTAGATTATAAAGGCCAAACGTATCTGTGCGTAACGCATACATCATTTTGTGATTGGCAACTCTTTCCCATGAAATTTCGGTTTTACTATTTTCGCTACTTCAAATTTTACACTTCTAAACATCGCGCATTTTAAATTTTTACACCATCGTATAGAGAAAAAAATTTACTTTTAAATGCAGTTTATTTGAAAGCTGTATTGCAATTTGTTTTTGAGATATTAATTATTTTATAGTTTTTAGTACGAATTTTGTAATTGTGGCATCAGAATCATTCCATTTTCTCTTAAAGTTGAAAGAAAAAAATATTGAAATGAAAATGTATATATTTTGTCAAAAATATCGTCTGTTATAAAATTCGGTAATTTCGGTTTTATTTCATTTTTATTCATCAAATAAATGGGGGGGGGACTTCAAGCTTTCAGTTAAAACGATAAAATAATTTTAAAATTGTCAAATTAAAATACCATTTTTTTAAAACGTGGTGAATGCGGATATGAGAAGTGCGTGTGTAGATTTTGAGAAGATGAAAATGATGACGGGTTTTAATTTCGCGTGAAATTCTATGGTAGTGTCAATTTTAATAAATTTTGTTTTTGTTTTTCTTTTGCATTTATACTAAACTTAAGAGCCTCAATTGATAACTTCGTAATAATAGCTGATCTGTATTATGTTTTACTGATTACATATGCGATTAAAGTTTAATTTTAAAATTTGGACAACTGAATTTTATAGTATTTTGTTAATCTTAGCTTAAAATAATATTTGTTTGAAAGTTAGACTGATCAATATAAAAAGCATTTTTTACTGTAACTAATTTTGCAGATTTATTATAAATCAATGAAACAGCTCCTTAAATACTGTCTTTCGCCGAATTTCGAAGGGTATCACCTCGTTTCACTAAAACAAAAAATATTTTTTCAATAAATGCAAGAAATCGGCGTAAATTGTGGAATTTTAAACTGAACATCAGGCCGTGACAGTCAATTGCTCCTTCATGACGAATTTTCGTAGTTGTCAAGTCTAAAAATTTTGCATAAAATGCTCAATTTCTCGTATGATTATGCGATTTTATATGAAAATGGAAAAATCTTCAATTTTCTAGGCATTTGAATAAAATTTATATAATTATATTTTTACAAATATTTATGCAACGTTTTTGTTATGAATGAAAATAACTTCCCAAAAGTAAAAGAAACGTAGCTAATTTGGATTAAGGGGCAATCTTCAAAATAAAAATTACTTAAAATGATCCCTTAATAAAAGAGCCATGACCACCCCCCCCCCCCACACACACACACTAAAGGAGGGTTGAATCAGCCCTTGATTGTAGCATACTGTCTAATATAAATACGAATCCATAGTTCATATTCAGGGCATCACGAGAATATTCAAATATTTTTCAGATTAGTGGTGATAATTTTTGAAATTGGGTTTTCAGATTTGATAAATGTTTTCCAATTTTTTAATTTGGACATAATGTTTCATCTTAATAAACTGTGAACTTTTAAAATAGTATTATAAGTGCGTTGAAATATGCTTCATATTCTATGTTGGAGATAGGATTCTTTATTTTTTTTTTATTATCCTTTCAGTGTAAAGAATATCTTTCTATCTTTGACATTTCTTTTCTTTAATTTATTTTACTTCATTTTATTCTTCACGCTTTAGTTGTTCATTTTTACTTACCCATCATATTTAGTAAAGGGTACATCATGAATCCTTTTTAAAATCAATAATAAAAAAAAATGACGGATTTACACGTTTTATACCATGGAAATTTTGAAAAATATATTTTTAGAAAAAAAAATGCAGTATGTTTGTCTGTCTCTCTGTGTGACTGTAACCGCTCTATCTCTCATAAAAAAGACGATAGAGAATAGAAATTTGGGGTGTACTTAATGTGTAATAATGAGAAGAAGCCTATTGAACATCAGTAACTCGATTATCCGGAATTTTTTTTTTCGGCCTTTTGGAATATTCGTTCTTATAAAAGGTATATATAGTAATTTGTTAATATTAATTTATTTTAAGAAATTAAAGTAAAAGATAATAAAAAACTTAAATTTTGCATAAAGATTGAAGTTGATCGGATAACTAATTAGCGAGACATTTTTAATCAATCTTTTTCACTCTTCGATTTTTGTGATCCTGTATTTCATTGAAATTTCAACTCAAATCCCCATTCTAATTGGAAATGAGATCTTAATCCGACGCTTAAAATTATTATGAATTTTGAAGTTGTAAGGATGTTTCTTTTACGCATTTCCGTAGTGCTGGATTATCTCGTCAATAAAAACTATAGCCAAACTATACATTTAAGTGCCAATAATGGCTTACCGTAAATGGCACATTCCTTAGACATTAAACACGTTACGCGTGTTTCTTACGTCATGATTTACAAATGAGTTTTAATTCGATGTTTCATTTGCATTTTAATTAATATTTTACTAATTTTTTTCTATATTTAGAGTAAAGATTATGCCAATTTCCATAATTTACCAGTAGTTTGGCAATTTATACAATTTTTCGAAATTGGTCGACGGAATAATGAATTAGTATCCGCAATTCCGTAATAGAGCTTTACTAGGCACTGAAAATAATTAAATATATGCTTAAATTTTATTTTGGAATTGCACTTTATTTCATAAATATTTAAATGTTTTATTTTCATTTTTATATATTTTTTCGTAGCCATATTTAGTAAGTATTACATTGGCCCCCAACGACTATTTTTAGTATTCTTTCAATGTAAAAATTGTCTTACTATTTTTGTCTTTTTTGTCTTTTTTCTTTTGTGTGATACTGAATAATCAGGTAATTAATTATAAGTTTAATTTGCTGTGAAATTTGTGTTATGTTATTTAACAAGACACTAACAAAATCAAATTGTTAAAAATACTTTAAATTTGGACAATAATGACACATGTGATCAGGCGCGTAAATCCCGGGGGCATATGGGGGGATGCGGCACCCCCCCCCCCTGAGTAAATCAGTCGGAAATTTTTGCGTTTGGTCGGTAAACAATACACTTAATTGGAAAAAATGGTACTTATCTGTAAAAAAACCTATAAATTGGAAAAACGAAAAAAATAAGTAGGAAAATATACGTTTAGTCGGGAAAATGTCATTTACTATAAGGACTTACAAATTGGAAAAACGAAAAAATCAGTCGGAAAAATTCCCATTCAATAGGGGAAATGTACGTTTAGTCGGAAAAATGGTATTTACCTATAAGGACTTACAAATTGGAAAAATGGAAAAAATCAATCGGAAAAATGTGCGTTTAGTTGGAAAAATGCAATTGCAATTTTTGACCTTTAAAAGCATAAAATCTCCATTTCAATGCTCTAGGAGATAATCCTCCCGGGCAACACCCTGAAATTAGCACTGAACGTGGGGTAGGGGATTTTCCCCAGCTCTTTATCTACATTTATCTGTGATCAGAAAATTTGTGACACTTTGTCCTGATAAATTCAAAACCTTTTTTCTTTTTTTCTTTTTTTTCTTTCTAAAACATACCTTTTCATCCTTTAACGCCGAATAAAATGTCCGCTATTCGGAATGTCCGTTATTCAGAGATTAAACATACAAAAATTTAGGTTTCGGGAGTGGGGATTGGAAACCTTTCCGTTAAATAGAGGTATCCGCTATTCAGGAGTGTCCGTTATGGAGGTTGTACCGTATCTTTTTTAATTCAATAATCTTTAAGGAAAACCGACTAGCAAATCGGGCGAAGACTGCCAGTAGGGGGAACTGGAGAACATTGATACAGTTTTTTTCAAAAAAAAATTTTCGTGTCTAGAAAGCAGAAATTTCAAGTTATTTTTCTATGTGATGTCAGCAAAACCTGTGTAGTGTGTTATAAAAATATACAATCGTTGTTTTATGTATTATTTTTGCATGTAATTTTTAAAAAATCAAAAAAAGTAATTTGTATCAATGTGCCCCATTCCCGGGGCAGATTGATATACTTTGACACGTCTGGGAAAAATGGAGACAAAATAACACCAATGCATATTTTTCATAGAAAATGGTTAGTAAACCATTTTATATATATTTATAGACATTAAAATCGCACACAGTTTATTTGTAAGCGATATTAAAGCAATCAAAATGAAATGTATAATGACCTGATGTTCTGGCTGTTCCTTGTCTGTATGTTGGCTGTGGTAACTTTGTCATATCTGGCAATTTAACCCCAGAATTATCTTCTTTCTTAGGAAAGGTGAAAGAATTACCAGGTTTTCTGTTTATAAAAATGACTTCAATTCTTCAGTTAATTCTACTAGCACTAGATATTGTGTAAGTTTGTACGTCTCCTGTTTGCAAAAATACTGTAAAATGTTCTAATATAAAGAAATTAGAACTATTTCACTTCTATAAAAACTAATAGTAGAAATTTTTGACGAAAAACGGTTGAATTAAGGAGTGTATGGTAAAAAAAAAAAAAATAAATAAAATAAAAGCTTATGAAAAAATGAACTAGAAAAGGATTTAGGTTGTATCAATGTGCCCCATACAGCCATTTTGAATAAAATGAGTCGCAAATCCAACACTTCATAATTTATCTAACAATAAAGAATGAGGAACTGATAAAGAGTAGCTTTACATGCGAGTGAGGGTATTCTTTTCGGCTGAAAATACTGGAACAGTTGTATAATACCATTTCAATTGTGCAACTCAAATTTACTTTTGACCCCCCAAAAAAACAATTAAACACCCATCCCATTCCATCAAACTATTGAATCATTCCAAAACTTTCCGTATGTAGTTAATTTCACTAGTATCACCTTTTGAAGCCGTTGTGAAATTTCATGTAATGACCCTGTGTGCTGTACAGGGGGTGTATCAATGTGCCCCAAATATCAATGTGCCCCAGTTCCCCCTATATATATGTGTGAATGCATATGTGTGTGTGTGTTATATAAACATTTCATTTTGCAATATTCATGTAGAATATTCTAAATTTCCGGCATATTCTTTATCTCCCTATTTTTTAATAATACCTGTTATTTGTTTCTATTTAATTTCCCTTTAATTTTAAAACGCGTATATTAATAAATATCTCATTCAAAATCTTAATCTAGAGTTTTTAGTCCTTTATAAATTTTATCAGCTATCCGATCTATAATATTCTGAGAGAAGCTAGTTACTATTTTCGAATGTTTGAAAAATCATTTTGTTATTTTTATTTTCAATCTTGATTCCTCTAACCTATGTTCCCACGCTTTTTCGATGCTAGGCTTTTTACCTCAAAAACACCACGCTACGAGGCTTCTTAAGCCACTCCCCCTCCCGAGTGATTAGCTTAGGTGCCCATCTCTTGATGCACTCCTTCCCTGATTGGGTCATTTCTGTACTACGTCGATATCTGTCGTTCTCTGCGGATCTAACAAAAATCAGATGCAGTTACTTCGGAGCTTAGATTTCTGTCTTGTTTGAAGTGTTTCGACATACATTATCTTCTGTCTACGACATTTGTAGTTTTTTAAATTTTCTTTTTAAAATCATATAGTATGACATAATGATTCGTGCCAAAGAATGAAGGGCTTACGAATTTTTTCATATGTTAATTTTTCATGTTTAACCCTTTCAAGGGCAGAAGATTTCTGTTCCTAAAATGATGAAATAATTGACTGACACCAGAATAGTAAAGCGAATTTCTTAGAAAATGTAAATCCGCTATTTTGTACTTTCATTACAAAAGGAAAATTTTACTAAAATATTCTTGGTGTCATTTGCCACTTTTTTAATTAAAATTAAGTGGCTAGACCCTCTAGCCACCGCCCTTGAAAGGGTTAATGAATAAACAATTCAGAAAACAAACTGGCTCCATTTCTGGTAAAGAAGTCACCGAATTATGGAATCCATTGCCTTGCTACGCTCTGACCGTATAGATTAGTAGTACGACTGCAAATCAACTACCTTGTATTCTCAATTTCAATTCTCTGATATCAGCTATTATCAAGAATTTCACACAAGTTGACTAGATTTGTTGACTGCAGAATAAAGCTGTTATCAGATTCACGAACTTTAGGAGCAACAAACTTTTTAGCCGATTTTAACCCCAACTTTTTCCCGTTCAAAGAAAGAAAAAGGTTACAATTGTCTTTGAAAAAGTTGGATTAAAAGCCGGAAAAAAAGTCCTACTAGTGCCGTTAATATTAGTAGTAGGAAAAGGAGAGTACGGGCTCAAGCGCAGGTGGGGCTGTGGGGCCGTCCCGCCTGCTCCTCCGGCTGCCCCACCTGCTCCTCCGGCTGCCCCACCTGCTCCTCCGGCTGCCCCACCTGCTCCTCCGGCTGCCCCACCTGCTCCTCCAGCTGCCCCGCCTGCGGTCCCTCCTGCTCCCACCATCTCACCGCCGCCCTCCTGCGCCCCCTAGTGGAAAAAAGGAACATTCTATTATAACAGGATAGGTGAACAACCTTCCCTAATTAAAAATATTATCAATCACATCTCAACATTGAATCATACTATAAGATGAAGATTAATTTTGTATTTGAATTTTAAACAACCGTAATTTTAATGAGTATTATTAATTAAGCGAAACAATTAAAATTTCAGTTTTTAACCATTTTATTTAGATTTCTTCAACTACAAGATGAGATTATCAATTTAACTCAAGAAAGTTAAACATATATTTGAATTTTGCTTCATAGACATCTTAATGAGTAGTATTAATTAAGTAAAAACAATAGAAAATATCCAGTTTTATAGAAAAAGACTGATTTCTTACGATTTTTATCAACTATATGATCAATGTAACAACTTAAAAGTTGGAAGTTAAACATGTATCCTAGTTTTTCAACAGCTATAGCCTTAATGAGTATCGTTAATTAAGTAAAAAAAACAATGGAAAATATCAAGTTTTATGGAAAAAGACTGATTTCTAACGATTTTTATCAACTTAAGAGAGAAAACTTAAACATACATTTCAGTTTTTCAACAGCTATAACCTTAATGAGCATTCATAATTAAGTAAAAAACAATGGAAAATATCGATTTTATAGAAAAAGACTGATTTCTTACGATTTTTATCAACTGCAACATCAGTGTATCGACTTACAAGTTGAAAGTTAAACATGCATTCTAGTTTTTCAACAGCTATAATCTTAATGAGTATCGTTAATTAAGTAAAAAACAATGGAAAATATCAAGTTTTATAGAAAAAGACTGATTTCTTACGATTTTTTCAACTCAAACTTCAGAATATCAATTTGATAGAAAGAAATTTAAGCATGCATTCCAGTTTTGGACAACCATTTCCTTCATGAACATTATTAATTAAGCAAAACAGAAAATATTAAATTTTTAACTGATTTCTTCATATTTTTTATTTATTTATTTATTTTTTAATATAAAATCAGAATACACAACTTAAAATAGAAATTTAAACATATTTTTTAGTTTTTGAACAGTCGTTACCTCAAAGAATTTCGATAATTGAACAATTAACAAAGGAAACTAATGATTTTTTAACGAAAAAAGACGAATTAAACGAATTTGGTTAACTTTTACTCTAATTGGAAATTTCATCGTACTTTATGTATACCAACTAAGTAGAATTTTAATGCATAAACGAATAATTTAAAGAAATCCCCAACACACAAATGTGAACCTGCAGAGCATTTCTTATTACGTCATATCTAAACTAAAACTTTTTTCTGCAACCCCACCATGCATGCATTCCAGGTAGGGGAACATAACAAAGAATCTTGACGTCACAACTTACAAAGGTATACAAATGTTTACGTTCAAGAAAAAGTATCACATAGAGTGAAAAAAAAGAAGAGATTTAAGTTATTTATCCATTCTAGTTTTATAACAGTTACTACAACATCTCCAAATTAAAATTTGGAAGTCATAATGAGTATAATTAATTAAGCAAAATAATAGAAATATTAGTTTTTCAGAGGGGAAAAGACGAATTTAAACAAATTTTATTAGTTTTACACTAGTTTAATAATAATTTTAAGGAGGAAAAAGACGAATTTAAACTTTTTTTTTTTAGTTTTACACTATTTTTTCTCATCTCCAACATGGATATATCAATTTTAACAGAAGAATTAAACGTATATTATAGTTTTTAACAACAAAATCTTAACAAGTATCATTAATTAAACAAAAATAAATATCAGTTTTAAAGAAAAGACGAATTTGAATAATTTTACACTAGTATTTTCAAAAGCAACATGGAAATATCAATACTTATTCACATATTTCACTTATTCACTGTATTCAATACTATATTTAATAAATTTGGATACACTTTAAGAATTTCCTAATCTATAATTAAATATTAGCTGTATATTTAATGTTACCCATGTTTTCAACATTAGTTCATAATCGTGAATTTTGTATTTTAAATACCATGTATTCAGGTTCAGATTATTTTCACTTGAAATCATACAGAATTTTTTAACAGAGTTTGTTTTTGAAATCATTGAAGCAACTGTATTTAATATTTTTAACACCAATTTTCTAAGATTTTCTAACATTTTCCGATTATACATTCTTCAGAAGTACATTTCTAAATGCTACAATCACTTTACATATCGAAAAGATATCATTGAAGCAACTGTATTTAATATTTTTAATACCAATTTTCTAAGATTTTTTAACATTTTCCGGTTATACATTCCTCAAAAGTTATTATTACGTATTCTAAACAATAGCAAATATTAATTTTAAGAATAAAAAGACGAATTTAAACAAATTTTATTAGTTTTACACTATTTTTTCTCACCTCCAACACGGATATATCAATTTTAACAGAAGAATTAAACGTATATTTTAGTTTTTAACAACAAAAATGTAATAAGTATCATTAATTAAACAAAAATAAATACCAATTTTCAAGAAAAGACAATTTTTTACACAAATTTTCAACTTTGAAATACATCGCTTACATATATTGTTACAGTATATTACTAAACTTAAACTTTTTAAAAAGTTTGAATGTCTTTACAAAGGGTTCATACTTATATTTTTCACGTCTTGACTGCATTCGAAATCTTACAACAAAAGTATACTTTTATTATTATTATTATTATTCTAGAAAACCTAAAAAATCGTTTCTTGCTGCTTTAGACACTTGACATATTAAAACTACTCTACCCATATAATTAATCAAATTAGGACATGATTCATCTTACACTTCAAAATTTCTGAATTTTTACAATACTTATTTTCATCAAACTTTATTCTTGATCCTATATATTTTAATAGCACAGAATTTTCACATCTGTTTTTATCTACTTATCAGAAAATTATTAAAACACCCAACAACATTTTTCAAATATGAATATTATCTTTACAATTTAATGATGCAAAACATACACGAATACAAAGTTTAATTTTTACAAACATTTCATATTTCAAACCAAACTATTCGAAATTTTCACAACGTAAGAGCAAACATTAGACGAACTTTTTAACATTAATATTGCTTAGATCTTTTCATCATAACTTTTAACTAAGATAATTATCCATTTTTAGGTTGATTGTCGAAAAACTGTAACTGAAATTACATAAACTTAATGTAAAAAACCATGTTCTCACACAATTTCTTGAAATTCAACAAAGAATTGACTATTACTCCAATACTTATCTACTTCAATCTCGACTCTCGATAGTATATAGATATTACATCATTACATACTTACAACTCTTTTCAAACGTTTATCAGAAAATCAAGCCAATCAAAGTCTAGTAGTTATCACACCTGTTCCTCAGAAATATTACTATCATATGAAACAGTAAAGAAAATTAATAGATATTTAATATTTAATAACTTCATACGTGAAATTACTGTCGAATGAGAATACTAATAATCAATAAAATCAACTGTTGGACAAAAAAATAGTACAGATTACCGAAAATTCAAATCATTTTTTCTACAAAAATTACAAAAATTAACAAATGAATGACCAGTTAGAGAAATAATTAAAAAAAATAATGAACATATTTACAAATTTATTAAAATCACACCTTTTTCTGGATTACAAACCACAATTTCTTGAAAAATTTAACACCGAATTTGTAAGATTTTAATCCTAGTATTACATACACTCAATAAATATTCAAAATTAACAAAAAAATAATTTTTTTAGTCTCATCAATAAGCAGAAATTCTATATTAAAAGAATATTTTCATAGTAGTACTTATAAAAATGAGAGTTTACAAACTGATTTTCATAATTTTATCACATTTAAACTTAATTTTTATACATAAAACATTATTTAATCAAATTTTATACTTTCTAATTCAGTAAAATTCAATACTTTTTTAGTTTTTAAACCAATACCACAATATTTATTTACATCAAACTTGATTCTTTACCTTTTATATTTCCACATTACACAAGTGAGTTAAATACTAACTTGGAACGGGAGTTGAAGTCAATTGATTCAATTCGATTTTCATCGTATACGCATTTCCCCTACACGAAATTTCTTACTTCTATAATCATCTAATGTATTAAAACTAATCTACTCATATTTTTAATCAATTCATCAGATGTTTCATCTCGCACTTCTGAATTATCATCCACCAAGTTGCTTAAAATATAAATACTATCTTTAAAGTTTTAATGTAGTATACATGACTAATCTTGAGTTTCCATCTATACTATTAATCAAATTATCATATGTTTCATCTTACAGTTCAACGATTTCTGAATTATCGTCCATCTAGTTGTTTAAAATATTAATAAAATGTTTATAGTTTTTGATTATACATAGTATGTATGAATACAATCTTTAATTTTTAACAGTTCATATTTCAAATAACCTATTTTCGAAACCAAACTATGTGAATTTTACCACAATACTTATCATCATACAGAGATTTGTGTTTCATACTTTTTCTAAAAATTATCAGATATGTACTCCTCAGAGGAATTTCTATCATATGAATAAATGAAAAAAAAATTAATTTATATTAAACGTACAGCGAAATTTGATTGCAATATATATGTATTTAATAAAAATAAATAAATGAGCGATTATTTATACATTAAACCTTTACTAAATATATATTTCTTGCGTTATAAAGATGTTTCAACAAGATGAACCAAAACAGCAGCAAACTTCAGAAATTAATGATCTGAATGATTCATCCGTAGCACATGTAGCGTTAATGAATAATACATATGTAAGTACTTATATGAAAAATACTAGAATTCGTATATGAATCGTAATTAGAGTAAATATAAAATGATTTGTCTTACTGCCTACACTTTAACAAATGCCTTTTTACCTATATTGTTGAAAAGAATCCTAATTGTTTGCATTTTATTTCTATTACAGATGTGTTCTATTTGCTACAAACATTTCTTAAGTAAATCGAATTTAACAGAACATACAAAAATCCATACAGGTGAAAAACCTTACACTTGGGAAGATTACCAAATGCTGTTTTCAAGAAGGCGTGAATCAAAAGTGCACACATCATCATATAAAGCATCGTCAGTTATATGTAAACTTAGTGAGGATATTCAAAAATTATTCAGACGTTTGAAGAATTTAGACATAAAGGAAGATATTTAGACTATATATCCATCATATTTTCATAACACTTACCACAATATCTCAAACTTAAAATTTGGAAGACATACACACTGCTGAAAAGTAATTTTGTTACCCGTGATTCTTCTAACCAGCATGAATGTATAGATATTATTTTGCAATGTATCCTTTAAATGCTCACATTAAATATTCCTTTATATACATATATCGTTGTGTTTATTTTTTAAAAACCTATTACATTAATAAAATAGGTTACACACACGTACATACACATAACATTTTAAGTGAAACAACACTCTCACAACTTAAAAAATGCATAAGAACATACAAAAATAAGCAGATGTATGAAAAAATATGCAAATTTACAAAATAATTTCACTGTTTTCTAGAAATACCAACAAAAAATATTTAAAGTATAAAAAAATTACAAAAGTGAAAAGAAAAAACACAAATGTAAAACAAAAATCACAAAGTGAAAAACTCACAACAAAGTTTTTGAAAAAAAAAAAATTTACAACAAAAATTTTTTTACAAAAACCAAAACTTCAAAAATATTTTTTGCTTCAATGATTTCAAAAACAAACTCTGTTAAAAAATTCTGTATGATTTCAAGTGAAAATAATCTGAACCTGAATACATGGTATTTAAAATACAAAATTCACGATTATGAACTAATGTTGAAAACATGGGTAACATTAAATATACAGCTAATATTTAATTATAGATTAGGAAATTCTTAAAGTGTATCCAAATTTATTAAATATAGTATTGAATACAGTGAATAAGTGAAATATGTGAATAAGTATTGATATTTCCATGTTGCTTTTGAAAATACTAGTGTAAAATTATTCAAATTCGTCTTTTCTTTAAAACTGATATTTATTTTTGTTTAATTAATGATACTTGTTAAGATTTTGTTGTTAAAAACTATAATATACGTTTAATTCTTCTGTTAAAATTGATATATCCATGTTGGAGATGAGAAAAAATAGTGTAAAACTAAAAAAAAAAAGTTTAAATTCGTCTTTTTCCTCCTTAAAATTATTATTAAACTAGTGTAAAACTAATAAAATTTGTTTAAATTCGTCTTTTCCCCTCTGAAAAACTAATATTTCTATTATTTTGCTTAATTAATTATACTCATTATGACTTCCAAATTTTAATTTGGAGATGTTGTAGTAACTGTTATAAAACTAGAATGGATAAATAACTTAAATCTCTTCTGTTTTTTCACTCTATGTGATACTTTTTCTTGAACGTAAACATTTGTATACCTTTGTAAGTTGTGACGTCAAGATTCTTTGTTATGTTCCCCTACCTGGAATGCATGCATGGTGGGGTTGCAGAAAAAAGTTTTAGTTTAGATATGACGTAATAAGAAATGCTCTGCAGGTTCACATTTGTGTGTTGGGGATTTCTTTAAATTATTCGTTTATGCATTAAAATTCTACTTAGTTGGTATACATAAAGTACGATGAAATTTCCAATTAGAGTAAAAGTTAACCAAATTCGTTTAATTCGTCTTTTTTCGTTAAAAAATCATTAGTTTCCTTTGTTAATTGTTCAATTATCGAAATTCTTTTAGGTAACGACTGTTCAAAAACTAAAAAATATGTTTAAATTTCTATTTTAAGTTGTGTATTCTGATTTTATATTAAAAAATAAATAAATAAATAAAAAATATGAAGAAATCAGTTAAAAATTTAATATTTTCTGTTTTGCTTAATTAATAATGTTCATGAAGGAAATGGTTGTCCAAAACTGGAATGCATGCTTAAATTTCTTTCTATCAAATTGATATTCTGAAGTTTGAGTTGAAAAAATCGTAAGAAATCAGTCTTTTTCTATAAAACTTGATATTTTCCATTGTTTTTTACTTAATTAACGATACTCATTAAGATTATAGCTGTTGAAAAACTAGAATGCATGTTTAACTTTCAACTTGTAAGTCGATACACTGATGTTGCAGTTGATAAAAATCGTAAGAAATCAGTCTTTTTCTATAAAATCGATATTTTCCATTGTTTTTTACTTAATTATGAATGCTCATTAAGGTTATAGCTGTTGAAAAACTGAAATGTATGTTTAAGTTTTCTCTCTTAAGTTGATAAAAATCGTTAGAAATCAGTCTTTTTCCATAAAACTTGATATTTTCCATTGTTTTTTTTACTTAATTAACGATACTCATTAAGGCTATAGCTGTTGAAAAACTAGGATACATGTTTAACTTCCAACTTTTAAGTTGTTACATTGATCATATAGTTGATAAAAATCGTAAGAAATCAGTCTTTTTCTATAAAACTGGATATTTTCTATTGTTTTTACTTAATTAATACTACTCATTAAGATGTCTATGAAGCAAAATTCAAATATATGTTTAACTTTCTTGAGTTAAATTGATAATCTCATCTTGTAGTTGAAGAAATCTAAATAAAATGGTTAAAAACTGAAATTTTAATTGTTTCGCTTAATTAATAATACTCATTAAAATTACGGTTGTTTAAAATTCAAATACAAAATTAATCTTCATCTTATAGTATGATTCAATGTTGAGATGTGATTGATAATATTTTTAATTAGGGAAGGTTGTTCACCTATCCTGTTATAATAGAATGTTCCTTTTTTCCACTAGGGGGCGCAGGAGGGCGGCGGTGAGATGGTGGGAGCAGGAGGGACCGCAGGCGGGGCAGCTGGAGGAGCAGGTGGGGCAGCCGGAGGAGCAGGTGGGGCAGCCGGAGGAGCAGGTGGGGCAGCCGGAGGAGCAGGTGGGGCAGCCGGAGGAGCAGGCGGGACGGCCCCACAGCCCCACCTGCGCTTGAGCCCGTACTCTCCTTTTCCTACTACTAATATTTATCGCCTATTCGTATCAATCGCTTATGTCTGATTCGTTGAAATGTTCGATGTTGGATGAAAAATCTCGGCTAGCCCAGACTTTTTTGGAACTGTGGAAAAAAGTTGGGGAGACATTGCTGTTTGCTGCTCTGAGTTTTGGGAGGGTATTTCGAGAAAAGTTGGGGGAAATCAAGTGTTGGCTCAAAAGTCTTTCGAAATGTTGGTGAATCTGATAGCAGCTTAACGCAATCTTTCATAAGCCGCCAGGATTCCATGAAATTAATGTATGATATTTTATATACTGTATTTACGCGTGTATAACGCGCACCCCTACTTTGCAAGAAAAAGCGGCGATTTTTAAAAATCTCGTATATAACACGCACCATAAATTTGATATGCAAATGAATAATTGACTAATTGAATTTCAATAAAGAAAGTCGAAACAAGCATTACAACGGGACCAAAACAAGATGAAAATCCATTTTTAGACTTCGGTTAGGGAGTGAATGATGGCTGTGAGAATTGCTAATTAGCGTTTATATAATGTTAATGTGTTAAAAAGTGCAAGGAGTGAAATAAAGATGCAGTAATACTTCTATTAAATAATATTTTCTTAGTAATTATGTCTCCTTTGATTCATATGTATATCGTGTGATTACATCTGGCAGTTTAAAAAAAAAAAAAAAAATCCGTGTATAACGCGCACTCAAAAGTTTTGCCCTTTTTTTGAAAAAAAAATTGCGGGTTATACACGAGTAAATACGGTATATGTATGTATATACGGATACATACATACATGTATGCAGTGGTGTAGTCGCAAAAATAAGAGAGTATACGCTCTAAGCAGAAGGTATACGCTCAAGGGCAGAGGATATACCCTAGAGTATATATACTGTCGCTTTCTTTGGAAAACAGAGTATACGGTGTTCCTTAAAAAAATCCAGAGAGTATACGGCATATACTCGCGTATACCCTGCACTACATCCCTATATGTATGTATATTATAGTCGGTATTTTATTTTTCATACTACTCGGAAATTTTCCTTCTTGGAGTCGGAAATTTATGAGTCTACACCTCCCTACGAACCAAGGGTGGTTTACTCCCCTGCATGTGATGTACGTTTTTAAACACTGGGGGTAAAAAAAGTATTGAATGCATATAAAGAACAGAATAATAAACTAAATAGTAAAAATGAAAATAATTTTATAAGAAACGTAATTTATTAATGAAAATTGGCATTTACTGCCACATTTTATCTCTCAGGAGCAGTTATGTCTGTGTTCCGTCTGTTAATTGATTGTCTCAAAATATTGTCAACGTTTAAATGTGTCCCAAGAGACAAATTTGTCTTATTTCACAGCTTAACTCCCATCGAATTTATTATGTTCGTGAAATAGTACATGGAGGACTTGCTAATGCATTTTACAATAAAATATAAAATGATACTAAACTTTTAAAAATTGTTTGTCATACTTTGAACATTTTAATAAATTGCTATGGTGATATTTATTTTTTAAATCGATTTATCAAAAAGTGAAGTAAAATTTGTCGTACGAAAGATTTTATGTACATTGTTTTAAAATGAATTTTGAATACAAAATAGCTTAGTTAAAATAAATTAGTCGGATGTGTCATTTCCAAAACATTTTTCTCTCTCATACTTGTTAATACTTCAGGCTATAAAATTCGCTAACATTGTGTCTGAATTAGGTGACAATCTGCGTCTATCATGTGGATTCTAAAGATGGAAATTCCATGTTTTAATTCTTGAGATATGATTATCGTTAAAAATCGTATAGATCCTGAGAAATTCACCCTAACAGCGCCACTTGTAGAGTTATTTACACCAAAATCTAATCAGCAACAACTCATGTCAATGTCTAAAAGAATTTTAAGTTAGATGAAAATCTGTGCATTAGTAGTCGCGAAAAATACAAGCCTAATAGCTCCACCTGTTAGGTTATTTACAACAAAATTTAACAACACCATTTTACATCAAGGACTAATTGTATCTGAAATTTGATGTAAATTGAGGCATTAGTGCCTGAGAGAGTTATTGCAGAAACCGTGAGAAATGCAATAAAGCAGTTATTTACACCGAACTAACACGAAATATCTCTAAGACGATTTATAATAAAAAGTAATCAATACAAATTATATAAGTGACTGGCTGAATATAAAGTTTTTTAAATTTTATGTATAAATTATTGAGGTAGAATGTGCAAAAAATTTGTGTCACATACAGATCGAATTACAGACTAACAGACAGAGGCTTTCTAAATATTATCAAATCGTGTTCAAAGCCTTCTGAAGCGCATAAATTCGTCGAAAATCGTGAGTAGTAAATTTTCACGAATACAAAACTTTGTGGATCTTTTTGATGTTCTCAGAAATTTGTAGACTATTTTAACTGCTTCAAAAGAAAATGAGATCTGGGAATTAGATAATTTACCAGATGGCGCCAAAGCTACACTATGCAGTTGGGTGTATAGATTTAAAAAAGATCCAGGTAGTAATATTAAAAAAATTTAAAAATTTAAATTAACAAATTACAACGACCATTTTGAAAATGATATTTTCAAAGATTAAAATTTTAGACTTATTAAATTTTAAACTTAATAAATTCTATATAAAGAAAATAATTACAAACATCATTTTTATGATGATCAAAACGTGGCTTACGTAATAACAGAGTCCTATATTACGCACGCCATGAATTAAGCAATAATATTCCTGAATCAATCGTAAATAAATTTAAAATGAAATTTCAGATTTACAATATTCGGTATTTCAAATTTATAAACATGTAAACATCGTTCGTTTTCAATTTTTACACCGTCGATATGGGAAAAATTATTACTTTTTTTTCATTGTGGCAACAGAAGTATTCCATTTCCGGACATTAAACATGGACCAATCAGAAAATGAATAAAATCTGGACATCACAAGGTATGTCTCAGATATTTCTAGATCGAAAGCAACAACCATTTTCCAATTGATTTAAAAAAAAAAAGAAAAAAGATTTTATTTGAAAAAAATGATATTTTGATTTTTGAAAACTGATTAATACAATGTTAAAATCTTTCCAAAAAAAAAAAAAAAAAAAAAAAAAAAAAACACTTGCATTTGTTTCTAAAATCATAGTTCGTACGTGTACCGTTGTTTTCAAGATGAAATACTATCACTTTCTTAATAGAAAAATAAATCTAATTCAATTGCGCGAAATTTCACTTTGTTTAAGAAGAGATTTTCTGTAGGAAAATGCTGATACTAAATTATTTCCTGGTCATAAAATTGCAGAACACGCACGCAACATACAAAATTCTTCTTTAAATTTCGAAAATGTAGTGGTTTATGAAGACAATGAATTGCTTTTCGAGATCTTTCGCTTCCTGAAAAATAATGTATTACATTTTTGTAAACAATCAGAAATATATGATTAAATTTTCTAAGGACTTCACAACCAAAAACAAATGCCATTAAATCGTCAACTACTAGAATGTTTAATTATTTAACAATAAAAATCTCGTGTCATAATTTTCTTTAATATTCGATCTTTTCAACATTTATTTTGAATATAATCTTTCAATGAAAAAAAATAGTTTATCACTGAAATAAAATTTTAATTTTCTATTCTAGTATATTTAATTTTTCCTTTTTCATAAAATATTTTACTGTATTTGTCTGAAAACTTTTGATATGTATTTTGAAGTTTCAAGAATGAATTCACACATAAATTATTTGCTGAAATAAAAATTTCCATATCATAGAAATGTTCAGCAAAATAATGAATTTCAATGCTATTTCATTGAAAACATAATTTAATTTTTCTGCTACCACATTTGGTTTGGCACACATATTCTCCCTGAGCGAATATTTATTTTATACAAATACGATTTTATGACATGTTCATTGTAAGGAAAATACATATTTGAAATAAAATGTGATTTTAATATTTTATTTGAAGTTATTCTTATTTAGTTTACCATTACAATAAAATATTTAAAATTTGTTTTTAATACAAACGAGTAGATAATGTCTGATTTATCTTTATTAATAAAACTCGCATAACTTTTATTTTTCTTTAATTATACCATTCAAACACTAATAACGAATCATGACAATCACTTTGATTACGAGGTTAAATTAAGGACATTGATGTTCTGTTAGTTTCGTGGACTCTGAACTTTTTGAAATAGACGCAGGATTTAAAATAAATAAATATCTAGGAAAATTTAAAGTTTATCATGAGTCTAATAGCTGTAGATAGCTGAAAGACATAAAAAATAACATTACAAAGATTTTTTTTCTTACTAATTGTAATAACCAGTTAATATTTCTGAAGCGTTTTGTTTAATCTAAACTGCAATTTGATTAACTCATTACAACTCAAATTATATTATTTTTTTATTATTTTTGATTGGATTTATTAGCATAAATCACGTAAATGTTCGTTTTGTTTTGCTTCATGATGTTCCTGTGGCTGCCAATTTTTTTAGGTAGCTTTCATTACAAAAAGTAAAAAGCTACCTATTGCAGCCGTCCGGGGGAAAGCACTTCCAGAAAATTTTGGTATATTTTCACCGATCATGACCCCCAGACCCCAAAACCACCCTCCGTTCAAATGTTGACATATATATATATATATATATATATATATATATAACCATATATATATATATATATATATATATATATCTGATTTTTGTCATGCGATAACTAACGTATTTATGAACCGATTTGAATGAAACTTGGTATTTACATAGTACATACAAATGTCTCGACCGAGTTCGTTGGTCAGCATCATCCGCCATTTTGTTTCAAAATGGCGGCCATTTTAATTTTTTAAAAAAATTTAAAATTTAAAATTAAATGCGAAAAAATTAAAAATTGAAAAATATTTTTCTTTTACGTGTTAGAACATAAAACAAAGATTCCAGAACACTTTTTATTTTGTCTATATCTTAAAAAATGATTGAGTTATAGCACTTTGAATTTTTCTTACGTCTGACATTTTGAAACGATCTGATTTTTGTCATGCTATAACTAACGTATTTATGAACCGATATCAATGAAACTTGGTATGTACATATTACATACAAATGTCTCAACCGAGTTCGTTGGCCAGCGACATCCGCCATTTTGTTTCAAAATGATGGCCATTTTAAATTTTTAAAAAAATTTAAAATTTAAAATTAAATGCGAAAAAATCAAAATTTGAAAAATATTTTTCTTTTACGTGTTAGAACTTAAAACAAGGATTCCAGAACACTTTTTATTTTGTCTATATCTTACAAAATGATTGAGTTATAGCACTTTGAATTTTTCTTATGGCTGACATTTGAAACGATCTGATTTTTGTCACGTGATAACACGCGTATTTATGAACCGATTTCAATGAAACTTGGTATGTACATAGTACATACAAATGTGTCGACCGAGTTCGTTGGCCAGCATCATCCACCATTTTGTTTCAAAATGGTGGCCATTTTAAATTTTTTCAAAAATTAAAAATTTAAAATTAAATGCAAAAAAATCAAAATTTGAAAAATATTTTTCTTTTGCGTTTTATAACTTAAAACAACGATTCCAGAACACTTTTTATTTTGTCTATATCTTTCAAAATGATTGAGTTATAGCACTTTGAATTTTTCTTATAGCTGACATTTTGAAACGATCTGATTTTTGTCACGTGATAACACGCGTATTTATGAACCGATTTCAATGAAACTTGGTATGTACATAGTACATACAAATGTCTCAACCGAGTTCTTTGGCCAGCATCATCCGCCATTTTGTTTCAAAATGCTGGCCATTTTAATTTTTTTTAAAAATTTAAAATTTGAAATTAAATGGGAAAAAAATAAAAGTTGATTTTTTTTCTTCTTTTTTTTTTTTTTTTTTTTTTTTTTTTTTTTTTTTTTTTTTTTTTTACGTATTAAAACTTAAAACAACGATTCCAGAACACTTTTTATTTTGTCTATATCTTAAAAAATGGTTGAGTTATAGCAATTTAAATTTTGCTTATGGCTGATATTTTTAAATTTTTCTGATCTGAACGATCCATCATGTTGCTTTAAAATGGCATACACTTTATGATATTGTAGAATTTGGTGACTCTCTAAATCGCTTAAAATAAAACCAGGTTGAATAAAAGATGACTAATTTCTAAAAATTCCTATTAATATTCAGTCTTGACCAAAACTAGTATTCAATCTTATAAAATCACTAATTTTATAAGATTATTTCCACTAATTTGAGCTTAGTATTTTGAACAATGTAACTTACTTTAAAATAAATAAATAAATATATAAGTATATGAAAGCTACCTCTTCCTCCCGGCATTGCCGGAAGGACTTTTTTCATTAAAATTGAAAACAAAATAGATACTTTTTTACCCTCAAATGTGGCGGAAATCATTTAGATTTAAATTAATTAATTTAGTAATTCAGTTGCATTAAAATATGTTTATTGCGTAAGAAAATTCGATATTGTGTCGTTCCACATCAAATCAGGCAGTAAAATATCACTATGTAACCCACCATCACAGATTTTAATGAAACTGCGTGTGTTTGTTCTTACTATGAAGATTATCTTTCTAACGAAAAATCACTTGCCCATCAACGTCCAATAGAAATAAAGACACGGCAGGCGTACTGAGAGATCCCCTAGTCGAGAATTTCATATAATTTGCGGGATTAATTCTAATTAATCCATTTTAACAATTTGATGTTTATTATTTCTATGATTCTAATAGGCATGGCATTACACAAACATACCATCAAAATTTGCTATCTAGGTTTTAAAAGCTGATGGTACACAGAATATCTCGTTCCCTGTCATTATGTATATCCAAATAATCCGAGTCTTTAAGTGTTAATGTATCGGCTAACTATCGACGACTTTTTTACAAAAATCTTTATTAACAAACTTTTTGTACTTCTGCTGCAACAGGTATCTCTAGCGCTCCTCAACACCTTTGCTAAATATCTGTAAATCGAAATTTATGAGTAGTGGGAAAAATGCACTTTTCTAATAAACTACGTGACCTCGGTTAATCACTATTTTTTTTTCAAAGTTTAAATTAATAACTACTACCTCTAAGTTTTTCATAACTTTATTTTCAGTAGATTCAGAAATGGGAGGGAGGTATATTTTTGAATATTACTGAAAATATAATAGCTAAAATTGAAAGAAATGTACTTTTAAGTTCAGTGTTTCAAAGATTTCACACGATATCCTGCACAAAATATATTTAAAAGATTTTTTCTCAAGTAACCATTAGCCCCTTTTTATTTTTCCTATATATATTTGTGAATGTTTAATAAACTATAAGTATGTGGATCTATAGACTTTATTAGTTGTCCCAATATTAACTTTCCTCATTCAATAATTGACGGGTAAAATGGCCGGGGCAAATAGGCAGAGGAGTGATTTTAAAATGGTTCTGTTTTTATTTTTTTAAATATGTAATCCTAAAACTAAATCCTAAAATCTTATATTGCCGAAAAAGAAATTTTTAAATTTTTATTCTTAAATATATGATATCTTATTTGATATATAAAAGATGAATTTCTTACAAAATTAAAATATGGTGTCAAAATTAAGTTTTCGTATTGAGTTTAGTATAATTTGAGTATAAAACTGATCTATTTCTAATCTTATTTTTCAACATTAATTTAAAAAAAGAGATAATTTCCCATCCAAAACTAAATCGTCTAATCCTAAAACTAATACTTCTAATCCTGAAACTAAATCCTAAAATCTTATATTGCCGAAAAAGAAATTTTTAAATTTTTATTCTTAAATATGTGATATTTTATTTGATATATAAAAGATGAATTTCTTACAAAATTAAAATATGATGTCAAAATTAAGTTTTCGTATTGAGTTTAGTATAATTTGAGTATAAAACTGATCTATTTCTAATCTTACTTTTCAACATTAATTTTAAAAAAGAGATAATTCTCCATTGAATGGCTATTTACATTTTCTTTAGAATAATTTTAAGATTAAAATGTGCAAAATTTTATTTATTTATTTTATTTTTATATATATTTATATATTTGGCAAACTGTTCATGTATTTTTTAATTTTTCGGTAAAGCTTTGTTTTATTCAGATTTAATATAACTTGTCAAAATTGAAACTGTAGAGAAATATTTTTCAAAAAAATCATTTAAATTTTAAAAAGAGATAAAGGTCAAATCAGATATAATAACTTTTAAAAACAGTTTTAAAAAATTAAATTAAAAAATTGATCTCAGTTCCATATTAAATAACGCTTATAAAACTTTAAAACTATTATTGTACGAATGAGAAATTTAAAAAAAATGCGTTTTTACTTTAAAAAATTCGATAAATCTGAGGTATCCTTTACATAGTAGAATGATAAATATGAGTTAATCTGTTTCTAAACTCCAAAACTCTGATATATTATTTAAGTTATGCAAAGAAAAAATTGCATCTAATAAAGATTTTCAATTCAATAAGACTGTTCTACGGTATTGCAAATTTTGTCCTCTTTTTTGCAAATATGATTCTCTTAGTAAGACATGGATATTTTATTGGAAAAAAAATTATAAATGAAAATGATATTTTATATGTATTTATTGTTTGGATAGGGTATATTTAAATGAAACATATTTTTCTACTTTTACTTGTAATTTTAGAAAAATTTAGCACCATAAAGTAATATTTAAATTTTGCTAGGCATTACATAACAGGATTATATGTAATTTACATTTATATAATTTTCACAATTTCTTGAATACTGCTTTTAAATTTAAAATCTGTGAATAATGCTATCGGTGAAGAACTCAACAAGTAATTAATTCGTTATTTCATCTTTTTGTCACTATAAAAATTCAGCTCTAAAATATGACTGGAATATAATGAATAAATCTGATAATAAATAAATAAATAAATAAAAGATTATTGAAGAATTTAGGATTTATTTTAGACTTTCTGCGTTAGTGTAATGTTTATAATAACTATATCGATCAGAATCTGTTGTATGCGTACACCAAAGAGTAAGTGGTGACCCAATTATGTCCCGAAAGTTGATGCACAACAGAAACAACGGGTTCAAAATACCTCCCAAATTTGCATGCAGCAGTATTATTTTTACATATTTTAAAATTCTCTACTTGACTTTATTAGCTGTATTAACTATTCTATATGCATATTTACTCACATTCAATCCAATAACTTTTAAGATGGAATAAAGATTATTGCAACAAAATGTTTTTAATTGCGTTCATAATTGTGTAAATACGTGGAACCTATAGTCGTTGTTCAGTCCGTAGGTCTGTCTGTCCTTCTGTCCGCATATAATACAGAAAAAACTATACTAAACGGAATCTTCTAAAATTTAAAATATATACAATTGTTGCATAACTTTTTCGAGTTATTTCAAATTTATGGAAATCCGGTGTACAGTTTAATTACAGGGACAATCAAAAGTATTCCGTTACATTACGGCAAATGGAAAAAAATAACTTCAAGTGCATTTTAATGATGTTATATCCTTTCGAACATAACAACATTGATATTCATCTATGAAGTATATACTAATATATACGTTCTGTACAGTGTGTGATGCAAAGATTATTTGTCATTAATTTACAGAGCGCCACACGAAAGTATTACATTACATAATGATACAGAGGGAAACATTGTTTTGTAGCGTTTGGACACATTAAACTATTTCCCATTTTAGGAAATTGATATACGTTACTGAGGTTCACTAAAACTTAGTTCCTGTATACTAAAAACCAGATATTATTTAGGGGGACACACAAAAGATTTCGGATACTATACTGTATCCGTAGTATTGCATAGTATTGTGAGGGAGTGTCCTGTGTGATAAAGGCACTCTAGCATTTTAGTGAGATCGTGACGTCAATGTTTTAACATGTATAGCGTGAAAGTGACATCTATCCTTTATTCAACTCTAACTTTCCAGAGCGTGTGTGTCGCCCTCGGTTCTACAGTTATTCGCGTTTAGGAGTAATATGCAAATTCATAGCGCCGTCTTCAGTTTAATCAGTTTAATCAGTTTAATAAAGATTTAATCTAGCGTTTAGCCGAAGTCTGAACGAGAAGCTGGTTTGAAGTGCCCCGACTGAGTCTGAACCGAGGTTGAGAGTATAGTTTCGACTTAATCTCTTAGTGTTGGGATTAGTTATTGAAATTTCTTGAACTGAAGCTCCACTTTCCCCAAGTCCTAGAGGTTCAAACTGTTGATTTTATCTTATACTTAGAATTATGTCTTCATTTCATCAACATAACCTGCCTCCCGTTACAGTACTACATAAAGGTCTGAATATTTTTAGAACTTCGCTATAGTACGAATGCACCTAATATGCTCTGCTTAACATGCAATTTCCCGATTTGTTTGTGCTGGGAAGCTAGTTTTACTTCCTTCACCTATTCAGTCAGAAATGTAAGGATATTCCACTCAAGTCGAAAATAGATTTCCATCATAACTTTAATATTAATGAAAATATTTTACCGGTACTTTCAACAAGCATAGATGCTATGAATTGTTGTAACTTCCGAAGAATGGCTAGAAATGACTATGATATATGTCCACACAACATTGTGTCTAGATTCTTAATCATTCGAATAACCCGCCGCAAATATCGGTATTAATCTAACTGCATTGCATGTCCTGTGATAGAATTGCAATTCATCCAATGTAAAGAAAGTCTGTGGGAAAGATTGGTGAAATATTTTCATCAAATTCTAAACAAAAATCTAGGTTCTTTTTTGAAGTGAGTGAACCTTTATTTATCATTGAATATGTGGATTCCGACCCAGCTTTTGCGATACAAAAAGGGCGGCGTGCTCTGTCATATCTTAAAGTTTGTCGCACTGAAAATGTATTATTCTGCATAATGATAAAGTTTTGAACTAATACTCTCAATTAAATGTTCGTACGAGAATACATATAATACGTATTATATGATGTATCAATTTTGGATGCTTATAACATAGCCGAGGTAGATATACACATTATACGAAACATTCTGTGAGTCACAACGTAGTTATTAGTAATTTCAAAAATTAAATAAAATAATAGTGACGAAGATAAGTTTTTGACAGGTAGGCAAAGAAGTACCTAAAATTTTGAATTTTGCCATACAAAATCGAATGTTAAAAGTCCGAAGCCGATGTTTCTCAACTTATTTTTAAACGATATTGGTAGGAAGATCTGCACACTCTTTAAAAATATTGGTTAGTAAAACAGTTTCCCCATACATCTTGGGGTTGTAGATATTTCTCTTCTACTACAGTTTTCTTTTCTATTCCTAATTGTGAGAGCTCTTTTAGAGTTTTATTGAGCTGTTAAACATAAATTGAATCGAAACAAAAGACAACTAAAATTAAGTTATCGTGTTCTGAATCGTTTAGTAGAAGTCTTAACGTATGAGCCCTTTTATTAATCAACAAATTTACTTCCAGAATTCCTATAACCTAATCACAGAAGTCGTTCTATCAGATAATTTAGCACAAAAATAAAAGAGATGGAAGGCCAACAAGAATATGCTCTACTTTTTTTTCCCACATCCTCTTGCCCATACCCATCACTGTAAATTAAAATATCTGAAATTCAGACACTTAAATGTCTGAAACGGAGTGTTCAATTTTCCGACATTTTAAAACGTCTTATTTTTTTCAGACACTTTTGATGTCAGAATTTCAGACACTTCAAGCGTCTGAATCACTGCCATTTTTCGTGAGCATTATACGTAGCCATGTTTGACGTCCTTAAATCCTGGGAAAATATTTGGCGCGGTCTTGCCCTTCAAACCCCATACAACCCGATTTTTTGGTGCTATGCATTTTTTTAAACCTGATAATTTAAATCTTTTACTACATTTTTACTGATTATAATCAATATTTTGACCTTTAGGAGTAGAACAAGATTAAAATCAAAAAATATTTTTCTAAATATATTGGACTTTTTTATTTATTTTGTTTTTAATCTTATATTACTTTAAAAGTTCAAGATATTGATTATAATCAGTACAATTTCAAATAAAAGATTTAAAATAAAAGCATTACAAATATTGTATATCAAATTTGCAGGCACTATAAAGAGAGATGTCCGGTATTTGGGAATGCCTGTTGTAGAAGTTAATAGACATACCGAATAGCGGATATCTCTATTTAGCTAATACTTCTTTTAATCCGCTAAGCATACATATTTGTATATTTTTACCTTCTAAAAGCAAATATGTCTGAATATTGGAAAATTCCGCGGTCCCGAAGTGTCCACTTTCAAGGGCTTTTAAGTTATATGATTAAATATGTATGTATGTATATATATATATATATATATATATATTCTATAAGTTCAAAAATAAAATTTCAAATTATTTATAATAGTCGGTGGAATATTGAAAGAGATTCAATATATCGGGTGTAGAAAATTTCCAAAGAAAATTCTTCCTCCACCTCTTCCTAAAAAAATGAAAATTCATATAATTTAAAAAAAAATTACATTGCGACATAGGCAATTTTATATATGTATCACTTGCTAATCACAACAGCTAACTATGAAAAAAAAAATATTCTATTTTAATAGCATTGAGAAAAAAAAACATTACTTCTAGTTTCAAAATTACTTCTTTTGTATTAAATATACATAACATCTATTAGCTATTTTTGTATTTTTCAATTAAGTACAACCAAATGAAAAAGTTCAATCATTCTGAGATGTGTTAATATCAAGGGGTGGCACTGGGGGGGGAGCATTCATTCCCCCTGGTCAGTGAGAAATCTTCCCCGGAAGATCTCAGATTTTGTGTTTTCAATGGTAAAAAAGTGCAATTTCTTCCACGGAACTCAAGACCGCCGCAATTCTATTGCCCCCCCCCCCTCCGGAGCCACAGAAATTTCTCCCGGAAAAAAAGTGTCTGAATTCGATACTGATTCTGAGTACAGTAAGCTCTATCTAAGGCGAAATCGATCGGAAACAGAAAATTTTCCATAGTAGACAATATAGTAGTATAGTAGTATAGTCCATAGTAGTAAAATTTGTCTAAGGCGGATGCCTTAGACAAATTTTACTTTATATGCATGGTGTCTAATTTTACATTGTATTCTTCGGAATATGTCTAAAATTTTCTTTAAACATATTTCATTTTCACCTTTAAAACTTTCAACTACTATTGCTTAAAAAGGGTTATCAGTAATATTCTTATTTATGAAACAACATGATATAAGTCATGTTTAATTTTTTTATTTTTTTATTCCTGTCAAATTTGTATATTTTGGATATGAGATTATATATTTTATTGGAATAAAAAATCGAAGAAATAGAAGAAAAGAGAAAAAAAAAGAAATATCAGAAAGTTTATGTACTGTTCTTAATGTTAAAAAACATTTAAAATTTAAAAAAGAAGGTATTAATCACTTAAAAATATATTCAATCCTGTATTATATAAGTAAATATGAACTTTTGAAAATATCAACTAAGCAGTTTTACACATGAGCTTTATATCAGCCATAAACAACTTTTTATTTACGCCTAAATTATGATGAACAAAATATAGAAGAAAATGCTTACACACAAATTAGAAAAAAAGAATATTCCTATTTAAAAATCACAATAAAAAATAATTAATATTTTATAATTATGCTGTCAAACAATAACATTAACTGCTATAGATGAATAAAATGCGTTTGCGTTTGTTTAATGTTTCAAAAGTCTTACTATATGATTGAGTATCAAAATGTAGGATTTTCAATAATAAATTCAAATATAAATAATAATAATAAATCTCTAAAAAGTTTTTTGCATTTCATTTTTAAGCAGCTACAAAAACTATTTCACATCGCAGTATCAAAAAGGAAAATTAACTATTTATCACTCATTCGTTTATTCACAAAAACGAAGAGAATTGAAATAAAATATTACTATTCCATTATCAAAACAATTATATTTCATGCCATCACATGAAGAAGGCACATAGGATGACCTTTTGTGAAAAAAAAGTAAGCCTTAAACTACAAAGAAAGGAGTGCAATTTTTAAAATCAATCTAACTCATATTCTTAATATACGAACTTAGAGGAACAAAGGATTAAAATGAAATACGACTTACCTGTTCGTTCAATAAATAATAAGATAATGTATTTTCTTTTAGTCGAACAAATGGTGGCTTCTAAAATACAATTACGAGTATTTCTGTTCTTATCTCATGAAGCTGCTGTAAATGGCTTATGCGGAAATCAGTGTTCTGGTTGGCCCTTCGTATCGTACCAAACACATTTTTAATGACCGCATCGAGCTTTCTGTCTTAAAATTAAACGGTTTTCTAGATAATTTACATGTTTTTCTTGGTTCGACACTTACAATTTAAGACACTTACATGTCTTAAATTTAGACATTTGTATTGTCTCAATTTAGACTAAGATATTTAAATAAACTAAGACTAAGGATTCAGACTAAGACATTTAAATGACTAAAATACTGATCAGTCATATATGTGTCTAAATTTAAAACTTCTCTATTTGTAATGTGCCTACTTTAACTTTAGAAACATTTTTATTATTACTCTAACAAATTTTAAATCTTGTGATTTTGCCTTCTTGAATAAATGTCGTTTTAAAATAATCCTATAAATCTAATTCCTTAGCTATCCATCAGAATGTTCAAATATATAATACTCAAATCCTACAAATATAATAAGATTTTTCATGGATATCTTTCTTGCGATACCTCAAAAGTTTACTTTTCACTTTAAGATTTATAAGAAAATGACAATGTAGATCTTTTAAAACAAGTTATTATACATTTAAAAGTGCGTTTTTATCTTTTTTATAAGATTTCTGTAAGTATACCAATTGCACGTGAAAAATAATTTTTAAAACTTTGATCTTTGTGTGTGTTCCCGTGAACTTCAGACAAAAGTATTGCTAATGTATTTTTGTTTCCTAGAACACTGAAAATTTTACCAAAGTTATCATAACAACAAGTCATAAGCAATAATTTAACACATTTTAAGAATAAATGTTATTCAAATACTTAAATTAAATGGCTTTTTCATTACCTGCAGTGATTTTTTTTTAAACTAGAAAAATGAACATGACATTTCGGAATAAACATGACACATATGATGTTTAAAAAATTAAACACATAATAAATAGACTGAAATGTTATAATTAGTTGCTTAAAGTTTTGCTAGCATCAGTGTAGCAACAATAAAATAGAAAAATATGATAATGATTGTGACATTTTTATACTGGTTACTAATTTAAGTAATTATACGTACCTAATTATTAACGAGACTTTTATTTATGCGTGGAAATGATTATGAAATCAGTGCCTTAAAAACTTTCATGGAAACACGAAAAACATTAAAAGATGCCCTTCTTTACTTTTCTACAATTTTATACCGCAGAAAATGCTTTTGAAAAAATATTTCAAAATATTTCGTTTTTTTTTTTTTTTTTTTTTTTTTTTTTTTTTTTTTTTTTTACTTTAGGCAGGATTTTTCCTGGCTTTTGACCATCATTAGCGATTTGGCGAATAAGAAATAAAAAACAATCGCCAAATGAATAATATGTTAGCAAAATAGATTCGGCGTGAAACACTGAAAAATGCATCTTTAATCCCTTACTGTATCATTTTCTTCTGAATATTCTGAAAACCTGATATTTTGCAACTGCTTACAAAATAGAAATTTGACTGTATTCCACAGAAGCTACTACAAATAAGAACAATCTAAATGTGTGAATGTTTCAAACTTTCTTTCAGTAATTTAAATAAAAATTAAAAACAGCTACCATTGATATATGTCGTTATGAAAATATACGCTAAAAGTTGTACAGGATTTTGACTCGGTAGAAAAAATTTGACCAGCTAATGATTACATTGCATACAGCTATTAAATAGCATGTAAATGGCTAATTTCAACGCCGCATTGAAATATAATTTTTCTCTATTTGGCGCTTGAGGCGAATAACTTTGCTTTTATCTTTATCTACAAGACGCCTGTAGATAGATATCAATTAACTGGAATTGATAAATATGTATCGCATAATCGTTTCTGTCTTTGGCTGTTTCTAAACTAAATTGATGTTGAGTCAGTATTTCTATAAATAAAACAATGTAAATGACGCGGTGCGATTAAACATGTAAAATGATATCAAATCGTTCACGAACGCAGTTAAGAATTTCTAATGCTTTAGCCCTCACACACACATACACACAAAAGTGTAGAAATTGAGCACTCGCAATTTTGGGAATCTGATTATTCTTTTACTCGCCAAATGGTGCATTTTGTCGCAATTTGTCTCAATGGTGAGCGACAGCGAGAACCCTGCTAGACAATACTTTCGAAAAACTAGGATACTTTACCACCTGCTATCTAGGCTCACCAACCCCCATTCAGACTTTGCAGCCTCTAAAAACATCGTAGTGAGCCATGTTCAAAAAATATTACCAGAGTACAAAATATTAAATGTTGTTATCACGAAAGGTGTAAGACTTCTGTAATCGGATTGCCCTGTTTTTCTGTTTGTATGGGGCCTTTTTACTTATTATAGCTGTATTCACCGCTGCGCTGTCATGACAACTGACACTGTCCTTTTGGAGAGACATATAAGATGAAGAGCACATTTTAAAATTAGCTTGTATAAAATGCAGGAATAAAGTTGGAATCTGGTGTTATACAATAAACATAAAAAAACTTATTGAAACACCATAAAAATTAAATAAATAAAATATCACAAGGCCTTTCGATGGAACTTAGTCTATCTTCATCAGGCGAAAAGACGGGAGTGGCTCGTTGAGATGCCAGAATAAGCATAAATCCAGGAATAAAGTTGGAAACTGGTGTTATACAATAAACACAAAAAACTTCTTGGAACACCATGAAAATAAAATAAATTAAATATCACAAGGCCTTTCCATAGAACTTAGTTTATCTTTATCAGGCGAAAAGACTGTAGTGGCTGGTTGAGATGCCAGACTAAGCATAAATCCAGGAATAAAGTTGGAAACTGGTGTTATACAATAAACACAAAAAAAACTTCACCATAAAAATAAAATAAATAAAATATCGCAAGGCCTTTCGATAGAACTTAGTCTATCTTCATCCGGCGAAAAGACGGGAGTGGCTGGTTGAGATGCCAGAATAAGCATAAATCCAGGAATAGAGTTGGAAACTGGTGTTATACAATAAACACAAAAAACTTCTTGAAACACCATAAAGATAAAATAAATAAAATATTGCAAGGCCTTTCGATAGAACTTAGTCTATCTTCACCAGGCGAAAAGACGGGAGTGGCTGGTTGAGATGCCTGAATAAGCATAAATCCAGGAATAAAGTTAGAAACTGGTTTTAAACAATATAAAAATTTTTGCATGTTTGAATTGAAATAAATAGCTATTAATATACATTTTGGCATGATGCTGATATAACGGAAAACTATCAATGTATCCGAAAAAATGTATACGAAAAAAAAAAAGAAGACGTTCCAAATTATGCCAATTTTCTGCAAACTCGATTGTGGAAGACCTAAATGATAAATTTAACCCTCTATTTTAAAGTTCATTATTCGCCAAACCACGCCAATCAGTTTACGCCAATTGTCGGTAGAATCGATTATTTAATTTTACCTCTTTAATTAATAGATAGATATGTTACAAACTACACCTATACTTTTCCAGTTTTGCTGGTTTTATGATCACTTATTACAGCTAGACGTAAAGACGTACATCTGCATGTTTCCCAACGTAAATATGTCTGTCATTTTAATGGTATATTTGTTTGACTTGCGGAATAGAAGTATCATCATATTCAGTGATAGCACTATTTCTATGACAAAGATAAATAGACCACGTAGCTGTCACTTTTGGCAGCCAATATATTTTTTCACCATTCCTTATATAAGTTGCTACAAAAATTTCAATGAAAAACAACATTTTATTTAGGCGTATGTAATAAATTGCCAAATATTATTTGCATGTTTGTCATTCCTAATGTATTCAGTTCATTTAAAATATAAATCCTTCTCTCATTTCATGTACAATATATACATGTAATATTACATACATTACATACATTAAAATGTACAGATTAAATACATTAAAATGTACTCTTTTCACACATTTCATTAAAAATACCAAAAAATAAGGGGTTCGGTATACCATTCTGGTTGGCACGATTGGCGAAAGAACCCAAGACAGGGGAAAATTCCATTTTAGCATCTTCTCAGCTCTTTCAAGGTTTCGGAAAAGATAATTGTTATTTTTTTCTAAACATACATTTTTATAACACAAATGTTATATATGTATTATATTAAAAATGAAAATAAAAATAAATAAACAAATTATTAATAAATTAACTACAGTATCCAGGTTACCATTTCAGGTAAAATAATGTCATTTTGGAGGCAATTATTTACCCCGATGCGTTTATGACATCTGTTCCCATAAATCTCCATATGAATAATCGTAAGTTTATTTTTTATTATTATTATTGTATATTTGTTTAAATAAAATTACTAACAGTTTTTTTTTCGGTTCATATTTTTCCCCCGATTAATACAGCCGTTTAAATTATTTAATCAATAACAGCATAATATGCAGTTGCGCAGCTGACAAATATTTAGAAAGAACAATCTTTGCAGCCGAAGACAAAGAAGAGAAAATCCCAATATGTTAAAAAGAAAAAAAAGAGATGTATCGCTATATTATGAATACGTCGCAAACCTATTCAATGATGTAATTTTAAAAAACACATCTAGCAATTCTTGTAATTAACTCTGACATTCTAAAGAAACTCTATCTTCTGTCTAAAAAATGGCGTCATTTATATTTTATTTAACTTTAATTTTAGGTATTTTTGATGTTGTTCTTGTTATTCGGGAGCCAAATATACAGGCAAAATAAAAAAAATTGCCAGATATTGGTTCAACGAATCGACTTTGACAATGTAATTTCTTTAAAGCCGTATAAAGTTTGCCCCATATTTAAATTAAATAGTTTTATTTTGCATTATTTCAAAAGGATTTTTTTTAATTTGTATTTTAAATAAAATCAGCAATAGTTTATTTTATTTTATTTTTAGGGATGTTTGTATTTTTTTATTTCTAATTAATATAAACATTTCAATTCTTTAACAAAAATGCTGTGCCAAATGAAAAACATATGCCAAATGATAACCCTTATGTCCAAAATAAAGGAATTTTTCGTCATAATTTTATACCTAATCTACCTAGAACGATATAATATGTACGAAAACCTTCCTTGAAATAATACCTATTTAATGGTGCAAGTTACATCAAAATCCCCTCAGAAGAACTGGAGGAGTAGGCAGAAAACCCAAAATTTCCGTTTGTATTTTATATATATAAGTAGATGAAGGTTTTAAGAAGTAAGTAATAAAGGTAAGTGTTTTTTAGTACTTTAAATCTGTTTTTCTCAAAACTAATTTTTCTGTGTTTTTAGATTTTTGAAATGCTCCTTGCGGTGTAATTTTTTATCAATATTTGTGAAATTGGTAAGGAATAAGTATCCTGATATTGTTTTAAAAGAAAGTGTGTAAGCTTTTTAAAATTCGTCTTCATTAAGATTGTCAAATTTGATTTTTTACTTATTAAAAGGCAAAATTTTGATTAAAATCGATATGGAATTTAGAAAAATATCTGTAAAATATTAACTATTCAAGAGATTAAAAAATCTTAAACATTTTTTTTTATAATGGAGTCTTAATTGATAAAAATGCAATAGCAAGAAAATATCTCAAAAAATAATACACGATGAGCATTTTAAAATTTCGTTTAAAAATTTAAATTTTTTTAAAAAAATTCAAAAATTTTGATAAGATTGGAAATTTTTTTGAAGGTGTTCTATATGCTTTTGGTGATATATGCTTTAGGTATATATGCACAAAATTTCATATTGCTATGATGAAAATTAAAAGAAAGAAAACCGTCCACCGTTCCCTTAAGGCCCCTGTCCTCGCTCGAGGAAACGCTCACGAGCTAATGCTATTCCTATGGAGAAGCATTTTTCTAATAACTCTTTCGCATTTTGACATTTTTGAATAATTTCTTTTGCATTGGATAGCTGAGGTGCATGCCGACAGCGCACCTTTTTTACTTTTTCGGTTTTGGTTGCAGATATTTTTTACAAAGTTAGTTTCACATTCAAAACCGGTTTCAAAACTGAAAGTGCTTTTAAAAAAATATCTGCAACCAAAATCGAAAAAGTAAAAAATGTGCGCTGTTGGCATGCACCTCAGCTATCCAATGCAAAAAAAAAATATTCAAAAATATCAAAATGCGAAAGAGTTATTAGAAAAATGCTTCCCCATAAGAATAGCATTAGCTTGTGAGCGTTTCCTTGAGCGAGGACAAGGGCCTTAACGATTTAACGCTGATTGGTGACACTTTTTTTTTTTTTTTTTTTTTTTTTTTTTTTTTTTGATAAATTTATTCTTTATGGGAAACCTTTTGCTACTCTTCCTATTAAACTAGTTAAAGTAAGTTTTAATAAATGACCTTTCATAAATACAAGCCCCTCATACATACTTAAATGTATCTATGTAACAATTAAAAGATGGTTTAAAAAAAATACATTGATTAAAATAGCTTTAATCTCAAAATGAATTTCTCATTCTGAGCTATGCCAATTTGACTTTGATATTGCTAGTACCAAAGACAAGAATATTGTTGTCCAGGGAAAACGACTTTTTCAATATCTAAATGCACAAGGAGTTATCGAGTTTAAAAATATATTTAAAACTTATCCAGTCAATATAAATTAAATAACTTCTGTAACTGCAAAATGCATACACTGTGTAAGCTTATAGAAAAGTAATGATCTGTTTCATGCTTTAAGCTTAAATTTATTAAGTACTGCACATTTAAACTCTATTTAAGTAGCAATCTCCAGAGGCATTAAAATCATTTGGCTTGAAAAAGAAACCAAACTGCAATAAAGAGCTCGTTTTTTCTCGCCAAGTACTCGAAAATAATTTATTTCTTTACAGACTTTCTACTTGAATTCCGCCGCTAAATTTGACAGGTCCTTTATTCGGCGCATAAGAAGTTTTATTAGCAGTTTGTTTTTCGAATATATTCTGAAAATTATTCTGAGGACCGTTTATTACTTCAATTATACTTAGAGACATTCACTAAAAAATCGAATATTGATCATTATACTTTTGTATAACATGTTATAATTCAATTCAATTTTGTTTTAAAGTCAATTTTTACCATACAGACATTTGTAAAATTCAGTATAAAATTCATATTTATCATAAACCTTTTAAACAATAACATCAAATAAGCACTTTCAGGATTAATATATTCAAAATTTACGAAATTTTCAAAAGCTTTCAACGGTTTCATTTAAGCCGTAAAATTGTTATAAGAGTTAATCTGCATAATCCAATTAATTAAAATATATCTTATAATATTTTCCAGCCAAATAAATTAATATTTAATATATCCTTGAAAAGAACAGAGATCAGCTACTATTATTAAGATGAATTCTGTAGATAAAGTGGCGTCTTATTGCAGTCTATTAAAATATTTAATAGCTCGTTAAACTTTCAAATCTATAACAAGCGCTTATTTAAATAATTTATTTTATTCTTCAAAAATATCAAGTGATATTCGTTTTAATATTCATGTTTTCAATACAAGGGATTTAAAATGAGAATAATAGAAACTTGAGTAAACATAAAATCATGTATTATTCCATAAAGTGGAACATTTTTCACTGAAATCCGAGCTTTCATAATAAAATAAAATTAAATTACTTATTGGCAATAAATCAATAATTAAATTACGTATTGGCAATAATTGACATTTAAAAAAATGCGTATAAGTCACGTATATGACATCTGTGTCAATTCTGTGTCAATTTTTTTCGAGACTTTTCTGATTTTTAATACGTTAAAATACATGTACATTTCCTACATTTTATTGATTTTAATGAAAGCCTGTTTTAACTCGTATACAGTTTTACAATCTACAGAAAATGATTGGTCAGATATCACATGAGGCGGGCTGATTGTAACAGTAAATTAAAATTAATTTATTAATTTATAATAAAAATTTTCTAATATTAACTACTTAGTTAAAAAAGTGTAGAATTTATATTACAGAAAGCTAAAGAGAAAAAAAATGACAGGCAATAGCCCAAAATAGAAAGTTTTGAAAGACAGAGAATTCCGCGTTGAGAAGCGCGGGTACCCAGCTAGTAGCGATATATTTTCTAGAACAGATTGGATGTTTATTTTATTTTAATATTTGAATAACTTAAATTGCTGTTGTTTTTATTTTTTATATTTATATAGCTATGTTTCTCAATTCTTGTTCATTTCGAGCTTCTCAACATTTTCCAACGAACTCCGCCTTTCCATTTTCTGATTGGTCGTCGTGCAGCAAGTCCACATAAATAGGATTTTCCTATTCTCCTGTCATTTCGCCTTCAGTCTCTACAAACTAAAGACCTTTCTTCACCTTTTCATCGCTATCTTCTTGCATTTTTATTGTAGTACATATGCTGTACTAAGATTAGACCTTTTTTCCATAACTCCTTTAAGATGTGTTACACAAATACTAATATATAGGGCTTAAAGTTGCCTTTAATTTGGAAAACTCCTGAAATCTACAAACTGTTCTGTGTTTTGCTCTTCTCTAGTTAACGTTCGTAAAAATGAGCGCTCACTCAGACCATTGTTTAATTTTCTGGACACAAAATATGGAAAGAATTTCCTAAAGTTCGGAGCAACCGCAATTTGTGACGAGCGACTGTGTAAAGCCGGTTTTCTTTTCACGATTTCTATAACTCGGGGTCAATCCTTCCTTTCGAAATCCATATAAAATGACATCCTTCCAATTGCATCATGACCAAAAATTGCCTAACGTTTGACAAAAACTTTTTCGTAACCATACCTAAATATAGACACTTTAAAAGAATTGGAGGGTATACATATTTCTATTTCACATTGAATTATTAGTTATCAAGTTAAACTATCCATATTGCTAATAATTTTTTTTAGATGTTAAAATATATAATTAATTACTTTTTAGTTGATTGCGATTAGAATGCAATGAAAACTTGTTATTTTAAATAATGAATATAATTTGCACGTAAATCAATTTTAATCCTTTTATCAAACTATAATTAATCCAAAAGATCGGTAGGTGGCGTCATTAAACAATTTTTAAAAATCTCTCTTCTTAACAACATTTATCCTAATTCAGTTTGAAACATTTTATCATTTTAATAAAGTTATCATTTATTTCCCTTAATTTACATAAAATGTTTTGTTTATTATTATTTTAATAATTTAATATTATTAATAACAGTTATTTTTAATTAAAAAATAATTATATATATATATATATATATATGCTTTCTATTATTATTATCTTTTCCTTTACGCCATCTCTTAACTGTCAGTAAAATGAGCTTGCACGTTTGAATTTTTTTCCCACATGTTGGCAATTGTATACTGTATGTTTTTCTCTTTTATATTTCTATTTTTTATGATATACAGGGCTTGAAATTCAATTTTTCGAAGGAGGGGAGTCTTTCTACCAATATTTATAAATGGTGGAGAGTTTAGCTGTTTGGAAAAGAGGAAAAAATGCTTAAAACCCGCTATTATTTTATGTGCTATTTAAAGAATTATCAGAATAAAGATATGACAAAATATCACTGAAGCAATTTTTATCTACAATTCAGAATAATTATGAAAAATGTGTAGAAAAAAAACTTTTATATTGTTTAGTCTTTACTGGTGGTAGATTCTTTCTCGGTCCTAATTATTTTTGTTATAGGTCTAATTACGGTTTTAATAATAATTAACAAAACTTCCAATTAATTTAATAAATTTATATTTATAATTTATAATTAATTGTTATAATTATTAATGTAACCCCTTAGGGACGAGCGACACGTATATGTGCTGCAAAAAGGCTTGAGAATCCTTGCTTATACCCACCAGTAAAATTATATTGTAAAATTTGCCTTATTTGATCAAAGTATTTTCTCTATTTAAAAGATCATAAATTTCTGTTTTTAAAAACCGGTGGCAAAACATTAAAAATTTCGTAAAATGGTCCTGTCTGTCGCGAAGGGGTTAATATATTTATTAATAATTGTTAATATTATTTTTCTGCCTATTAAATGTGCAAGATACAAATTTAATTATAAAATAGTGCTTATTTGAGTGTAGGGGACAAGAAATATCACTATTGTTTGCATTTCTTTTTAAAAAGGGCAAGTCAAATACGGTGAAACCTCCAAATAAGGGACACCTGTAGAACCAGAACATTTGTCCCTTAAACAGAGGTGTCCCTTATTCGGAGTTTTTATATTATTTTTAATTAATGGTTCTGGAGGATATAAAAATAGCAAAGCATTAAAAATGATGTCCCTTAAATGACCCGAAGTGTATAAATTATGTTAATCAGACAACAAGAAGAAAAGAGAATTAATTAAAATTTCCAGTTAATTACTAAATCATTAAATGATTTGTAGAATTATTGATTTGTATTTTTTATGCAAATGCAGCAAAAAGTATGAAAACATTTGAAAGAATTTTACTTGAGGTAACAATCAAAAGGATTGTTTTGTAAATTTCAATTTTCAGTATAAACCTTTCAAATGTTAGTTTACCATACTTATAAATTTTAATTCTTCATTAAAAGCAGTATTCACAAAAAAAAAGTATTCAACTGTTTTACGTATTTTAAGACGACGAATCTCTCAACTGCTCTACTTAGCAAGCGGAAAGTGTTTTGGTGCATTTGCAAATTAATAATTTTATCGAAAGGTATAAAATTGGAATGTTTGACAATGAAAGCGATTTGCAATTGAACTGTATTTTAAATTTTTTTGAAAAATAAATTACTTGTTGAGTAATAAGTGATTTTGATCACATGACAAAGACTTTTTTACTCTTTCTTGAGTAGTTATCTTACTTTCGTGTGGAAATTCGGTTCAAAATGCCCATATTAATATTTTCTGAAAAATCTATTGCATTTGCAAAAAAAAAAAAAAAAAAAAAAAAAAAGAAAGAAAGAAAGAAAGAAAGTTTTTATATTTTCTGAACAACACTTGTTAGTTTCTGGCATTTTCAGATAAAAATTAATTAAAACATAGCTTTTTGGATTTGATAACAGCTTAAAAGCATTTGTAACTTCTTTATTTTACAATTTTCTTTCATTCTCCACTTTCAGAATCATCCTCACAATTTTCATCATTACTTTCAATGCGGATAAACGCACTAGCGTTGAATGAGAATTGTGGGTAAATAAATGGCAATTAATAAGTGTCATATGCCTCTGTATCAACATGACACTCTATGTGTTTGATAAATTCCCAAAAATCTGTATTTTCATTTTCATCACACACTATTTCATTATCTGAAATGCAAAAACTTGTCTCTTTAATCTCATTTTCAAGTGTCCCTTAAATCGAGTGTCCCTTATTCAGAGGTAAATACATTACACATACTATACCATGGGACTGGGACCGGAAGTTTTGTCCCTTATTCGGAGTGTCCCTTATTTGGAGGTTTCACTGTATATCGAAAAAGATGATTTCTTAAAAAACGAATACTTTTGTTGAGTAAAGGGGTACTTTTTGTTTAATGAATGGCTACTTTCAGAAATTGCATTCACTCAGAAAGATTAGGAGCTGTCAGAAACGGATTTTAAAGCAGCAAATAAATTAAAAAAAATAAACAAATAAATTGAAGCAGGAAAATTAGCTTGTTGAACAGAAAAATGCACTCCAAACAATATTATTTTTGGGGGAGAGGTTCTGTTTGATAAAATTTGCATTTTTTTTTTTTTTTTTTTTTTTTTTTTTTTTAATGAAATTTGTCTTTTTTTACGATCTTTTCAGGAAATCTACCGTTTTTTGGGATTTTTTGACGAAATTTGACGTTTCTTTTTCGCAAATCTTCTGAGAAAATTTACCGTTTTTTTTCGATCTTTTGATGAAATCTGCTGTTTTATCGTGATTTTTTGACGAAAACTGCCCTTTTTCGCAATCTTTTGGGGAAATTTTGCGTTCAAACTGAATCTTTTGTCAAATTTTGTCGTTTTTGCGATTTTTGATGAAATTTGACTTTTTTTTGCGCTTTTTTTGACGAAAACTGCCGTTTTATAGGATTCTGTGTCGAAATTAGCCATTCTTTTGCGAATCTTCTTACGAAATTTGCGGGAAATTTTTTAGCGATCTTTTAACAATGTTTGCCATTTTTTCGTAAACCTTTACGAAATCAAGCATCCTGTGGGACGCATAATAGCTGTTTTTTTTTTTTTTTTTTTTTTTTTTTTTTCTGGTGCAATCTCCGATTTTTTGCGTAATTTACGCGCTATGGCACGTCTGAAGCATCACTGTTTCATAATTTTTTGAATTGAATGCGTTAATTTATTTTATTTTATTTCATTTCATTTCATTTATTTATTTTATCTTTTGGGGGAAAAAACTCGCAAAATGTGTCAATCAGTCACACGAAAATATCACAGAATTCACAAAACGGTCATGGGAGTTGATCATAGTTTCAAAATGCAAAATTTTTTGGGCGGGAGCCTCTCGTTCGCGTTATTCTTTTGTGCTGGGTTTCAAAAATTTGGACGCGAATCCCGCCATCCCGCCCTGAAATTCAAGCCCTGATCTAATATATGTCCTGTTTTTTCTTTGACTTACATTTTAAGAATACGATTAAATCGGGAATCTAGAAATCATATTTAAGATTTTTTTCCTGATTACTAATCAGAAATTAATCATAATTGTTGTGTCTAGATGGTATTGCCCTTGAGAAAGAGCCATATACCACAATTCCCATTGTTATTCGTTATTGTTCCAATATTGCTAACTCCTCTTGTCTTATTTATGTTTTTATGTATTGGTTTATTCTACATTCATTGTAGATGTTGAATTGTAGTGTTATATAATAGTTATAAAAATATATCACGGGAGGACTAGCGCCGGGCCTAATAGACCCAGAGTGAGCAAGGTTTTAACAGTTGTCACCATTATTTTTTTTTAAGTTTATCTTCAACCTATTATTTAACAGAATTTTGAAAAATTGTCTCCGACTAAACAAAGTGAGGATTCTTATTTTTATTTACTTGTGACAAACTAAAAACCGTTCGTACACTAAACATGAGCGCGTTCTCCCGGGATATATACATATATATATATATATATATGTGTGTGTGTGTGTGTGTGTGTGTGTGTGTGTGTGTGTGTGTGTGTGTGTGTGTATATGTTGCGGCCAAAACCCGGAGCCTGGCCAATTCTAGAACTGGCCGGCCAATACCCGAACTGGCCAAGCTTCCCGGCCAATACCCGAAATACATGAAATGAATAGCGTATTTCGGGTTTTGGCCGGCCAATTCGCGAACTGGCCGAGAAGCCTTGGCCAACACCCGAATTGGGGATTTAAGGCTACCCAGTAGTCTTGGCGCCGTCATGAAATTCTTTTAGAAATTGTTTCTTATTCAAAGAAGAACGTAATTTGCGACGGTTCCGTTTGATGGCACTGATATGCACACGTGACAGAAAAGGATATTTCCATGCTATTCTGATATGCCACCTTAGTGGTCTAAATTGCCATTTTTTCTAATAGAAATATTATTTTTTATTTGTATAAAAATGGTCTCAGTAAATTTATAGTATTTCGCATTATTTCCAATTCTTTTGAACCTGATTAACTACATTCTGCAGAAGATTCTTTACAAATTAAAATAAACATGAAGGGGGGTTTTTTTAAAGTAATAAACGTAACTCATCGACAAATATGCAATTTTAAACTTAAAACAAGAAAGGAAATGAATCACTGTGTAGATTACAAAATATCATGCAACTCTATCGCAATGTTGTTAAGAGAATTTACTCCGGTTCTTTTTATGTAAAGAGATATCCACATAAGCATAAAAAAAAGTAAAATTTCATTTCAGCAATAGGTTTCCGCAACTAGTAATCTATTTATTTTATCTTTCATTAAAGCTTTCTATGATCTACAAATTGCTTTACAAATAAATATTAAAAGTTTATCGCAGCTGGAAATGCACATGAAAAACAATCGGAATATAAATGATAAATTCCACCTACTCAATAATCTATAGAAAACATGTTTTAGAGCAGGGCTGTCCAACGCGGCGCCCGTTGGCGCCATTGCGCCCTTTGACGATTTTCTTGGCGCCCTTTTGAATATGTCTTGTTATTAAATATTTTAGAAGTAAAATTCCATTATAAAGATAGTTAAAAAAATTTATTAATATTTTATCAGAAATATTTTTAAAACTTGTGTCTGGCTATTTTATATCAAGGATAAAAGGGCTTAATTTTCTTTCTTCATTTTCGAAATTGTAGAAGGTTTTTTTTATTTATTTTTTCTGTGATTTTGCATAGAAAAAATAAGAAACAGTTCAAAAGGTTATCCATCTATGAAAACATTTCCAGCCTATCTCTTTGAAACCACTCATATGGTTTAGTCACTGTCATGCATGTCTGTTTTTGCACTTTTCATAAAACTAAACTAATCCACACCTTCAAAATAAATCAAACGATATTTTCACATCTTAAAAGAAACCTAGCAATATCTCTGATTTTCATATTTATTATTATTGTTATTAAAGACGCGATTACAGTTTCCGGCGCCTAACCTTACAAACATTTTTGATATAGATTTCTCGTATTAAAAAATGTAGAATTTGAAATTTAGTACACGTAATAGCAAAACTGTAGGGGTCTTTTACTTACCGGTTTACGTTTTATTTGCATTAAAGTTAAGGCGTGCGTGTATACTAATACTATGCGATAATATTGCCACATGTTTTCAGTCATATAAATAATGGCGCCCTTCATTGACTGCCAAGAGCCAAGATGCGCCCTTGGTTACTCAAAGGTTGGACAGGCCTGTTGTAGAGCATATTAGAAATGTATAAAGGGTTTATTATGTTTGAAGTTGTGAAATATAAAAAAAAATACTCTGTAAAAGTATTTCTCGCATATATCATAATTCCTTATCGGAATACTTTTTTGGAGTCCCTATTAACGATTTATAATTATTTCTTAATCAATATTCTACAAAGAAACCTACTGCTTCCCTCATGAGTGAGACATATAAATTTTACTATGTTTGAAATATGCCATAATTCTTTATTGGAATTGTTTTGGCGCCCCTATAAATGATCTACAAATGCTACTTAATCAATACGCAACAAAAGACATTGTTTCTCACATCAGTGAGGCTCATGAATTGCATTATGTTTGAAATAGTGTAATATCATTAAAATAACCTATAACAGATTTTTTGGCGTACATCATAATTCTATGCCGGAATTCTTTTTGGCGTTCCTGTAAACGAACTGTAACGGCTATTTAATCAATACTTTACAAAAAAAGTATCACATGTGCATTATGTTCGAAATCGTGTAACATCATTAAAATGCCTTATAAAAGATTTGTTCGCATGTATTATATTTCCTTATAATGGCTACTTAATCAATATTCTAAAAAAAAATATTGCTACTCACATGAGACAGGCTTGTAAATTGCATTATGTTTGAAATAGTGCAACATCATTAAAATACCCTATAAAAGGTATTTTGGCATACATCATTATTCTTCATCGGAATTTTTTTGGCGTTCTTATAAACGTACATTAGAATGGCTACTTATTCAATATGCTACAAAAAATTTACATCCCACATATGCATTATGTTGAAATAGTGTAACATCATTAAAATACTTTATGAAAGATTCCTTGCATTTATCATAATTCTTTATCGGAATACTTTTTGCGTCCCTACAAATGAGCTATATTGACTACATAATCAATACTCTACAAAAAAGCATTGCTTCCCACATGAGAAGGGCATATAAACTTCATTATGTATGAAATGTATCATAATTCTTCATTGGAGTCATTTTTGATGTTTCTATTAACGAACTATGATTACTAATTAACCAATACTCTACAAAATATATATTGCTTCCTACATAAGCTAGGGTTGTAAATTGCATTATGTTTCAAATAATGTAACATTATAAAAATGCCCTAAAAAGGATTTTTTGGCAATATCATAATCTTTATCGGAATTCATTTTGGCGTCCCAATAAACGAACTAAAATGGCTACTTAATCAATATACTCTATAAAAAAAGTTCTTCTACACTAGAGAAGCATGTGATTTTCATTAAATTTGAAATAGTGTAACATCATTAAAAGGCACTAAAAAATTCTTTCATCATTTTCTTAGTAATAAAATTTTCAGTGTTTCTGAAAAAATCTAGAATTGCTATATTTCATGCACTGTAATAAATAACTGTTTGTCGTCTTTATTAATGATACATAGGTACCAATTTTATTGTAATGTAACAACATTAAAATGTACCGTAAAAACGATTCTTATTGATTATATTGAAACGAAATATTTTTGTATATCCCAGTAAATTAACAAAAAACAGTACACAATTCCCTATCAGTGCCAAAATAAATTGATAAACGAAATAAGATAACAAATACAAGTCATCCCGAGCCTTTACTCGAGTTAGAGAACGGCCAGGTAGACGACTACACTATTTGAATTCATAGACACTTTCAACTGTGTTAGAAATGATTAAACCGAGTGCCTATATCTATTTCGGGAATTGGCCAATCACATCTGGCCAGTTCGCGAATTGGCTAATCGCATCTGGCCAGTTCGCGAATTGGCCGACCAATTCTAGAATTGGCCAGTCATTTTTAAACGTTACTGGCCAGTTCGGGAATTGGCCGGCCAGTTCTAGAATTGGCGGATTTCGGGTTTTGGCCGCAACATATATATATATTAGAGTTAATTTATTTTTAAATATCTTAATATACGGATATATATATATATGTGTATGTATGTATACGCATATATATATGTATATGTATGTATGTATGTGTTTACAGTTTGCGCTAACTCCATTTTTAAAACAAAACCTACAAAGCACGTGAAGAATTCCAAAAAGAAGTCGAAATTACTTTATAAAAAATTATTAATAACTTTTCTTTGAATTTTTCAAAAACAAAAATAATTATTTTATTCTTTAAAAAATATTAAAAACGGTAACTTAACGTAGATGTAATAAAAAAGTTATTTCAAATCTGATCAATAAGTACGAAAATTGAAATTTATGCTTTTTTTGCTTTTTTACTCCTTCGAGTAAATTGCTTTTCGTGTAATTACGATCATCAGAAAACGAAATGCCAGTTGATAATTCTGAGAAATAAATCGGTTCCTCAATTCCAATTTAAATAAATGAATCATAACTAATATGTTCCGAGAATTTCCACGGGCTTAAATTTTCTGAATATTCAGAAGAATAATTTAGTTTAAAGATACATCCTTTAGCTCATATATTATGAAAACTTGTGATCTAAATAATTCTGTTTTACACCCTAATAGGTTTACACAGGAAAAGATTCATTTATATATATATGTGTGTGTTACATAAAAATTTTATTTTACGATTTTTCCGGCATAATGACTGTTTCCCTATTTTTTTAATAATATCCATTATTTATTTTTATTTAATTTTCTTTTAATTTTAAAACGCGTATATTAATAATTATCTTTTTTCAAAATTTTAAAACTTTTAATCCATTAATAATAAATTATCCTATCTATAACATTCTGAGAAAAGCTACTTTTTATTTTCGAGTATTTTAAAAAGCCATTTAAACACTTTTACTTCCAATCTTTATTCCAAGAAATTAATTTCTCGCGTCTTTTCGACGCTAGGTTTCTTACATCAAAAATATTACTCTATTGTACAGGGTATCCCCTTTCAGCGGTGGTAAAAGGCAATTCCTAAACAATTAGTTATAAACATGTAGTTCCAATTACAAAAAAAAAAGTTTTAAATTTAGTAAAGAAATATTTTAAAAGCAATTTGATTCAATAAGAACATTTCTTAAAAAATTACGAAATTTAAATCTTTATATGGTCCTCCGATCATATTGGGGAGACTAGGGATGGTTGACTCATTTTTTTACTAAATAATTTATAACTTTTTAAATATTAAACCTACAACAATGTTTTATACATTGTTTTATTCATTATACAATTACCTATCAAAATAAAACTGTGACGTAAGTGTAAACATATGAGGAATTTTAAAAACTATCGATTTTAATCATCAGAAAATAATGGGTCAAAGCTCTCCACGCATGGGAGATTTAATTCACTGTATTTTATGTTGAAATATCGGCAATAATAAATAAATATACGAATAAAACAAGTTTAAAAAATGCAGAATACCTTTATTCTATAGTATTTAAACAAATAAAATAAGTTTTAGAAATTCTGAATACCTTTGTGCTACAAGATTTAAACGAATAAAATAAGTATTAAAGATCCAGAATGCGATTAAGGGGGGCTATAAGTCTTAAACAAAATGTTATAAGTTTATGAAACTCACAATATCTTTATCCTTTAATTGATGTTACCGGTCTCACAAACCGCTGCTTTTTTTTTCAATTTTTTTAGTTTAACAAAAAACACTATCGAAATTTTGCTTCCTTTGGAATTATAGTGCTATCACAAGAGACATTTCAATAGCTGCATTTTAATTATAGCAGCACTGAAGAGAAAGTTAAGTACAAAAATATTATCCTGAAAATTAATCTCGCTTTTTATTCATTTTTCTCCTCATAGACCGCTTCATAGTAATTATGAGCCAATTTTTCTCTCATTAGTTAAAGGTAAGTTTTAAAAACTTCCCTTTGTATCGCTCCTACAGCTTTAGAGAATTTTTATTTATATTATTTTACAAATATAAACATTATTACCTTTATTATATATCAAGTATAATAAAAATATTTCCAAAAACAATTAAGGAATCTTTGTCAAGATCAACCTTTACTCACATTGACAGGGTCAAGCCTCCCAACATAACCATTTTGTAATGAATATCACATAGTTATTTTAAGCCTTAGTTATTGTGCAAACTTCATGCCTAGAATGAAAGATCAATATTTCTGCATTAATTAAAACTCACTTTCTTTAATTTCCATCACATATTTTATCTGAGAAAATCTTAAAGTATTTCTAAAAAACTTACCTTTTTTGTTGAAAGATCTTTACAAACGATTCTGACTACACTTGCTTCAATTATCTGCATGAAACGAAGGTTATTGTTTGATCATTCCATTACATTGGTTGCCATATAGCAATAAAAGTCTGAAACGCATTTAAATATGAATATAGACGGGTGGGTAAACCTCCCGTATGGTCAACCATTCCTAGTCTCCCCTAAGTTACATTTAGTAAGAATTACCTATTACACTGACAAATAAAACAAAGAAATTTTCGTTCATACAGCACTATAATTGACTTAGTTGTGAAACTTTAAAAATGCAACACTTATACCACTTTTCTGCATGTGGACACAAATGAGTACGGCCTGCTTTAAGGGTCATATGCCAATAGCTTAAAGTATTCGAAGGATTCCTTTCATGTGTATATGAAAAACGTAAAAGTTTTCCAATTGAGTTAACTTTTATAAGTTTTATATTGGCTAAAATAATTGTATTTTAACATATGTTTTATTTTGTAAGGATTTGCTGTTGCTTTTTTTCATGATTTTTTTTTCAAAAATTGTGTTATATTTATAAATTTTTATTTAACTTCAACGATCGTATGCATACTTTTGCAGATCAAAATTTGTACTCGAACTTTATGTCAGGATTTGTAATCGAACATTATGTCAGTACTTTTCGCCGCTGATAAATTTCCACAGTTAAAAAATAGCAAAAATCTGATATTATAATAAAAGGAAAAGGCTTTGTTTTTCAACATTTGATAATCGATTTTTATACATTTTTTCGCTCTAAATCTGATGGTTAAAAATGAAGATCTTCATATCTTCATTTTTAAGCATCACACTAGAAATTTTTAACAAATCATAGCTGTCAAAGATAAAATGTATGGAAAATCTGATACTATAAAACAGATGTAAAACTTTTTTTCTTAATTTCATTCAATAATTTAATCAATTTTTTGGTTTATGCTGCGATTTTTAAAGCCACCCCCTTTAACGTCATCAGTTGAGGGACCTGATGAGGTAGGAAAAAAGGTTCAATTTTAACTCTGAACTTTTTAGTCTTGAAATTTACAATTTGAGGAGCCTCATGACGTGATAATTAACAAGTGGGTAAGTGTGATCGCAGATCGCATAGAGGGTTTTGTTTAATATCTCCTTCAAAGAACTGTTATTGTTAAATTAACAATAGAAATACGTTTCTTTGGCGCTATTTTGGAATTTATGCGCCAATATCGCCAACCGGAACAGAATATTGAATTATTTCCCTAAATGCTGCCTTGATTGCATCGATTTGTTGATTTCTCTATCAGATTCTGCAGATTTAGTAAAGGTATTCAAGTAAATAAAATTATGAATGAAAGTAAAATATTTCAAAGATTAGCATAAATTTAAGGGAGACCAAACTGGTCTTCAGAGGCGGCTAGTAAATTAAATGAATAATAATTTGATAAGTAAAAAAATAAATTTCATCTCGCGGGTCAAAATAAGAGCGAAAAAATGTATAAAATAGATGATAAATATGATTTAATATGATGAAATAAAAACAAATAAGCACGTTGCTTACGTGATCTATTTAATCCAGTAATTTATGTTACATACATAATAATTTTATTTAAACTTGTGCGCAACAATTAGAAGAAATGAAATTTCAATTTTGAAATTTACGATACTGGAAATTTTTAAGCTTCTAAATATCGCACATTTTCAATTTTTACCCTACCGTATAGGGGAAAAGTTACTTTAAAATGCAATTTGTTTAAAATCTGTATCTCAATTTATTTTTAAGATATTATTATTTTTTTAAGTTTTTAATACCAATTTTGTAATTGTTTCAACACAAGAACTCCATTTCTTTTAAAAGTAAAGAGTAAAAAAAGAAATAATTTTTATATCTATTTAAACTTGCGTGGCAACAATTAGAAGAGAAAAAACAACAACAAATGAACCGATGTTATTAAAAATAGTATTTTATTTAATATAATAGTCTTTTAAAAAAAATTATGGTTTTTTGTGTGACAAGAGGTGTTTAGCTATAAGTACACAGAATTTGAATGGTCTGACTGAAATAGTTTTTGTGTACGGACTCTGTGACATACAGACAGACTGAGGACAGAGACGAATAGGGTTTCGTCAGATGAACTTAACCCTAAAAATGAAAGTCATTAAAAAACACGTTAAAAAAAAACAACAATCACATCTCTTTTATAGTGACCAATTTTTGCTCTTTTATCTTAATTTCAAATTTTACGATTTGCAAAAAATCTTTACATGATGGTTAACTATGAAGGTCAATTTTGGATTGAGTGGTACCGAATACTTAAGAATCAATAATCAAAAAGTTAAAAACATTACCGAACCACATTTTTCAAGCTAGTGAAATCGAATAACATTTTATAATCTGTATCAGTTTTTAAAGAATTGTGTCTGTTTATTTCCATCATTTTAATTAAGAAAAATTCTGTTATTTTTTCTTTAAATATGTATTAAAAATTGTATATTTTGCATTGATATTTTATAATGATTAAATATTTTAAATTTTTGTTGCAATTTAAATTTTACTTCCAACCATTTTTCTTAATATATCTAACGAAATTATATATTTACTAAATTTGTAAATGATACCTAATTTGCAGCAAAAAATGTGCCCCAACTTTAAACAGCTATTACTCGGTCAATTTTAATCGTAGATTAACGAGATTTTTTTGTCGTACTTGTTAGTGTAACAGAAAAATTCTACTAAATATAACTTAATGAACCGTAGAACCGTATAAAAATTTAAATTTCGCGATTTTTTAAGTAATCTTTTTATTAACCCAAGTCGCTTTTAAAATATTTCTGTACCTCATAAAAAAAGGGTAATTCGATATTTTGTCTGTGACTAACAGTTTAGGAATTAGCCATTGGCCACTATTGAGAGTGGACACCCTGTATATGGATATCTTTCACTTTAAGCCACTTTCCTCGTGCGTCATTAGCTTAGCTGCTCATCTTAAGGAATGCGCTTTTCACTGATTAATTCGTTTTCGTGCTAAGTTGACATTTGGTTTACTTCGCAAGTTCAATACAAAGCCAGTGCACAGAATTCAGAGTATTTATTTCTGTTTTGCTTCAAGTGCTCAAGAAAATGTCATCTGATATTATTAGTCTCAGTTTTCTAAATTGCTCCTTAAGGCTTCTGGTCACTCATTTTCCGAATTCCTCTCTGCAGTGTAAAACATTTGTGTAACGTTACTCCATAAAATTGATGGCAGCTGTTACCTTCATTTTATGGAGTAATTCTTTTTACTTATATAATGACTTAATTTAATCATACATTACTGGTGTAACATTGCATTGCTACGGTGGTTATATTGGTTAAACTAATCCATAAAATTGGAGGCAGCATTGGTGCTACCAATTTTATGGAGTAATGTTACACAACTGTTTTACAATGATGTAATGTTAAGTCTATGGACGTTTGATGTATTTTTATATTCAAAATATCTCCTCAGGAAATTAATATTTTTAACTTTTTTTTCAGTGTTTTCTTCCTAAAGGATGTCCTTTCTTCTTAGTTCTCAAAATATTTCTAAAATCTTTGCTTATTTTCACATTTTGTGTTTAAAAACTAGCAAAGTGGGAGTAAATTTTTAATACTTTATATAAAATTAAGCGTAGCTTTTAGAGATATTTTTATAACTAAGAAAAAAAATACATGTTTAAAGAAGAGAACACTGAAAAAAGAAGTTAATTACATTAATTTCCTGAGAAGATATTTTTAATATAAAAATGCATCAAACGTCCATAGACTTAACCAGAGTTGTATAATATAGACGCACGCGCGCACGTCGTGCGCAGAAAATTTTATGAAGTTTGCAGAAAATTTTAAGAAAGAAACAATTTTTATTTTTGTAACTTTTTTAGAACCAAAAAATATAAACATTCCCTCAATTTTATGAACGAATTATTTACTGTTGACGCGGATGTCGCGAGACCTCGAAAAAATCGCGAATTTCAACATACTTGGGTAAAAAACATGCATTTCGACAAAGAATCGCATAAAAAACCATTTCAACAAAGAATCGACTAAAAAAACCCACATTTCGACGAAATACAAAGCGAAAAACGTTAATTTCGTCCAAAGACCACGCTAAAAACGTAAATTCCATCCATGACTCGCATAAAAAAACGAACGCGAATTTTGTGCATGAGTTTCGTAAAAAAACACGAATTTCGTGCATGAATCGCGTAAAAAAACACGAATTTCGTGCATGAATCGCGTAAAAAAACACGAATTTCGTGCATGCATCACTTAAAAAACGCGAATTACATCCATGAATCGCTCAAAAAACGCGAATTATGTCCATGAATCGCGTAAAAAACGCAAAATACGTCCATAAATCGCTCAAAAAAGGCAAATTACGTTCATGAATCGTGTATAAAAAACACGAATTACGTTCATGAAACACGTAAAAAAACGCGAATTACACTCATAAAACGCATAAAAAACGCCAATTACGTCCATAAATCGCTCAAAAACCTCGAATTACATCCATAAATCGCGTAAAAAACGCGAATTACGTCCATGAGTCGCGTTAAAAACGCGAATTACGTCCATAAATCGCTCAAAAAACGCAAATTACATCCATGAATAACGTAAAGATCGCGAATTACGTTCATAAATTGCATAAAAAAACGTGAATTACGTCCATAAATCGCATTAAAAAATGCAAATTACGTCCGTAAATCGCTCAAAAACGTGAATTTTGTCGGAAAAAAGAAAAAAAAATGCAAATTACGTCCATGAATCGCATAAAAATAGCGAATTACATCCATAAATCGCATCATAAATTCGATTTACGTTCACGAATCGCATAAAAAACGCGAATTACGTCCATAAATCGCTCAAAAAATGCAAAATACATTCATAAATCGCATAAAAAGCACGAATTACGACCATGAATCGTGCAAAAAACGTGAATTACGCCTAACATCAATTTGCAGAAAGTTTTTGACCCAATATTACGTGCGCAGAAAGTTTTTGGTTTTATACAAGTCTGGACTTAACATTACGGAGGGGAATTTCTAAATATCATAATTCTAAGAGTATTCGGATGTCTTTCTTTATTTCCTTTTGTCTTTTCTATGGCCAAGTTGGAATCTGCTGGGAGTAACTTCTTTTAAGTTTTTGTTTATTTCTTTTTCACATTTTGTTGCTGTTGTTTTCCTAGATTATCGTGTTTCTCTGTGAGCACCAAACAATCCAATAAGCAGTATATAAATAAATATAAACCAATGTTTAAAGCAGGCTCAATCCACGTAAAATGAGCGAAAATGTAAAACAAAGTTGTAGCTGCATAGAAGCCGATTTTAATAAAATTTTATTCACATGTTCAATTTATATTCAAATCTGGCTCTGCAAAATATTTTGTAGAAAAATAAAAATTTTTAGCTGCTTTGTGCATTTAAAAAACTTGTTATATAGAATGGCATGGGTACAATCGTCAAAAGTTGCAAGACTGAAGTTCTGTATCTTGAAAACTGTTTAGCAAAAATTAATTTTTTTTATAATATTGTTATCTTTGAAAATCTATCTTTATATTTATTAAATAATAATAATCTGATAATAACATGATTAATCTTAAATGGGATGTAAATATTGAAAATTTTGTAAATTAGAAAAAAGTAGTAACACCATAAAAATCCAAGGAATTTAAAAAATCTTTGAAATAGATGCCTGATGTAGTATCACATATGAAGATCAAATTCTCCAAGTTTGAAAAATGTCATTAATTTCCTTCATTTTCAAAAAAACCTTAGAAACTTAAAAAAATTACAAAATGTTAATTTTTCCTCTTATGTATCCCCAAAAATAAACAAAGGAAAGGTCCGCCAATTACAATATTATACAATCATAAGGATCAATAAGTCCATGATTTACTAAAATTTTCAAGATTGCCTTTTGATTCTTAACATAATAAAAATGGGTTCAAGAAGTAATATCCCTGACATTCTATGAACTTTCCTTCTTTGAAATCATACGCGTTCTTAAAAGATATTGCAGGATTTCTAGCTGAAAAAAGATTTGTGTTGCCATCTACTTTTGCTATTTGATTTTAGGTTAAATATATAATTATTTGTTTACGTAATTACTTTATCGTATACTCTAATTTGAAATATTCTTGAGACAAAAATAAACTGAAGGCAAGAATAAGAATGTATATATTTAACATATACACTTTTATTTATAACATCAAAAAATTTAAATATTTTGAAAGCTTTTCTTCGCGTTCACACAAGTGATAAAAACATTTTATTTTTCCATCAACAGTTTTTATTGTTTTTTTTTTCTCATTAAGGGATAGAAAGTCCAGAAGAAAAATTTAGTTGTATAAAATAAATACCATTAGCTATAACGTCAAATAATTTTAAAGCGGTAAGAGGTGCCATTCATCTTAATTCAAATGACTGAAATATTTCCTTTTTCTCACATTTTTTTTTTATTTATTTCTTTTTAAATTACAGAATAAAAACACAATTACTAAATTAAGCTAATCTGTTACTTATTCTTAACTACAAATAATTCGTAATTATAATTAATTTTTAATCCAGTCTTTCCGTTCCTAAGGCAAATAATCAAACTTGAAATTTCAAGCATGTACAAAAAAAACCTCGATTTTGGTATCATCATTTAATGTACATTTTTATACTGAAATGAACAAGTCTGAAATCTATTACTTTGCATATACTTGTAAATGAATATTATCTACTTATATGATGATTTTTAATAAAATCTATGACATGTCAGCCATACTTGATTTGGACCTGATATGGAATGACTCAACATCAAAACATTTTATTTCTTGTTGCAAACTAGTTTCGGCAGCCAGCAAAAAATAAAGAGTTTTCATTTTTTTTGGGTTGTTTTTATTAACTATTTGGTAAAAGTAGTTGTTGTTCTCCGTAGAGAATTGAGAAATCTAAAGTATATCTGAATCTTTTTATTGGTTGAATTCTGCAACTTATTTAATTTTATTCGTTTCCTGATTCGTCCAAGTTTAATGTCCAAAAATGGAATACTTCTGTTGCCACAATGACAAAAAGAGTAATAATTTTTTTTAATTAATAATTTAAAAGAAATGTGAAAAAAATTTCAAACAAATTTCATTAACACGTGCATTTTTTCCTCTACGCAACGATGTAAAAATTTAAAATGTGCGATGATAAGAAGTTGAAAAATTTGCAGTTCCAAAAATTGTAAAACTGAAATTTCATTTAAAATTTTTTTGTGATGGGTCCAGGAAAATAATGTTTAATCCATACCGTGTGTAATACGAGGCGTTCAGAAGTCTGCCTGATTAAATTCCATCAAATAAAAATGCAGATTTAAATTTGTCTATCTTTAATCTACTCTTTTTTTATCAATGGTCTAGGAATATTAATGTTTAATGGAGGGTCTATGTAATATATGACTCGTTATAATCATCCTAAAAATGATGTTTATTATTATTATTAACTTAAATATAGAATTTATTTATAAGTCTTTAAAATTTGAGTCTTCGAAAAAAGGCGTTGTAATTTTATAAATTACATTTTTTTTAATGTTTAATGTCTTGCGCCAAGTAATTTTTCATTGTAATGGTGTATGTATATTGCCGTTTGGTATCGAGCTAGCTATGCAAAAATCAAAACGGTTATGAGCCTTACTTAGTCGAATCTTGTTTGTCTTCTGTATCATTTCAAATTTAACACAATCCAGTTTTTCTTTTTTTAATCCAATTTCCATGCAACATTATTGAACATTACATGGTAATATGACAATATTATGCAATACAATTTTTCTATTGAAAATAATCATAATAAGTTTATTTATTATTTTATTAATATTTCAGTTTGTGGTTATAATCAAGTAAATATTTTAATATATTGTGTTTATAAGAAATAAGTCGTAACACAAAAAAGATGAATTATATGAATATTCATATTCCTTTTGTAGTGTTACATAACACATATGAGCGACCATCTCGAGCACTGGCTTTTTTTCAATCATTTAACGTTAAAAGTGTGATATAATATATATATATATATATATATATATATATATATATATATATATATATATATATATATATATATAAAGTTTCTCAAAAAAAAAGAAAAGAAAAGAACTGTAATAGAAATATGCAGAATCAAGATAAATATTTTGCATGTTGAACGCTTTATTTTCGAATTTTTAAAGCTAAAAATCTTACTTGGGTACCTATCAAAATAATATACTTTAGCTCTTATTTCAAAAATAATATGTATTTGTGAAACATGTAAATGGATTTATGCTTAAAAGTATCTAAACAAAATGAAATAAATTTGATATAGCACATGGAATATCAATAATGATAGAACTCTGGGGAATCTAATTGATTCCCCTGAAATCACTAAAAACAAGTGATAAATTACATTCTTTTCATTTATTTGGAAGAAAATGAGAAATAAATTGATAATTTGGTTTAAAAGCAAATAGTAATTTTCTAAACATTTGAATCATTTAGATCATACATAATAATAAACAAAATGATTGCTCATCTACAATAATATATTTATATGAAAGTTTATCAATACCCATATTCAGTGGCGTAAACAATAACTGAAAATCATTAATGACAAAAAAATAATACAGGAGAATAAATATTTTTACGCTTTCAATGAATCAACTATCACCAAACCAAAAATTCGATATAAACAAAAAAAAATTAAATGTGTTAAAAAACTGATAATTAAATACTACGTCTAAAAAGTTAAATGTATTAAACAACTGATAAATAAATACTTACTAGAATTTGAATAACAGAAATAAGAAAATGGAAATATTAAAAATATTTTTTAACCCTTCATTGCATTTTGTTTCACATATGAGGCATTCCATTAAATATTATGTATATATGCGCCGTACATTATCTAGTCTGAAAATATGGCCAATGTTCCACATCTTGAGAAACCAAATATACGGAATTATATGAATATAGTATAATTACTGATTCTGTTTCACTAAACTTTGCAAATTTTCTTTAACAAAAAGTTCACGCTTACATTTTTCAAAAATGAGTGATGTTTTTTTTTTAAAAATTCAGTGCTAAATATACGAATATACGTAAGGAAATTATTCTTGCAGCAGAAAAGTAGTGTGTAGAGTAGAGCCATTTTTTTTCCAAATATTGCCAATAGATGGGCTTTCAATGTTTTACTCCATAATACTAGTTAATGTAATGAAAAAAATCTTTTTTTTTAAATTCTAACAACGGAACAGAGCGAGGGGTGAATCTGAATGAATTTTGATCCATCTTTTTATGCACTTTGTACGAGTTATGTTTCATCTTTCCCACATTAGAACCGTATAGTCGATAGAACCGTTAGTATGGGATAACCGTATCATGGGATAACCGTCAAATTAGACCTCCAGGTTCTTTCGGAATGGCTCAGTTGATAGATTAATGGTACCTTCAGCCAGTACATTCCTGGTTCGAATGCTCGACCGAACTTTTTTTTATCAATTATAAATTTACAATTGTTATGATTTATTTTACAACTGTATAATTATGTTAAAAAATAACTTAATAACACTCATTCCTCAGTTTGAGCTTTTTAAAATTTTGAGGCAGGCCAGCGCTATCGACATGTGGTATTTGAAACCAAAGCATAAAAGCTTAGTAAAAAAAAACTCTTTCTTTACACATAAACCGTTAGGCGGCAGTACAGAAAATCACCTCATCGAGATGAAATCTGAAATTCCAGGATTAGACTGCACTCGATTCGTTTACTAAAATGCAACTGGTCTGTAGAATCATATCTTGGTAGAAAATACCTCCAGACTCGACTTTAATGGTTGACTTGTAGGTTTTTGCGTTTTATTTTACCCAAAAGTATGAAAACATGGAGGACTGGCAGTAGAAAAATACAATAGTAAATCTACGATTCAACCACTAAAATGGGGTTTTGGGGTGTTTTACATCAAGGTATGATTTGCTAGACCAATATGCGAATCACGTTTTAACTAATTCTGGAATCTCTGATCTAACATTAATCTCCAGCAAAAATAACTTCTATAGCTATCACCGTCTGACTGTTACTAAAATTGAAATAGAACATTTCAGTTTAGTATGCTGTGTAAGAATCACAATCATTAATAATAAAAGTCCTCTTTTAATTTTATTAATAAGTACGCAAAAAAAGAATTTGAGAATTGAGAACATGATCAGATATATATATTCCATTTTATTCAAGAGAGATGGCCCTGTATCACATCTGCTATGTTGTTTCAAATAAATAAACGTGTTTTATGCGCTATTTATGCCACAAATTATAAAACTCTAAATTTTGCTTTAAAATTGAACGAACTAAATTTTCACTGCAAAATTTATGTTTTTTATTGTATTTTACACTCAGTCCTTAAAATAAAATAATCAAAAAATTATTATATCTTTCATCAGAACGATTATTTCGAGAGACTAAAAAACAGTTCCGGATGATCGATTATTGATATTAAGTGGACTTCTTTCCATTATTACAAACTAAGTACACACCAAGTTTTAAAGCTCTATCTCAATTTGTTCGGTAGATAGAGCATTTACAAATACACAGACAGACGAGAGGCAATTTTTTTTTTCTAAAACTATATTTTTCGGAATCTCCAGTATTTGAAACGTGTAAATCTGTCATTTTTTTCTATTTTCAAAACGATTGTAATATTTGGCATTTACTACGTATGATTATTATGGGTAAGTAATAACCTATAATATGTATGATGGGTAAGTATAATGTATTTATACAACTAAACCACAACCACACATATGTACATGTGCACAAAAGGTATTTTTATATACATGAACCAGGTATTTGTAGATACAAGATATTCTATAATAAATTGAACACTTTAAACTTCAATAAAAAGTACACAGTAACAGTAATTGAAATTATTCTTAGAAGAGGGTAAAGTACGAAGTCAGCAGTTTCCTTATTACGCTTATTTGTTACAGTTCCAAATGTCACCAACAAATGGCGTTGTGCTATCTCAATTTTTTTTAATCACAAACTAATGTATAACAATTGATCACAGTTTTCCTTCATCCTGTTCAACTGTTAAAACGCTAAAAATGTCTTTATGCTTTTGAAATTGGAGATTATTATGGGCAGTATTGTAATTTGAAACTGTACAGTTGATGCTTTTAACTGAAACAGGGAAGCTTAGAAAAGAAGTTCCTAATTTCACGCATTACTCTGCTTTTAAATTAATTTTAACTGTCACCGTTAAATTTTAAAGGCATTCATTTTTATTTTTGGAAACTTTGTAAATATTTGTATTCGTGTTTGGAATTTTGTTTTGTCTACCATATGACACAGAATGAACCAAGAAGGAAAAATCATGCTTATAACATAGATTATGAAATACTTTTCAACCCCTTCAAAATAAAACTTCACAGTTTACGAAGGTGGAAGATGGCGTCTAAATGAAGAATTTTAAACGCTTAAAAAGTTTGGATATACAATGTCTGCTATTACTTTAAATAGTCTTATAGTCCAAGATCCCAGAGCCCCCAGACGTTATTTATTTTCTCACATGTAAAATGTATTGGATAAAGTAGTGTTAGTACGTGCTATGAGCGTAGTGCTAGCTTGGACCGACGGCCAATTTATAGGTGCCAGGTACCAAAGGTAGGTAAAAACACTACGAACTTTTCTTATTTTCTCAGTCTTGATTTTTATATATGATACTCAGGGAACTATTTCAATACTTTTTGTAAGCTCCCAGACCAATTGCATGGACCAAACATCTTCCCAGACTTACATAAAGTGTCGCTATGAGTATGAGCGCGAGCGTGATAATTAGACAGTTTTATAACATAGCCTAATAAAACTTATGTTGTTAATGGCCTAATGAAAGTATTTAGTAATAATAAAGCAATATTTTAATATTAATATCATTTTAAAAAGATTAATTAAAAAAATATATTTTGAAAAGTGAAAATATCAGAATATTTATTCAAGTAATTCAAAATATTGGAATATTTCAAATTAATTCCCCTTTAAGTATTACCAATTCATAACTGACATTCAATAAAAAACATTGATTAAATTCAGACGATTTTACTTAAAATCAGTATTCGTTTTTCAGTTTGTTTGCTTTATCATCTTAAAATGGATTACTTCGGTAAGTTGAGCTGAGCGCGCTTCTTTTGTATGTCTGGCCCATGCAATTGGCCTGGGAGCTTACATAAAGTATTGAAATAGTTCCCTGAGCATCATATATAAAAATCAAGACTGAGAAAATAAGAAAAGTTCGTAGTGTTTTTACCTACCTTTGGTACCTGGTACCCGTAAATTGGCCGTCGGTCCAAGCTAGCAGGTATCACTATGCTCATAGCACGTACTAACACTACTTTATCCAATACATTTTGCTTGTGAGAAAATAAGTAACGTTCGGGGGCGCTGGGATCTTGCTCTATTAGATTGAAAAGTTTCCATCTACGAAGAATTTAAGAAAGATTTTCTGAGTAAAAGAGGGCTCTAAAATGATAGAGTGCTTCCTATGCTTTCAGAGATAAATCGAACCTTATGGAGGGTAACGAAAAACACAACCATCCGTATTTTGTTTTTCGTTTGTCACACTTCGGATCAATAGAATCACGTGAAGCTCATTTCGTGCTTTTGCTGTACATTTGCATTAAAATCATCACGAGACTCAAACTGTCCGAAAATTTATGTATATGCAACATTGTGTGGCAGTCTGTTATTTTCCTTAGTGTCTGTAAAGAGAGCAATGACGTCAATATACTAAATAGTGAAATTGGATTTCTGAATTGAATATTTTATTGAATAGTGTTTAATTATTTCAATACTATCAATATGCAATCAGTACACAATAGAATTATGACTGATTTAAACCTTTTTTCATGCTGTGGTACATGTAACCTCAGTTTACGATAATTTAAAAACATTTTACATTATTTATGCAATGAATTACTAAGCTTAAAAAGAAGTGACAATCAACGTTAGATTAAATCGTCAATATACAGGATACAAAAGTACTTTATGCGAAAAAAAAATTATTTACTTTTTTATTACTAAATTTAGAAACAATTTAATAAAATATAGTTAATTTTGCTGGATAACTTTTAATCGAAAATCATTCGATTAATTTTGTCGGATAGAAAAATAATATTCTATTCAGATTAAAACTTATTTATCGGCATTCGTTTGTTTGCTTTTGTTTGTTGCATTTTTTTTCTTTTTCCTTCGCAAAAAAGGATTTCTACATTCGATAATTCTATATTGTAGCGACGAAATGCACTTTATTACAGAAAAGAAAAAACAAAAAGAGTCGCTCAATTAATAAATTATTTTTTATGAATCAGATTTTATGTTTAACGCTTTTATTCATTCAAGTGTGTTTTCAGTGTGTTTCCTAGACGAAAGTAAAAGGTGAATAAGAATTTGTCACTTCTTTTGATGAAAACTTAAGTGTTATACATTTTCATAAGTAAAACCCTATGTTATATCTATAGAAAATATAGAATGATAACAAATAAAATCTGGGTTCGTAAGGATACTGCAATTTTACTGGCGAAATACGAGTATTTTTAATGGAAAAATAAATCTACTTCAAACACGCAAAATTTCGCCTTACTTAATCGGAAATTCTCTTTAATAAAACACTAATACAGAAGAATTTCTGGATCCGCACACACCCTTAAAACATTTTTCGAAGCAAACGATAATTCTATTGAGTTACTCTGAGAAAAGCAAGCTTTATCATCAAAATGTGAAACTAAAATAAAGCTGTCGCCAGGAACGTAAATGGGAGAATAAATTCTTCTTTGTGTTTAAAATAGTAGTTAACGTAAAATTCGAGCATCTTGTCTGAAATATACATTAAAAAAACATAAATCATTCTCCTAGTAAGACAAAACAATTGATGAACTAAATTTTAACTAACTGAAAGACAATCATAAGTAAAACATCAAGTCAACCTTTTTGCAGGGCCTGATTACGCTCTTCAGACTTGATGTATCTCATAGGATACACATCTTTACAATTCGTTTCACACACATAATAAATGATTTAGGAAAAACGGTCAAATGCGAGTCTTACTCGTGTTCAGAGGAATTCGTGCAATAAAGATATGAATTATTATCTGCATATTCTTTCAAAATTTAATTGCTTAAAATGCATATAGCAACAGAATGAAAAAGTGTCTAAGCCGGAACTCGAACCCGAGCTATCGATATAGCGCACTGACCTTCCACCAAATGAAGCACTTGGTACGATACCCATCCTCGCACTTCTTACTGAGCCATCGGTCAAGCAAACCGACGTTCTACCAACTGAAGTATTTGGAACGACACCCATCCTGCACTTCTCACTAGACATCGGTATAGCAGTGATAAGTTCCAGACTTGCTATCGTTCAAAGTAGTTAAGTTGGTCAAACGTCGGTGCGCTATACCGATAGTCCGGGTTCGAGTCCCGGTTTGGACACTTTTTTATTCTGTCTGCCTTTTAAATCACTAAAATTTGAAAGAATACTGAATCCAAGGCTCGGCAAATTTTCTACAGAAAAAATAAATGTACCAATAAATACGTATATTTATTTAATTTCATCGATGCCGGACTTTCATTAGTTTCGTACTTGCCCCAAAAGTTGGTGGTTCACGGAAACGTATTCCATCTTGTTTTGCAATTGTACTGTTGCCAACATGCGATAATGAGAAGTGCCAGGTTGTTTATCATTGTTCTGACGTTCTACCAATTTGTTCAATTGGTAAAACGTCAGTGCAGTATACCGATAGCCTGGGTTCTAATCATGGCTTGGACAGTTTTTCACTCAGTTGACTATACACCTTTTAAAAAACTAAAATTTGAAACAATATTGAACGCAAGGCATGAGAAGTTTTCAATAGAAAAATTTCAAATACATATAAAGATGTATTAACAGCATTATTAAAAAAACATTGCTAAAAGAATAACAAGATTTTGTAGAAAAACTGTACAATGCAGAGTTTGATATAAATGTATATACTACAAAAATATGAATGATTATACGATAAAAGTTTACAGAGATATGAAACCAAAATAATATCAGATATTGCTATTCTATATAATTATTTTTTTAAATCTTATCCTATTTTTTAATGAACTTAATTCGATACTCACAATAAAAGTAGTGAATATTTAAACTTCATTTCGCGTTTCATAAAACTTTAGCATACATTTCTGTTTACAGTGTACTTAAAACAAAATTCTTGTTCAAAATTTAAAATTACATTATGCTAAACGCTTCAAAAGGACGTCGCAAAGTTGAAACACTGAACGGTGTCTTGGTCTTGGTCGAGTTTTTCCAGATAGGTTTTTATTTATCTTTTAAAGATACGGGGATGTATTGAGAAATCTATTCAATGCAAGCTACTCGCGAATTCCATAGCATCTATATGATTAGTTTTAATTACCTTAATCTGTTCATCATAATTTTGCGTTTATTACTTTTATGCTGTTGCTGGGCATTGTATCGCATACATATATCATATAAAGTTGCTTTTTTAGGATTAAAAAGCCAATGGTAGATACAGTACATCGCTCCTATCCCTATGTATGGCCGAATCCGTATTTTTAAAGGTTAATATTTAGCCAAATTACCGACGATTTTTTTCTAAAATCATTGTCCAATGCATTTATACTTCTCCTATGATATCACGCGCTCCCCAATATGTTTTCCTAATGCCCAGAAATCGAAATTTGTGTGCAACGGAAAAATGCACTTTTCTCAAAAACTATATTACCTAGGATAATCGCCATAGATTTCCTGCAATGTTTAAATCAACCTCTAATTTTTTAATAATTTTAGTTTCAGTAAATTCAAAAATAGATTGGGGGGGGCAGGGCATATTTTTGCACTACATTTTCCCCAATATCTCTGAAAACATAATATCTAAAGCTAAAATAAATACATTTTTGAGTTCAGCATTACAAAAGCTTTCACACAATAAACCACACGATACACGATGTTTTTTTTCGAGTAATTTTTCTATCCCCTGTACATTTTTCCTAAATGTATTTGTCAATATTTAATAATCTGTACATATGTAGGTCAATAGATTGTGCGCCAATTTGAACTTTACACGTTCTATAGTTTACGAGTAAAATGTCTGTGAAAAGATAGACAAACAGAGGAGTGATCTTATAATGGTTCCGTTTTTAATTTTTAAGTACGGAACCTTAAAAAGAGAAATTGATGGGAATGGAGCCTAACAAATAGCAAAACTAAACAAAATAGCAATTTGTTTCTTATAGCGCTTTTTTAGCGCGCTTATATAAAAATGGTTTGCAGCATAAATGTACGAAATGTACAAAACGGAAAACGTAAATAATTTTACTGTACATATTAAGATACCATTTGTAAAATCCATTAGTATTACTAAAATATTCAATAAGGGGGAACTGGGGTACATTGATACAACTTTTTTCTAAAAAAAATTTGGTGTCTAGAAAGCAGAAATTTCAAGTTATTTTTCGATGTGATGTCAGCAAAACCTGTGTAGTTTGTTATAAAAATGTTCAATCGTTGTTTTATATATTATTTTTGCATGTAATGTTAAAAAAAATCAAAAAAGTAATTTGTATCAATGTGCCCCATCCCCGGGGCAGATTGATACACTTTCATACGTCTCGGAAAAATGGAGACAAAATAACACCGATGCATATTTTCATAGAAAAATAGTTAGCAAACCATTTTATACTATTTATAAAAATTCAAATCACCCACACATTATTTGTAAGCAATGTTAAAGCAATCAAAAAGAAATGTATAATGACCTCATGTTCTGGATGTTCCTTGTCGGATTGTTTTCTGTGATAACTTTGTCTTATCTGGTACTTCAACCCCAGCATTATCTTCTTTCTTAAGAAAGATGAAAAATTACCAAGTTTTCTGTTTATAAATCGATTTATAAACAAAAAATAAAGGATAATTATATTAAAAATTCTGTTTTTAATATAATTATCCTGTGCTGTTCTGCAGCTTGTTTCTCTTACGTAGCACTTTTCATGTAGAAAATTCTTTTTTCTCTGGAGAACTGATATAAATTTGAGATTTTCCAGGCTGCCGTCCATTTCTTTAATTAGTTCTACTAGCACTATATGTTGGGTAAGTTCGTACGTCTTCTCTTTGCAAAAATACTAAAAAATGTTCTAATATAAAGAAATTAAAGCTTTTTCACTTCAATAAAAACTAATATTAGAAATTTTTAGCGAAAAATGGTTGGATTAAGGAGTGCATTGTAAAAAAATAATAACAGGTAATGAAAAAATGAACTAGAAAAGGATTTAGGTTGTATCAATGTGCCCCGACAAAGACTGTATCAATGTGCCCCATGCAGCCATTTTGAATAAAATGAGTCTCAAATCCAATACTTCATAATTTATCTAACTAAAAAGAATGAGAAACTGATAAAGAGTAGTTTTACTTGCCAGAGAGAGTATTCTTTTCGGTTGAAAATACTGGATACTGGAACAGTTTTATAATACCATTTCAATTCTACAACTCAAATTTACTTTTGACCTACAAATTATCACCCGTCCCATTTCAACAAACTACTGAATCATTCCAAAACTTTCTGTATGTAGTTGAGTGCACTAGTATCACCTTTTGGAGCTGTTGTGAAACTTCTTGTAATGACCCTGTGTGCTGTACAGGGGGTGTATCAATGTGCCCCATGTATCAATGTCCCCCGGTTCCCCCTACATATTTATTTTACGTTTTTCAATGCATTGCAATGCAAAAAGGTAAAATAAAATTTTAAAAAGTCTTCCATTCATGTCAAAGACTGACTAGAATCTGAAATGTGATAAAATTCCATGGATTATTTCTGGAGAACTATTACGGTAGTTGCACAAAAGGCAGCATAGCAGCATCACCCTTTGAGCGATTTTAATCAAAAACTAATCAACACCAACTTATATCAAGGACTAACTAAATATAATTTTTATTAGATTCCTTGCATTAGTTCTTGTGATAGAGCACCCATTAAATTTATGCCACATACAGAGAAACAGACTCACAGCCAGGCATTTTGTAAAAACATGTTTTTTGGATTATTTGATCCCTAAAAATTTTAAAACTGTCGATAATTTTTAGGAAAAATGTATTTTCTGAATCCAAATGTATTGTCTAATTTTATGTGCAATAAATATTTTTTCGCGGTTCAATCTTTCTTAATTATTTGATTTTTAATATAGATCCATAGCTGAAAATTTAAAAAATACATAAATAAACTCTGGGGACTGAAAAGGTTATACGCTTGCATAAAATAACAACCCTTTTTAAAAAAGAACTTATCGCCTAAAAGTGCTATTACACGAGGGGTTAAAGTCGCTTCAAATTCCAGGCGTTTCCATGTTATATTATGGTTTCAGGGGAGTCGCTTGGAAAACAAGCAAGTATTTTATTTTGCATCGATTTTGACGGCTGAAATGAAGCGAGTCGCCAGTAATAGCAAATCAACTGCTTGAAAATCTGATGATGGAGAAACCTCGAATAGCCAATGAAACGTTTAAAAAACAAAAAAAAATGATGGGGAAATGACAAATCGCAGGTTATATTTGTCACTTGAAATTTTTACGTGCAATACACTTTTAATCTCATCAGTAAAAATGTCATTACATTTAAAATTTTCATACGACAAAAGTTGCTTGCGACTCGTCAGTTTCCCCGTAGTTTATTGGATGTTCGAGAAAAAACTTTTCTATCATCAGATTTCCACAAATTTGATTTGCTGTTACTGGCGACTCCCTAAGTACCAAGACGCGCCGACACAGCATAGGAGCTTGCTTTTGAAGCGACTCAACTGAAGTCATAGGATAACATGGAGATGCCTGGAATTTGAAGCGACTGTCACCTTTTCCGTAATAGCACAAAGATAAATTAACACTGTGAACGAGCATTCATTGATTTTGTACAAAAGAAAAGATACCCTAGATTCCAAACACAGTATCAAATTGAAGGCCTATAAATAAATGAATAAAACTATAAATCCTCAAAAAACATTTACGAAGCGTTTAAGTGTATTAATTTTTGAAATTTTCTTACTTTCTTGGATACACTGTCTGGAATACATTTTACACACTCAGATGATAAGGACACTTTTTTATGAGGAAGTAAGTATCGGCGTTGCCCTTATTTAGTTTTCATCCAAAGCCAAATACCTTCAGCTATATGAGTAAAGTAAAAATGTAAAAAAATCCAATAGTGTAGTTTTTCTTTTCCTCGGTTAGCAAGCATCACGTATGATATTTCAGAACCGGGGAGGTTAATTAAAGCGAAAATTTCTTTCGAAAGAAGAATAAAAGTCGAAGAATATCACAAGTATGGCAACAGCCGCTTTTTACATGTGTTCGCAATTGCGTAAATACGTAGTAAGTCGTCGTTCAGTCCGTCCGTCCGTCTTTCCGTCTGTCCGCATATAATACAGCAAAAACTATCCTACTGAAACGCTTGAAATTCTAAATGTATAATTATTACAAAATTTTGTCGAGTCATTTGAAATTGTATAAATATCGGATGTATAGTTTGAATTGACAATCAAAAGTATTTAGCTACATAATGGGCAAGTGAAATAATAATTTCAAAAGCATTTTAATGTTGTTACAATCTTATGAACATAATAAAATTGATATGCATCTCTGAAGTAGATACTAAAATATACATTCTGTACAATGTGTAGTACAAAAACTAATTGTAATTAATTTATAGATTCATACAAAAGTATTCCACTGCATAATAGTATAGGGCGGGTCATTGTTTGGGTCGCGTTTTAATTGTATTAAACAGTTTCACATTTTACGAAATCGATATAGGTTGTCGAAGTTTTCTACAAGTTACTTTCTGTATAAGAGAAAGCAGATAGTATTTACAAGGACACACATGAGATTTAGGTTAATGTGAAGTATTGCATATATACACCAAGATCTAAATATTTTTAAAACTTCGTTATAGTACGAATGTACCTCATTTGCTACATCTGACGTGCAATTTTTGAACTTTTTTGAAAAAGTGATGGGAGTGTGCCTAGGCTGTGTTCAAACCCTGCTTTAAATCAAAACACGTTTTAAACAATATATGAAAGCAATCTGGATGAAAACGTTAGATCTCTATTTCAAAGATCATAATATTGAATGTTTTCAAATGAAAAACAATAGAAATTTGGCTAGAACGACATATTGTACTAGCTTTCTTTATTATGATATCCTCCGAAAGATATTTTCACCAGAGTTCCAAAATAACAAAACACTTAAATATTATCTAGATAAAAATTCATTTATACATATTTGTAGTGATAATACATGTTTTTAATGACAACGAATTTTTATTATCATTATAAAATAGCAAATACGGCCTCTCAACACCGGCAATATAACTGCTGTTAAAGTAATTTTAGAAGCATTTATGAATAATTAGTATGTTGTATTTTTCGAAATAGAGGTAAATCTTTAGATACGATTTCAACTTCTTATTGGAAGATAAATTCTGCGTAAAAATTTCATATGGAAAATTTCTGAATTTTGTGTGATATTTAGGAGCCGAACTATCAAGAAAGATTACCTACAATGATGTCACAAAACTTCTTTACTCAAGATAGGTACGAACAATAGTAACGCAACAAATATGATAAATTGAAACTAACCTTAACTCATCGTATTAATGGTGCTTAACCGTATTTGATTCTTAAAGTTGCTGAGACGTTCCCATTACTCTAAAATATATATACATGGAGCTATTTTTAACATGAGAAAATGAAGCGCATTCCCACTATTTGAAAACTAAATGAACGCATTTAAATCACTAAAGATATTACAGTTACATCATTAGTGGATACCATTTTATGGCAATTGTTTTCTCTGGAAATCATTACATTTGAAGACTATAATAAGATAAAACTAATTTCGAATATCTGGAAGCATTCATACTAGCAGCAGTGATTGTTCGATGACTTTATTCATTATTGATTAAATAGCATTACCTGGTTGCGTAATGAGACAGATTATGACTGCTGATAAAATAGCTTGATAAAGATTTATAAAGATCACAGTGTATTAAATCCTTTTCTAGAGATAATAAATAAGCTTAACGGTTATTGTTAAAATAAAAATATTTATAAAAGACACTCAGATATCATTAAAACATCTGCTTTCATATGTTCCAGAAAGATTTTTCGATACAATTTTAAAAGAAATCATTAATTTCAAATTGTTGGTCATTATTTCATTCATCGAATGTTTTCAAATGAAAAACAATAGAAATTTGGCTAGAACGACATATTGTACTAGCTTTCTTTATTATGATATCCTCCGAAAGATATTTTCACCAGAGTTCCAAAATAACAAAACACTTAAATATTATCTAGATAAAAATTCATTTATACATATTTGTAGTGATAATACATGTTTTTAATGACAACGAAGTTTTATTATCGTTATAAAATATCAAATACGGCCTCTCAACACCTGCAATAAACTGCTGTTAAAGTAATTTTAGAAACATTTATAAATAATTAGTATGTTGTATTTTTCGAAATAGAGGTAAATCTTTAGATACGATTTCAACGACTTATTGGAAGATAAATTCTGCGTAAAAATTTCATATGGAAAATTTCTGAATTTTGTGTGATATTTAGGAGCCGAACTATCAAGAAAGATTACCTACAATGATGTCACAAAACTTCTTTACTCAAGATAGGTACGAACAATAGTAACGCAACAAATATGATAAAATGAAACTAACCTTAACTCATCGTATAATTGGTGCTTAACTGTATTGGATTCATAAAGTTGGTGAGACGTTCCCATTACTCTAATATATATATACATGGAGCTATTTTTATCATGAAAAAATGAAGCACCTTCCCACTATTTTAAAACTAAATGAACGCATTTAAATCACTAAAGATATTACAGTTACATCATTAGTGGATACCATTTTTTGGCATTTGTTGTCTCTGGAAATCATTACATTTGAAGACTATAATAAGATAAAACTAATTTCGAATATCTGGAAGCATTCATACTAGCAGCAGTGATTGTTCGATGATTTTATTCATTATTGATTAAATAGCAATACCTAGTAGCGTAATGAGATATATCATGACTGCTGATAAAATAGCTTGATAAAGATTTATAACGATCACAGTGTATTATATCCTTTCCAAGAGATTGTAAATAAACTTAATGGTTATTGTTAAAAGAAAACTATTGATAAAAGACACTCAGATATCATTAAAACATCTGCTTTCATACGTTCCAAAAAGATTTTTCGATATAATTTTAAAAGAAATCATTAATTTCAAATTGTTGGACATTATTTCATTCATCGAATGTTTTCAAATAAAAAATAATAGAAATGTATGTAGTACTACCCATTGGACCAACTTTCTTTATTATGGTATCCTCCGAAAGATATTTTCACCAGAGTTCCAAAATAACAAAATACTTGAATATTATCTGGATAAAAATTCATTTATACATTTTTGAAGTGATTATACATGTTTTTAATGACAACGAAGTTTCATTATCTTTACAAAATATCAACCCGTAAGACATGGTGACGTCACTGCAACGTCGTGGTGAAGTCACATTATGACTTTGTGACCATCGATTGTCGATGTGACGTCACGTGACGTCGATGTGAAGTCACAGTGACTAAAATGAGAAGTCGTTATGGCCGTTTTAGAGCTTTTTTGTGACGTCACATTGTGACCACTTTGTGACGTCACAATGTGACCAATTTGAGAAAAGTGTGTCATTTGTGACTATTTTGACATTAACATTGTGACGAACTGTGAAAATTTTTTTAGAAAGTCGCATCTTAGTCACATTGTGACGTCACTGAGTGGTGGCATTTTGGTCACAGATGTGATGTGACGAAAGTGACTCACAGTGACGTCATTGTGACGTCACTGTGAACATGCATGCTATGCGGGAAGCAGGGCCTCTCAACACCTGTTATATGATTGCTGTTAAAGTAATTTAAGAAACATTTATGAATAATTAGTATTGTATTTTTCGAAATAGAGGTAAATCTTTAAATACGATTTCAACGACTTATTGGAAGATAAATTCAGCGTAAAAATTTCATATGGAAAATTTCTCAATTCTTTGCGATATTTAGGAGACGATTATCAAGAAGTTTCATATTACCTGCAATGATGTCACAAAACTTCTTTACTCAATATAGGTACGAATTATACTAACACAAAAATATGGTAAAATGAGAATAACCTTAACTCCGCGTATTAATCGTTTTTAACTGTATTCGGTTCTTAAAGTTGCTGAGACTTTCCTGTTACTCTAAAATATACACACATGGAGCAATTTTTAACATGAAAAAATGAAGCACCTTTCTATTATCTTCAAACTAAATGAACGCATTTTAATCACTAAAGATATTACAGTTACATTATTAGTCGATCCCATTTTATAGCATTTCTAGCCTCTGGAAATCGTTACATTTGAAGATTATAATAAGATAAAACTAATTTCAAATATCCGGAAGCATTCGTATTAGCAGCGGTAATTCTTCGAAGGCTTTATTCATCATTGATTAAATAGCATTCCCTAATAGTGTAATGAGAATGATCATGACTGCTGATAAAACTGTTCGATAACAATTTATAAAGATCACAGTGTATTAAATTCTTGCCTAGATATAAGAAATAAACCTAATGGTTATTGTTAAAAGGAAAATATTGATAAGAGATACTCAGATATCATTAAAATATCTGTTTTGTATTAAAAGTATACCAGATCAAAAATTATATATATTTTTTATACATATAAATTCATTGTTTTGCACTTTGTACCAAGTTTAAAAAAGCAGTGAATTTTTCAGAATCAACTAAGGTGCCCTTGGCAAGTAGATATATTGTAACGGATACTTTTTGGAATAAACAGGATTTGAAGTGAAAAAAACTAAGTCGTTATTTTTAAGATAAATATTGATTGTTTAATATATATATATATACAATACAATTTTTACTTGTGTACATTTGTTTTATTTGGCACTCGACGTTTCTAAAATATTTATTTCAAGTCTACATAAATAAATTTAAAAATACATTTGATCCTTGTAATTCGTAGCATGACATTTTGCATAGCTTCTTGTTAATAATAAAAGTATGTTCATAAAAATCACATTTAAAAATTTTAACCTTTAACGGAATCAGATATTTTTATATGTATAAATAACATAACATACAAAATGCTGTAAGAATATTAGAAATGTTTTTCTTCTTAAATTCGAAACATGTCAAGTTAGTTCTTAACTAAATAAATGTCAAGATATTATATCTATTACATCTTTTTATTGCATCTTCTTATTTACGTTTTCATTAGATTCTTGTAAAATTAGCTAAAAAGAAAAAAAAAAGGTGGAAAAATATGTATAAGTTCAGTTTATAGATTTTTAAACATGGAATGTCGAAAGTGTATTTTATTTTTAATTAAAATTGGAAATGAAAGGAAATTGATGAAAAATCACGATTCCGTTGAAACTATTGGAATTTTATTGTGATTTTTTAAACTTTCAATCATCGCACAATATTTCACACAGTAGGACAGAAACAAAAATGTATTTTTAAATGATTTAATTTTTTTATTTATTTTATTTATTTATTTAGTTTAATTATACCTTAATTTACCTTTTTTATGTATTTTTACACATATATTTCACGCATGAATTCTTTTTAATCTATCATAAAAATGAATGGGCAACTCGATTACGAAAAACAACCCCTTAACAGTGTAAATAATTCTGCGTTTGTTTGCTTCTGTGTAATATTCTGTGATTAGATTGCCAAACAAAAGTGAAAGTTTAAAAATGGATAAATAAAACACGAATTTCATGTACACGTAACCTATCCCAGTAACCAAACAATATTGAACAAATAATGGCTACATCTTGGAGCAATATTGGCACATTGGCGCAATACTGGCATGAAATATTGCTTCAATGTTGGGTTGTTTACATTTTGCCCTTATTTAGCTAATATTTGCAGCCTATATTATGCAAATATTGGGGTTTCATTGGAAATATTTCCAGTGTAATGTCAACATTTGTACAATATTGGGTCATTTGAAATATTTCCAATGTAACGCCAACATTTGTACAATATTGGGAATTCATTGGTATTATTTCCAATGAAATGCCAATATAAAATCAATATTGGTATTTTATTAGTAATATTTCCAATAAATGAAATATTGGCGTAACGTTGGACCAATATTGGTTTGCTACTAGGATAAGTAGCTAACTTTTCACTGCACATGTGCCATATCTGGCACATACCTAAAAACACTATAATTCTCATTATGTGCCCTGAGGATCACTGTAACTGATCAAGAACGGCCTAACCAATGGAATAACACTTATTTTGTCCATATAAGATGACTGTATTTTTTTTCAAATACAGTCTTAGAATTCAGATTAGAATTTGTTAATCGGAAAGAAAAAAAATCAAGCTATTAAGGCAAAATTTATGTTTTTTTATGGAATACTTAAAAATATTAATATAAAGAAAATTGCAAAGTGTTGATAAAATTGATTAATTTAAGCCTATTTAATTGCAAAATACAGCAACACAATTCATAAAAACCCTAAATGTGTATATAGGGTACACGCCATAAAATATCAAATTTTAGCTGAAAATTTGAAATTTAATATATTTTCTTTTACTATTTTTCCCATTATTAGATCCGATAAATAGATTTCGAATATATATATATATTACAAAAATAGAAAAATTCGTGCAGTGAAGACTAAAACTGAAATAATAATAATCATAAAGATTTTTCTATAAATATTGAAATTTTTGTCATTAACCGCTGCTATGCTGCCAAAATGCTTTTTGCTGTAGTTGGCGGATAACTTAAGGAAATATACTAAACGTAACTGTAAAATTTTTCAAATAAAAATGATTTTCGTTAACATTCCGTACGCTTGCTAGCATATTGCCCATCTTTAATTGGATTAGTTCGGTCTGGATCATTTGTTTTCTGTGATTTCCTTTTGTAAAGAGTTCACATTTCTTTTGGTTTATTTCGTATTTCAAGCTGTGTTTTCGTTCTTCTTTTGTTACCGAAAGCTTCAAGTTCCTGATTATTTCCTTAACATCATTTCAAATGTAATACATTCATGAGGAAACACATGCTGCCACATTTATATTTATATACCTGATGTAGCAGAGCGTAAAGCGTCAAGTAAGATAATAACTAATAAGTTTATATAAGCCTTTTTATAGAATTTTTTATTATGAGAATTTATATAAAACTTTTTTATAAGAAACAAATGCTTCATTCTCTAGTAGCATTAATTAAAAAAACAAAAATGATAATTAAAAAAGAATTAAAGTTTAGATAACTCTTCTATCAAAGAAAAGTAATCCACATTATATATATATATATAATTATTGCACTTTGAAAATGGCAGTTTCAGGAAACAAAACATGGAGTATTAATTACACTAGTAACTTATTTAATCTCATCATTCCCGAAACTAAAATATAGTTACAAATAACCATTCATTGGTCTTAACGTTTTATCTACCGACGGCACTTATAAGTACAATAAAAATTACTTAATATAAAATTCTTTAATACGTCAATTAGTTGTAATACTGTTAAGAATGAGTTGCATTACTTTTTTTGTTCCAAAAGCCTTATTGGTTACACAATACAAAAATATTTTTAAAAGGATGATTTATTTCGTCTTTGTATCTTTTCAGCTTTCTTGGGAGGGGGATTTTTAATTCGGAAATATTTCTATATTTATATTGTAAGAACATCATATTGGTACATTTTATAAGCCTACAAAATACTAAGAAAACAATTTAAAATAAAAGATTTGAGTGGAATTACAAATATTGCACAAAATCCCTGTAAATTCAAATTTAATTAATCCTTCTAAATCCCTCAATCCTTTTAAAATCCTTCAAAAATTTATTAAATGATTATGTAAATTTTTTAATTTAGTTTAAACAATTTACGTAAAATGCTTTAAAATGTAAAATTTTCATGAATTCATAATGCGGTATATAAAGGGTTAAACAAACAATATGACATCGTAGATCGCAAAAAAAAGAAATTTTCTAAAATTGATATCGCAAGGGACTAGTAATTTAGATTCACAGCTACAGATCGAAAATTACAAATCACTTAAAACATCAATTTAATTATCACTAACCTAGATTGACTCAATCACAAATTTAAGGCCTTTAAGCAAGTGAAAAATATACAAATCTTCAAAACATTTTGTTGTAAAGAATTAAAGTTAAATAAGTACGGAAATTTTTCTAGTCTTCTCTACCTGTCTTAAGGCATTTTGAAAACTCGGATGATAATAAGGATTATTTTATGAATAAATCAAAATTGATGTTGTCATTTATCGGTTAACATTTCAAGCAAAAAACACTCAGCTGTTAACAAATAAAGTAAAAATGTAAAAAAATAGAAAGAAGAAGAGGTAGTTTGGTTTTTTTAGGAAAAAAATAGATGTCCACGTACGTAGAGCCAAGTAGCGTAAAAATTAAGAAAATCATGATAAAGTGCTTCTGGCCAGAGAAGTTACATATTTTACAAATTTTCAAGTATTTTAATATTATCCCAAAAATTTTCATTCATTTTATTTTAAATTAATATTTTAATGAATAATATGTAAGATAGATTAATCGCAGAACAAACTAAAAAAAAAAAAAATAGTAAAAATAATTTTTGTATGAAAGTTTATAAAAAAACAGTATCTTTATGCTACTTTTTGCTTTTTCATTGTTTTTTCTTTTAATACGTTCGATTTACCCTTTTATCATTCAGAAATCTGTATAATACAACTTCCGTAATTTACATTTGTATAGGGTTCACTATTCTATTGATTTCTTTCCGTGTTCCTAGCTATGTCTTCATTCTTTTTCCTTATATCCCCAAAGTTTTGTGCTTCTGGTTTACGTCCTTATCATCATTTCGTATGTAATCCATTCGTGAGAAAACACATCCTATCAAATTTACCTTTTCATAACCGATGTAGCAGAATGCAAAGTATGAGACAAGTGAATAAATAATAAATTTACGATGATTTGTAACATGATAGGAGATATAAACGGTCTGATATATTTTTATATAAGAAACAAACATTTCGTTATTCAGTAATATATGGATAAAATAGAATAATAATATTCTAACAAGGCATAAATTTTTAAAATTAAGATTTAATTCTACATGAATTTTTAATTTATTATTTTCAACAGTGGCTACATATTGAAAAATATATAACGCCATTTTTATCAGTTATAATAAATATGTCTTATTTTTAAATATATTTTTTTTTCATTCACCATGTTTTAAGAGATTTCATCTACTTTAATACGATTTAAAAAGGGGGGAGGGGTAAGTACAAATTGTATACCCCCAAAATAACATAAAATGTACGTCTTAAAAATTTTTAAAAAGTAAAACTTTAAAACTTTTACACAATTCAGAAAGTATTTTCACTTCTTGAAATTATATTAATTTAGATAAAATACTTTTTAGCTAAAAATGCCTGGGATTTTAAGAATATTTGCTTCAAAAAACAAATTCAAAATTAAACTTCGTACCTGTCAATATATTTTTTTCTTTCAGTACATGAATTTTGCACACACATATTTTTTCATTTACTCGAAGCGTTAAAAAATTTTGTTTTTTTACTAATGTAAGTTTTTAAAAAATGCATTCTTTATTTTTCAAAAATAAATAAACAAATAAATAAATAAAAATAAAAATAAGCAAAATAAAATGGTTGCTTCATAAATAAAAAGTTATTAGCGATATTGCTTACATTTGTAAAAGTCGTGAAACTTACATTCGTTTTATGAATTACGTCATTGTTGTCTACTTCCTCTACTTACTTCTACTGATGCTCCATGTATTATTAACACATGTTTCACAATATTTGTTTTATTTCAAGTACGATGCAGTATTTATCCGATTTTTATAATTAAAAATATTTTTCTTGCATTCTTTAAGTATTGTCAAATATTCGAAAATCTTTGTTATACTTTCCGTATGGCGTCATATTCATTTTCCTTTTTATTCTTTCAAGACGTGATATTCACCTGCTTTCTGTGCTTACTCCTATTCATATTTTCTGTATGATTGTCAAATATTTGAAAATGAATGTTTGTCGCTATCTGGTTTATTTTTTCGAATTTTCACAGTGTTATTGTCAGTTTTTAGCAAAAGTTTAAAAAAAGCGACGGATTTTTTTAAAAAAAGGTGCTTTCAAATTTCAAAAAGAATTTCTACATTTGCTCTGAAAATATGTGAAATAGATTAATCACAGAACAAGCTAAATAAATGTAGTAAAAATAGATTTTGCATAGAAACTTAAACAAACAGGAACTTTATACTGCTTTTTCCTTTTACATTGTTTTCTCTTTTGAATACGCTCAATTTACCATTTAACATTCAGAAACTTAGATAATACAATTTCCGTAATTTATATTTGTATAGGGTTCACAATTCTTTTGATTTCTCTCGTGTTTCTAGCTGTGTCTTCATTCTTTTTCCTTATGTACTTATATCCCCAAATGTTTGTTTTTCTGATTTACTTCCATATCATCATTTCGTATGTAATCCATTCGTGATAAATCACATCCTATCAAATTTACCTTTTCATTACTGATGTAGTAGAACGCAAAGTATGAGACAAGTGAATGAATAATAAATCTGCGATGATTTGTAACATGATAGGATATACAAGTTATGATATATTTTTACAAAAAACAAATATTTCATTTTTCAATAATATTTCGGTGAAATAGAACTATAACATTCTAATAAGAAATAAAACTTTAAAATTAAGATTACGTCCAAAATTAATATTTAATGTGTTATTACCAACAGTGATTGAAGACTGAAAAATATATACCACTTTCATCAATTGTAATAAATATGTCTTATTTTCAAACATATTGTTTCACTCACCATGTTTGAAAAGCTCTCATTTAGTTTAAATCCACTTAAAAAAAAGTAGATTTTGTATAGAAATATACACAAACAGTACCTTTATGCTACTTTTTCCTTTTATTTTTTTCTCTTTTCAATACGCTCCATTTATCCTTTAACATTCAGATACCTATATAATACTATTACCGTAATTTACATTTGTGTAAGATTCACAATTCTTTTGATTTCTTTCATGTTTCTAGCTGTGTCTTCATTCTTTTTCTTTATGAATTTATATCCCCAAAGTTTTGTGCTTTTGATTTATGACCTTATCATTAATTCGAATGTAGTCCCATTCGTGAGAAAACACATCCAATGAAATTTACCTTTACGTAACTGATGTAGCAGAAAGCAAAACGAGAGACGAGTGAATGAATGATAAATTTACGATGATTTGTAACATGATAGACGATATACAAGGTATGATATATTTTTATAAGAAACAAACATTTTGTTACTCATTTATTATTTATATTTGAATAAAATAGAATAATAAAATTCTAACAAGAAATAAATCTTTGAAATTAAGAATTAAATCCACATTAATGTTTAATGTATTATTTTCAACAGTGGTTAAATATTGAAAAATATAAGACACCATTTTTATCAATTGTAAAAAATACGTCTTATTTTTTTAATATATTTTTTATTCCCCGTATTTGAAGAGCTTTCATCTACTTTAAATCCGATTGAAAAACAGATTTTATATAGAAACTTAAACAAACAGTACATTTATGCTACTTTTTCTTTTTAATTTATGTTATCTTTTGAATACGCTCGATTTACCATTCCACATTCAGAAACCTATATTATACAATTTCCGTAATTTACATTTGTAAAGGGTTCACATTTCTTTTGATTTCTTTGGTGTTTTCTAGCTGTGTCCTCATTCTTTTTCTTTATTCTCTTATATCCCCAAAGTATTTTGCTTCTGATTTATGTCTATATCATTTTTTTGAATGTAATCTATTCGTCAGAAAACACTTCCTATCAAATTTACCTTTTCATAACTGATGCAGCAGATCGCAAAACGTGAGACAAATGAATGAATGATAAATTTAAGATGATTTGAAACATGATAGGGGATATACAAGGCATGATACATTTTTATAAGGAACAAACGTTTCGTTATTCAGTAAAATTTGGATAAAATAGAATAATAATATTCTAACAATAAATAGATATTTAGAATTATGATTTAAATCTACATAAATGTTTAACGCATTATTTTCAACAGTGATTGATTATTGAAAAATAGATAACACCATTTTTATCAATTCTAATAAATATGACTTATTTTCAAATTTATTTTTTCACTCACCATATTTGAAGAGCTTTCATCTATTCTAAATACGATTAAAAAAAATACAAATCGTATACCTCAAGAAAGATATAACAAGCACATTTTTTGCTCTTAAAATTAAAAATGTAAAACTTTTTCATTTTTATTCAGTTCAGAGAATATTTTTGCTTTCTGCAATTATATTAATTTAGCTAGAGTACTCAAAATTTTCCGGGATTTTAAGAATATTTGTTTAAAAAATGAAGTTCAAAATTAAACTCCGTATAGACTAATACCTGTCAATATATTTTCTTTCTTTCAGTACATGAATTTTGCGCATACATACTGTTTTTTAATATCTTGAAAGCATCGAAATTTTTTGTTTTTATACCATTAGACGTTTATTTTAAATTGCATCCTTTGATTCTTCTAAAATTATATATATAAAACCTCTCCGTGTATAACGATTCCAGGGTCAACCCATCCACGAGAAAAAGAAACTTATTGCAACTTCATCCACGTTAGTCTTAAGTATTCCGAGCCGTTCACAAATATTCTAATTGTTCAACTTTTGGAAATATACATGTAAAAGATTTATTCATTACTCATTTTCTTTAAAACCTACAAAAATTATTTAATTATAATGTTTAAGTTCTAAATAAAACAACCAGCAATTACAGAAAAAACAAACGTTAAATTACAAGAAAAGCAAACAATGTAAGCAAATTAATACTGTTGCCATTCAAGAATGACAAATTCCGTGGATGAATCTTTAGAATGACTCCATTGTACGAGCCATTGTAACATCACGACTCAGGAGTGATTGGGTGCGTTCGGGAGCTATGCACGCTCAGGAGACAGGTACATGGAGTGGATCTTACAGTGGATATAGTACTTGGTACTGTGTGCTCATTAACAGATTAAGAACAGTCCATGGATTCGATTAATGACGGTGCTAATTATAAAGATAATCTGTTACAAACAACGGTGAGCTTCATGGCCGAATGGATAGAACGTTGAACTCCAAGCAAAAATTCCTGAACTCGCGTGCGCAGCGTGTGTGTCTCCCGAACACACCCATTGTTTACTCTTTATTGTTGACATTTGTTTTCGATCTTATAAAGTGTTTTCTTTTAAGTATTAGCTAAAAAATGGGCCAAAATTTGAACTTTTTTATACATTTTAGATATTTTTATTATTTTCTCTCAATATTTTTATGTATTTTTTGGCTGTAGTTTCACAATATAATCTTTTATAACTGATTTTTTGCTTTACTTTATTCTTTTAAAATTTATGTATTTACGATTTGTTCATTACAATCCCCCCATCCAGCAGATAGTTTTGTTATAGTTTTAAATGCAAATTTCTGTTAAAATTTTCTTTTTTTTTATAGATTTTTTCCCCATGTTTAATCGCTGAATTTAAAAAAAATTGTTTAAGCCTAAAGTGGCTGATTGACCACAGTTGTAAATTTTCATCATCCTTTTAAAAATGCAAACACGTCATTTTGACGGGCTGTCTTCTAGTAAATAAATAAACAAATTAAAGTAAGAGAAATAAAATAGTTGCTTTATAAATGAAAACTTATTCGTGATATATAATATGACCTTTAAAATGTTCAGGTTTATTTACAAGGCCATTAAAATAATCAACTATAGATATTAATAGTTAATATTTTTTAAATCAACTATTAACATTTACAGTTGATTATTTTAATCGCCTTTTTAAGTAAACTTGAATATTTTAAAGTTCATATTATATATTTTGTGTTAAAAGCAAACCGAATATTTAGTTATTCGCGATATTTCTTTCGCCTGTAAATTCTATTAACCAAATATTCATTTTATTTTTTACGCTATTTTTACCTGCTTTCTGTACTTACTTCTACTGATTTACAAAAATTTCAAAATATTCGTTTTGTGTCAAGTATGATGCCATATTCATCTCATTTTTGAACTAAAAAATATTTTTCTTGTAATCTTGAAGTATTTTCAAATATTTGAAAATGTTTTTACGCTTCCCGTATGGCGTCATATTCATTTTCTTTTTAATTCTTTCTTCTTTTCTTTTTTTCTTTTTAATTCACCAGCTTCCTGTACTTACTCATATTCATATTTCCAAATATTTGAAAAAGAAGAGAAGAACAAACTCAAAGCGGGAAAATGGCGAAAAACTTTTATTTATTACATATATATATATATGTATATATATATATATATATCCTCTGATTTCATTATATATATATATATATACACACTAGCGGATGTTTCAAAAACTGTGTATCCGAATTTCAAAAAAATTTCTACACTTGCTCTGAAATTTTCAAATCTATATCTTGATTAGTTTTCTTAAAATTAGTCAATTTGTGAAAAATTTCATTATTTTTATCGTCGCAAATTTCCCGCTGCGATCGGCGAGGCAGAAATAATCGTTATTTCGCCACTACGTACCTTAGCATTTTATATATAGATAAATTATATACCTTAGGAGACATTAAATTCTAATGTTAAGGGATTTTAATGATAATTTTTGTGAATTAAATAAAAAAACTGGGAGTGTTGGCATACATATTTCGAATTAACAAATTTTCCATTAGATAATTTGCAAAATATATGAATAGAGGCTTATATTCCGAGGGGACTTAGTTTCGGTTTTTTTTCGGTATTTTATTTGCAAAACATGCTACTTAAAAAATATGAATAGTATTAAATAAAATTTAAACTAACAGTATAAGCATAATTTATTTTTCTTGAAAAATACATATTCTAACACAGTTTTTCTAATTCACTGTCCTTTGTTTTTTTTTTTTTTTTTTTTTTTTTTTTTTAGAATTCTTTCATTTTATATTACTAGTTCAGTCGTTATTCTTTCTTTATGCACTTACACTGCCCAAAGCTATAATTTTCTGATATATGTCCATTTCATCATTTCAGATGTAATCCCTTCCTGAGGTAACAAATCAAAATTATCTTTTCATAACTGATGCAACAGAACGCAAAACATAAGGCAAATGAATGCGTAATAAATTCGCAGTGATTTGTACAATGATAAGTCGTTTATAATATATAATATTTCTTTATAAAAATGTAAGCATTTTCTTCGTTGGTAATGTACAAATAAAATAGATAACATAATAATATAAAAGGAAATACAGTAATTATTTTAAACCGTCCATTGTTGAATTTTTTTTTCCTACGTGTGTATTTTCCATGACAATTGAATTATATTATTATTTGTGGAACACGGCAATTATGCATTTTTTAGACGGTCGTACAAAAGATTTCTAAAATATACTTGTTTATAAGCACAAATGTTAATTTAAATTCAAAAACTTAATGTAGGTTACTGATATACACGATAACACATTTTTAAATTCTATATAAAGACGTAGCAATAGTATTTCTTTTACAGGGACACACAAATAAATAAATCGGATACATTATTCTTTATACGCAAAAATTTACTTTCAAATTCAGAGAAGTTTATATAGGTTTATACTCAATGAAGAATATACTATTTGCACAACAGCATTTCTTCAGCAGGATATAATTTGGATAGCATTTATATTTTTTTCAGGATCACACAAAACATGAAAGCTTGTTTTTTAAACTTGCTGTTTATTCTTTGCTTCATTATTTTCATTTCAACATCAATGCTTTGACAGCGAAATTTTGTTTCAGTGTGTCAAAACCAGAAAGTAAAAGCAAAATGATGCGCAGCATCAAACATTGTGTGCAAACACATGATCATTTAAATATCATCGATAACCAACCAACAAATTTTCAATTTTAATGATTGTTGCTACTGTACTATAAATTAATAGTCACAACTAGAATTTGCTTGAAAGAATAAAACCAAATTTCCTGATTGGATGATTTTTTAAGATAAGCGGAACATGCTTTTAATTTTCTATTTTCATTAATAATAAAAATTTGGCATTTTTTGGCATTTTCCAACAAAGTTGAAAACTGCCTATGCATTCGATTTTTCTATCTGTCTGTCCACGCTCTAACTTATAAAATATACTTGGATTTTCATGCAATCGGCAAAGCTTGTTTAAGGTCACAAAAGCATCTCTGGTATTGCATATAACGTATGTACCATTCATGTTTCATTTACAGGGACACTCAAAAGTATTCGATTACATGGTGGTATATGTGGAAAAATCCTTGGGAGAGTACTTTAATGACATTACGCTATTTCAAATATATCGAAACTGATGTAAATCACTCAATTTCACTACGATCATGTTAAAACAGAGCATTCATAGCATTTTTTATTCATTTACAGGAACTATAACGGCGATTTCATATTGTATAGACACATTGCGATTGCGTTCTTTAAGTTGCAGTTTATAACCAATCTAGAATTCGTAAAATCCCTGAATATTGAAGACGGCTACACAATAAGCACTCTGAAATTTTAGAGAGAAATCTTTTTATTTTCACAGTTCCACGAATAAATGCCGAACCAGAGAGGGACTATAGCAAACAGGCTGATTCCCTCGATGTATAGAGAAGGAGTAGTCACAAATACACTTTTTGGCAGTCTCAAATGTTGGCGCGGTACAGGTACATAAAAATAGCCAACAACGATTGATTCGCGAAATTTGTGATGAGAGAAGGCAGGTGCAGGATTTCCGTTGCATAGACTTTCAATGACAGAAACCAAAGTGCAGGATTTGAAATAATTAACGCCAAATAATAAAAGAACGAACATGGCTACAGAAAACTACAAGGAATGAATTCTTTACTAAGGGTTGCCAAAAGTCCCACGGGATATGAAGAGAAAACGAACATTAATAAAATAAAATAAGAAAATTAATAGGATACGACATTTGGTTTTTAAGCAAGTAGTGGTGTAAAGATGAATCAATTCAGCATAGAAACAAGCCTTAATCAAAGGTTGTTGCTAGGGAGATACGTAAAGTTATAAAATATAAAGTACCGAGGACACGTTGTGGTTTTAAAAAATTATATTTAGAGATAAACTGAAATGATACTTTAAAAGAAAACGCCAGTTACCAAATGAACAGGATTAATGGGATTAAAAATTCAGCTTATTAAATGAAGTTAAGAATTTAGAGATTTTTATAATTTTAGGAAAAGGGGAGGGGGAAAGATACAATTATTAAATAATATGTAAAAGCAAACGCCTTTACAGGAACACACAAAAGAAATCATTTACAATAGTGTTTTTGCGTAAAAATTGTTTGAGAGTACATTTTAAATTTCGACATGCGCTTTTAAATTTTAAGTTTTTTAAATATTACTCTTTATATATAAATTCTATACCTCATATACAGGGCTGTACAAAATTATTCGCATACCATTCTCATTATTAGAGAAAATTGCTAAAGGGGAATTTTCTCAAGTATATGTATCTGTTAAATGAACTAAATTTTGAAACGTATGTTTTTAACAGATAAAAATCTCTATATTATACAAAAAGCTGCTAAAATATTTAGGTAATTTTCCAATTGTAAAAGGGAACACCTGGATTTCGGTTTTGAAACACATTTCATTATGGTGAAATGAGAAATAATATTTTAATTTTTTTAAACAGTGCAGTTTTGTTATATAATTCTGAATGTGTTGGAAAGTGCTTCATAATCTATCCATGCCGTATGATTTTTCTTTCTTTATTTTATATTTAATGATTATTGCGATGTAAAAATATGAGAAATATTTATAATTAATCAAATTGAATAATAAGATTAACATTAATAAGCAAAAACAATATTGAAAATTATGTGAAAATATAAAACTCTTTCAAATCTTTCAATAGGGACATATAAGTTTATATAAGATATAAATCAAATCAATGCGCGAAAATATTTTGCCCTAATAAGAAATAACACTACAAATTTACACACAATGACACGTACTACACATACTTATATAATAATCGTTAAAAAATAAAATGTGACTCTGCTAATTTACTCAATAGCCAAAATACTGTTACAGTGTTTAAGGAAAGCAGAAAAAAATTTAGTAATTTACAAATAAATGTAATTAATAAGAATTAAAAGTAATAGGGAAATAAAACTAACTAGGATAACAAAATAAACACAAGAGCTCAGAACATTGATTCTTATTTAATATAACTTAGCAATTATCTAATAACTTTGTTTACTTGCGATTAAACATAACTGTCAGAAATTAATTTTCACTAGAACACATTATGCAGATTTGTCAACAAACTATTCGTCGAAATAGAATATACTTAAGACTTAAGTATAATTATAAAGATAACAATGTTTCGTTTATAAATTTGTAGTAATTTTATTTTTCTTTGCGAAAATTTAAAATAAATTTTAATTAAAATTTTATAACGTAATACCTAAACACTTTAGCACTTTTTCCTAATTTGAAACAAAATTTTATTGCTTATTCTCTGCTTCATTATTTTCACTTCAACAACAATGTTTTGACAGCAAACGTTTGTTTGAGTGTGTCTAAACCAGAAAGAAACTAGAATAACATGCAGCGCAAAAAATTACGCACAAATATGTGACATTTAAATATAATCGTTAATTAAACAACATACGTTCAATTTTAATAATTGTTGCTACAATCCGGAAAATTAATAATAGCAACTAGCATTTGATTCAAACAATAAAACAAAATTTTCTAATTGGAGCTTTTTTTAATCAGAAAAGCTAAATTTTGATACTTTTAACTTTCCGTTTTCATTAAAATTAAACATTGTGCATTTTTTTTCAAAATTTTTAATGATTATTGCAATATAAAAGTATGAGAAATGTTCAAAATTAATCAGATTGAATAATAATACGTTGAACGAACCGAAAGATTATTGAAAATTATGTGAACTTGTAAAAGACTTAGAACTCTAATTTTTCGTTAAGGATATAAAAGTTTATAGAAGATATAAATCAAATCAAATGAGAAAATGTTTTGCCCTAATAAGAGACAACGCTACAAATTTACACATAATGACATGTGTTACATATACTTGATGTATTAGTAGTTAAAAAATCTCTGTCGGCTTGGCCTATCGGTGGAGGTAGATTTCGAAGAGTTTTTATTTCAACAACAAAAAATAAAATATTATTAACGATAAACCCAGTTTAACTAATTTATTTGGCCGCTTTTGAAAAATTTTTAATTTCATTTTTCTGTAAGGGCTGATTTTATCAAAATCCTCTTAAATAAAATTCAGCTCAAATGCTTATTTTGAAAACATATTTTGAATATATATTCTGACTTTATTAAAAAAATCGACCAAAACGCACATTATATAATTCCTAAATAAGAAAAAAAAAGACTGTCAATTGAATGCGTTTGAAGAAAGAGCAAAATTGAATTTAAAAATGAGACATAAAATAACCAATTTGTTATTTGAATACATCCACAAATCTTTAATCAAGATCGCTTTAGGAAATTTTGTGCGAAATGCCCAATTTGACAGCTTTTTTAAAATATATATTTAGTCTTTATCAAAACACTGACCAATACGGTCCATTACACAGTTTCTAAATAACAAATAACTGTCAAATGAATGCGTTTGAGAGCAAAATTGAATTTAGAAATAAGTCATAAAATAACCAATTTGTTATTTGAATACATCCTCAATTCTTTAATCATGATCGCTTTGGGATTTTTTTTTTTCAAAGTGCTCACTTTGACAGCTTTTTAAAAATATATATTTAGCCTTTATCAAAAATGGATGAATACGCACATTATATAGTTTCTAAACAACAGAAAAATGTTAATTGAATGCGTTTGAGAGCAAAATTGGATTTAAAAATGAGTCATAAAATAACCAGTTTGTTATTTGAATACATCCTTAATTCTTTAATCATGGTCGCTTTGGGAAAATTTGTGCGAAGTGCCCATTTTGAAAGCATTTTGCAGCCTCTTTTGAAATATATTCTGCCTTTAACAAAAAACTGGCCAATCCGTCTCATTATATAGTTCCTAAATAAGAGGACCTGTAAATTGGATGCGTTTGCAAACAAAAGTGGATTTAAAAATGACTCAGAAAAAACGCAATTTGTTATACTTCCTCAATTTTTCAATCACTATTCGGAAAATTCTGTACAAAAGACCCTTTCTGGCAGCCTTTATAAAAATATATTCTGCCTTTATCAAAACACTGGCCAATACATCACATTATATAGTTCCTAAATAAGAGGATCTGCCATTTGGATGCGTTTAAAATCAAAGAGGAATTTAAAAATTTGTCAGAATATAAGCTGGATTTGAGGTTTTTTGTCTAACTCCTATTTTTATTTAATTTAATTTTGATATAAGAATTGGTTCTACAAGAAACTTGTTAGTATAAAAGTTGTAGATATTATTGAGAAGATGTAAAATAAATTTAATGAGATTTGATTGTTTAAGAATTGAGTATGTTATGGATTTTTTTTCTTTTTCCTCCCCCCTTTTTCTTCTCGTTTTTAATTTTTTTCATCGGTAAAAGTTGGTCCTATCAAAAACTTGGAAATACAAAAGTTTTAGATAATGTTGAGTACATTTTTAAAAAATTTAGTTGGATTTGATATCTTGAGAATTCACGAAGTTATGAATTTATTTTCCCAAAACCCTGTTTTTTCGCCCCTTAAGCCCATTTTTAACTTTATCAAAAATCTGTCATGCATAAACTTTTAGCCATTTTTTAGAAATAATATAAACTTTAAACTGATTCGATATCTATTTTAATTAAGAAGTTATCACGTTTTCTCGGTTTTTACAAAAATCCTCCCCATTTCCACCCCTTTGGTCAAATTTTGCCCATTAACGAACTCCACCGAGATTTTATGCTTCTTGATTTTATGTAAAATTTTGAAGGAGATCTGAGCATAATTATGGAAGTTATCGTGTCTAGAAGAAAGTGAAATATATATATATAGATAGATAGATAGATAGATAGATAGATAGATAAACATTTTTACTGACGGTAGGTTTTGGATCTAGAAGTCATGATCGGTGTAGATCTGCAAAAATTTTTCAGAAATTCCAACATGGAAGAAAATGCAATAGGTAGTATTTCATACAAAATCTACCTAAAACAAAACATTACTCTACTGATTTACTCAATTTTGAAAATACTTCATTTTGAAAATTCAGTAGTGGAATTCTTTAAATTTCAAAATTAGCAATAATATAATGATTTCGAAAGTATTAACATTTATCATTTAATAGTTTAATAAGCAATGTTAAACAAGTAAAAAGTTGTAATCCATTTAATGATCGAATTATTTCAAAAAACCTATATATATGATTTATTAAAAAAAATCTCAACTCCAAATAATACTTCTATAAGCAATAGTTCTTTTAAATGTAGTACACAAATTACTAACGATCATTTTCACAAAAATGTTGTAGGTTTTTGAAAAAAAAATCTGAGTGTTTCCAATAATGTTAGTGTAAATATATTCATATTGCTTTCAGATGGATGCTATATAAATGCAGTACTATAAGAAATAGAATGTAATTATTATAAGTGTAAATTGAAAAAAAAGTTGGCTTTTGGTTAAATGTTTTAAACAGGATATTGGTTTTATAAAAATCAGGTAGTTAATATCTATTCTATGAAAGGTGAATTCTCACAAATATTTTTTTTTTTCAAGTACACCACTGAAACTATTTTTAAAAATTATTCTAGATCAAAATGGATATTTAGTGATTGTGTGTCCATTTATTGAGAAAGAACTATATTGAAAGAATTCAAAATAATCAAATTTTAAAAAAATCAGAAACTAACTACTACTTGTAACAGGGGTTACAAGAGGTAACAGGAATTATGTAAAATAGCAGAAAAGTTACCAACAAAAAATTAATATAATAATTTAATTCACCTCATATATCAGGGATGATGTTTATAATTTATTGCACCAATTTTTTAAAATTAAATACATAAATGGCTAATTTTGAAGAATAACATCTTTAAGCTATGTTATTTACAGAATATTATAATCTATGTTATATAACAGACATTACATAAGGTAACCTCTATTACTAAAACCAAATTAAAACTATCAAAATCGACTTAATTTAGTGATTTCATTATCCTGATATCTTACGAAGGATGTTTAAAGTTTACTACTCCAAAAATTTTCTTAATTAAAGGAATTAGTAGCTAGTTTTGAAGATTAATATGCGTATTTGGTAACAAAGGTTACATTCAGAAAGAAAAAAAAATCTGACAACACATTTAATTCTATTTAAATATCAGTCTGATTATTTGAAATTTATACCAAATATGAATTGTTTTGAATTGTAATCATTCTTTAATCAAAACTTAAAGACAGCAAATAATTGGCAAAAGAAGTTACATACAGAGAAACCTCCCTGCCGAGAAAAACACAAATTTTCCCACTATATGCGATATTCATAACAAATATTTAAAATAATTATTGTTACTACTTTCTTACTTATAATTTTTTTAACACTTTTTGACATGAATAGAAATAAAATTATATGTGGGAACAGTGGTTACATATCAGATATTTTAAAATCCTGAGACACCCAATTTTAAACTTAAAAAATGTAACGAGAAATAACTTTGAAGTATTAATTTATATGATATTTTAATTATTTTAGTATGTTCTATTATAAAAAAATGTTTGTACATGAAAATAAAAAAGTTTTAGTACAAAAAAACATTATATTTCAAGGAAACCTTCATCTTAGAACAGCCCAAAAAATAGGTGATGAATTTTTAAGTATTATTTTTTGTTTAGTAAATAAAGTCTTAAAAATACGTAATGTGTCTTTTAATGAGCAAATAAGATTCATTGAACATAATAAGTAATCTGATATATATAACAGTGAGTAAGAACTCGAAGTACTTTTCAAGTAAAGAATTCTTCATTTTCCAGACATGAAATCTGCATGTAAAATTTAAATTCACAGAAATTATTTAAACGATAATTAGTTTCTACTCATAAGTAAATTATTAATCCGTCTAATCTAATTAAGTAAATTGAAAGCTGTAAATTACAAATTTTTCCACTGGAATAAATTGTAATAAAAATCTAACAAGCCAGATATATTTAGCAATCCATATCCAAAATTTAGCAATCCATATCCAAAATTTAGCAATCCATATTTTCAATGGATGTTACATCAAAACTTGAAATATATGACTTCACATCAATAATCAGCTATCGAGCGAGGTCAAAATTATTTTAAATATTTATTAGAATAATTTTAAATAGTGTTTAATGTATTTCTGTTATTTGTGCAAATGCAAAGTGACCTCTTGTAGAGGTAGAGAAACCCGGGATTGCAATAAGCTTTTTTTAAAAAAACTCGAGTTGAAAGATTTTAAAAGCTTTTATTTCTATTGGTAAATTATAAATCATTGAGAATTTCAAAGGATCCCTGTGTATCTAAAAACGCAATTTGAGGCAACTCTGTCTTAATAATGCTGTTTCTAAAATTCAGAAAAACGCACATAATTATTTTAATACGTTGAGTGCCATGCCAATCACCGGTGTCTGTCACTGAATTTGCCATTTGGGCCGCGTCAGTCACCGATGACTGACAGTCTAAAATATGACATAAAACTAAAAACAAATTATATAGATTCAAAGCAAACTTTGATACTCGTCAGCGTACAACATGGATAAAAACAATATTCATCACGCATATAACATTTTACAAATTATACACACATACAAATTATACATTACATACAAATTATACATTACATAAAAATTATACTGTTTTTCTAATTACTGAAAATTCGTTTAAAATTAACCAAACTTTTACTTATTACAGAATTATATTTTCTAAATAAATACTCAAAACAATTTATTTTATTTTATTTTATTTTATTTTAGTTATACATCATATTTTACACTATCAGTCAGCGGTGACTGACGCGGCCTAGATGTAAAATTCAATGTCAGTTACCAAAGTACTCAGCGTGTTATTAATAAAAGATCTTCAACACTTTTATTATCATAAAACAATCGTAAATCCTATAGAAAAATACATATGCTAGCTAGAAAACGTGCAGGATAATTGTAAATATATGTATAAGTATAATAATCGAAAATGATCGATAAAATGATTCACAACAGGGACTTGTTACGGCGAATCTTTCATTTATAATGTACTTAACCTACGCGTATAGATTACATATACATAAACAATCATAATAATGCATTCATATAAAAGATGTAGTTTCATATGGATTTATAATTTTTCCGCAGTTAAAATCATTCCTACTTAAAAGGGCTTTTTGATCATTACATATGCATGTTAATTATGAATCCGTCGAATACTCCATTAACTCAAAGATAGTTATTTATACATTTATTTTCATTCACATACTTCTCATCTGAAATACAAATGTATGTAATTCAACCTCAAATTTTACACATTTGTTTCATAAATAATGCATTATTTAATATATTTTGTGGTTCAGCTATTTTATATTTCAATACTATAGATCCATTGCCTGTTGCAGAAATCGCTTACATATAATCATTATATTGTATAAATAGATGTAGATATTTTAAAGTGCTTTTAAACTTATTTAGTTAAAGAATATATTTATTTTTTATTAATTTAGTAATTGTTTGTCAAATTCAAAGTATGTAAAATTTTAAGTAAAAATGTATTTTGAAGTAAAGTTAGATGAAAAGTTTTTAAAAAATCGTTTTTTCATAATTATTTTATACAGAAAGGTCTGTGGTGGATAAAAAGCTGTATAATATTAAAAGATATTTCAACAACGACAAATGCAGATTTATTTAATGATTTAGTGATACTATTTCTAAAATCCAGAACACGCACATCATTATTTTAATAAAGATTATTGCTGTTTTATAACTTTGAAAATAAATTAAATTTAAATTTAAGATTAAATAAATTTAAGATTACTTTTTTAATTTTAAGATGGGAAAAATCCTCACTCGGGGGCTAAAAATGAATGTAATTTTCGGATTTAGCGCTAAAAAATACACAAAAATCAGTTATAAAAGACAACCATCATACGCTTATGTTATTTAATCTAAAACTTTTCTTATACTTGTTGACAATAATTTATTTGAATTTTTTGTGTTAACGTGTAAAATAAGTATAAATGATAACCATTGAAAATTATAATAATATTAGATTACCACGGATTTACGTCATTTTGTGAAATTTAAACTCGAGAGGATATTTGAAAGGGAGTTAAATTTCGAGTACAAATTTTAGCTTGAACAACGTACATCGAGATCGCATAAAGTTAAATAAAAGTTAGAAAAATAACATGATTTTTGTTAAAATAAATCATGAAAATAATCACCCTTAAATCAATGTGAAATGAAACTTACATTAAAATACAATTATCTTAACTAATTTAAAATTTAATAAACAAAATTTAACTTACTCGTTATAATTTATTTATTTATTTATGCCTAAGTGGAACAAGATCACCAGATCGCTAGGATCCGGTATAGACCCAATTAGTCCCACCTGGTAAGTTCCCGGCCATGCGGAGATTAATTACAATAACTTCCAATCCTCAAAAAAAAGAAAAAAAATACATAAAATACATAATATACAGGCCGATAGAGTACAAATCTCTTTCGCGACAGACAGCGGCGAGCTGAATGTGGAAACTTGACTGTTGATTGAAGGTAAGTCTATTGATTAAAGGAAAGTCTATTGATTGAAAAGTCAATCGGCTGAAGAAAAAAACTTGATCTGTACAACATCACCACAGTGGTATGCGCGCCGGAGACCTGCTCCATCGCGACAAGGGACGCTACGACTGCCAAAAGTCGACAAAAGCTCTAACGCGACAGCAGGCAGTCTTAGGAGTGCAGACACAGAACGGTTAAGTGGTAAGATTGGCGAGGTCCATAAGGAAGTGATAAATTTGTGGCAATTGACGGAGTAGTTTTGGGTGGGATAAGATATTTATGAGCCAAGTATCTAGGCGGGGATATGGGTACTTAAGGTGCCAGGCCTCTGTGAGTTGTAGAAGAAATAGTAGTGGTCTGGATGCCCAAAGGCCCCACACTCGCAGAGGTCCGTATCTGAGCGTTTAAAATAATTTAGGTATTTCCTGAATGGACCATGACCGTAGAGGAATGCTGATGTGGGAGGGGAGAAAGCTAAGAGATTTTATGAGACTTTTGGGATAAGCGAATAGATGTACCTGCCTTTACTTGAGGCATCCCAGTAGAGTTGCCAGTCTGAAAGAATATTCCTTTTGAAGAAGTCGCGAACATGAGACGGGGGAACAGGAAGGGGGATCTTTGGACGTGAGGTGGCCTCCTTGGCCAGTGCGTCAGCTATCTCATTGCCAGCTATGCCGATGTGAGCGGTGACATGCCCGAGCGAGACCCTATGGACGAGAGTTTTTAAAACGACTTTTATTTTAAGCACTAGAGGGTGTTTAGTTCTATGGGCGAATATTTCTTGTAAGCTTGAAAGGCTGTCACTATAAAGGCGAAAAAAAGTAGGATGAGGATAGAGAACAATCCATCCCAAGGCCCGATGGATTGCGAAGAGTTCCACTTGGAACACTGAATTGTTGTTCCCGATCCTGCAGGCCCAACGATGAATAACAACACTGTCTTTGAAAACACAGAAGGATGATGCTACTCCCGTGTCCGTGCGTGATCCATCGGTGAAAATGGCTGGATTTTTCGAGGGGCTGTAAGAATGCTTATTAACATTAACTTGGAGATAGAATGTCTCATCCGCCGAATGCATAGTCCAGCTGTGGACTTTCCTTTGTAAAAGCAAGTTAGAGAAGAGTGCTGACTGTTTTATTTCGTGTTCTAAGTGTAGTATTCTGTTTTTTCTGAAATTCGTAAGTAACTGTTAAGTGTATGGGTGGAATATCAGTAAGTACTGTGAGTGCATCCGTTGAGATAGTTCTTTAACCTCTAACCATTTACAGAGGGATTATGCGCTGGATAAAGGCAAGCAAAAACGACAAAAATGCTTTCGAATTCGAAAGTAAATAACAAGTACTTTCTTCATTTATTCAAAAATACTCACAATTATTTAAAGTTGGATAAGTAAGTTGAATAAAGTTGAATTTACAGTTATTTATAAATAAATATTTGCATTTAAAATGTTTTTTAAGTGAACACATTTAAAAGATATTTTAATTAAAAAATTAAATGAAAAAAAAATCGATATTACTAAAAAAAATCTTATCAAATAAAAATAGAACATCTATACTTTACCCCTAGCAATCTACGTAAATATATGTAAAATTCACATTTTTATGCTATATTAACATTAGCGTATAAAAACCCCAGACTCAGTTTCATTAAAGACGAAAACTTCCCGAAATTAACTTATAGAATTAAAGCTTTAAGAAAAAAAATTGATCAAGCTGCACCCATCTGAAACGAACTCGTTTATTTCAAAGCATTTCGTATCTGACAGCCGCAGCCGCGTGTTAGCGTGTTTCCCTAGCAAAGCTGGGGTGTCTGGTTCGGTCCCAGCGTCGGTCGCTTTACCTTTTCCAAACTTTCTCGAATTGACGGATATTTTACCTCTTAAAACAGAGAAAAAATAAACGGATATCCGATAATTGAAAGAAAATTACCGACAGCACTGCTGTCAGTAGATTTTCTGTGAAAAGAATAATTTTTTTTTAAGAATGTAGGTTTTTGTGTAGTCTGTTCTTGGACTATCTGTCACAACTTTGTGCGCCTGACCGGACCACAGCAAATCCGTTGTCACGCTCACCTCGTCACTGTAGGTTTCGACACATGCGTGTCGCCGTACACAGCCGGCATTCTGTGGTGAATATCAAATGGCTACATTCTTCTAGTATTAAAAAAGTTATTACCGATGGGTGATCTGTTATGGACGCAGTTGCATCCATACCAGCTATTTGAACTGAATGCGTCTTTAGGAATGAAATTATCACAAATCTGCTTGCACTTGCGCACGCGTGGTGCAAACACGTTCACTGTTGCGTTTGTTTCACGAAAATACATTGAAAACTAATCGCATGCAACGCTTCAAATCACTTTCATTCGAACACGTCTCATATATTATATGTTATTTTAATTTTAGGTCTTTGAAGCATGAACACCCAGACTTAATTTTCATCTTACAACTATATATCATCTATACGGTCCAGGTCATCCATTTATCCGTAATTGAACTCGTTAGAGTTTAAAGCCCGCTCTAATGCAACCACTGATGCATAGTTGCTCAAAATCCCAAGCACAACTATAATATAAGCCAGACTATTAAATATGCAGTGAATCACATAAAAGAATAAGACAAATGCAAATATTATTTTTTAGTGATTTTTTTCTATTTCTATTCATTTGTATTTTTAAAATCAATGTGTGTGTTTTCAATAAGGTGATTTCTAAATATAATTATTTTTTAGTTTTACTGCCACAAAACAATCTCTCAGGCTAAGAATTATATCTGTAGAGCATAGATGCCCCTTTCGGTATCCTTTAATGAGGTTTATAAAAATGTCTTCATTTGGACATGATTACATTCATTCATTCTTCATTATGATACTTAATGTATTTTTTAATATTTCTCACGATAAATGCATCTCTCTTATTTAAATTGCCTGTTACTTTCTCTAAATTTCATGTTCTTCATTAAGGGGCATTTCGGGTGAATTCATATAACTTTGCTTCCCAATTTAAATAATCTGTTTTATTTAAAACAAGTAAGAAAAATCATCCTTTAAGCATAGATTATGAAACACTTTCCAACACTTCCTGAAATCTTTAACAAAACCTTGTTATTCAGGGAAATAAGATGCTAATGTTCATAGCCAAATATGCATTCCAGTACTTTTGAACAGCCCTGTATTTGATCCGTCGGTTGATATATATATATATGTACTACATAATTTGAAAATTTAGTTTAACGAGAAAATGCCTAACTGGTTGAAATTTTTCTTTCAGCACTTTATTCTAATAGATAGAAAATACTTCAATACTTTTGTTCAGCCCTGTAATTTAACTAGTACCTTTATTACACGCAAGTATTTTTTTAAAATTTACTTCAAACAAACACACTCTTAAAACTATTTAAATCACATTTCAATAAATTATCATCTATGGGTGACCATGTAGCTAATTCTTTGCGTGACCCTGTATATCATTTTACATGTATTCTACAAATATTTTTCAGTAAACTGAAAGCAGTTCAACGTAAAAATTCATTACTTACTTAAAAACCACCTTAAAGTTAATTACTTTCATATTCAGTAATTTTTATGAGCTCTTTTGTGTAACCCTGTATATCAACTATAATATTTATGTACATCAGATATATTGCAGAACATTTAGTAAAAGTTAAAAGCGCATATCATAATGGAAAATGCATTTCAACCATCCATCAGCTATCATTGATAACATATAGTACATCGGATAAGAATATAAGATTTGAAATACTTTTTGTGTCCCTGTAAATGTTACGCACCTCATATTATGCGTTAAATATTAAGTCTCAGTGGTGTACATCAGTTTTATGATCCTTGAAATCCTTTGACATTATTAAAATATGTCGCAAACATTCCCCCCTTTATTATTGCGTAACAGAATTCTTTAGAGTGGCCCTGTAAATGAATAATAACTGTTAATCTGATTACATATTTTGCAGAATGCGTATTTTAGTGCACTTTGTAAATCCATGTAAATTTGAATAAGTTGGCAGGGTGTAACACCTTTAAATTCATTTTAAACGATTTTCTCCCATTGGCCGTAATGTATCGCAAAAGTTTTGACTATCCCTGTAAATAAACTAATCATAATAAAAACTTCATTTTCAATAGGGTTCGTGCTAGAGTAAACATAAATAATATATAAAAATTTCATAGTAATCCGAGCATATTTACGGGAGTTAGAGCGCGGACAGACGGCCAGACAAACGGAATGCAAAAACACTTTTCAACTTTGTTGAAAAGTGTTAAAAATGATACGTAGAAGCATTGTAAATTTCAATTTTTAAAAAGTTTTTTTTTCTTTTTTTTAGTAATTATATTCAACCTGTCATTTTTAAAAGAAATGTAGAAACGAAAGATAAATTATTACTCGAAAAGTTTTAATTTTTTTTTTTTTTTAAGTTATATGATTAATATTTGAGCGGAATTAAATGACGTATTCTGATAAATGAAAATTAAAATAACAAATTGCAATAGAATGATTTAAACTAATCTTTTTAATCAAAGAAAGTTAAACATTTTCATTTTAAAAAAAATAAAAATTTTCAGTCAACTCTAAATAAAATGACTCTGAACTTTAATAAAATTCCGTATATGGCAGTTAAATTTACTTTGTAAATGAATGAAAATCTGTAAATTACGAAATTTAATTGATTTAAGTTGATAACTTGCCTTTTCGTTACCCAAGTTTCAACTATTGAATTTTGCATATGAAATTGCATCTTGATACAATTATCTACTTGAAACAAGAACATAAAGCTTTTAAAAAGTTCAGTCGCAATTTTTAATGTTAAATAAAGATAAATGCATTACTTTATATCTGTAATTTTCAGAAATAATTAATTCTAATTCACTTATAATCTTATTTTTAAAAGATTAAAGTAGTTATTGGAATATTTAAATATACGCTACTATATTTGTAAATGCATTAACGTTTGACAAAATAAAATTTGATTTAACCTGTTGAAATCGTTTTATTTCATAATTTTATCATACATTTAAGATTTCATAAGATAAAATTAAAAGGACTCATTACTCTTTTTTTTTTCTTTTGGGCAAACTTTTAAATATTTAATATACAGGGTGAGTCATAAATATCAAAACAATAGACTATCTCCTTAAATATTGCCCCTAGACCCATACTTCCAATTGCAAAAATTCATAAAAAGGTGAAATTTTTGATAAGATAAGTTGCAACTCCATGGGGGATCTATTTGAAAAAATACGAAAATTAATTTTTTATACGGCCCCCGGAGAACAAAATTCCCAATTAGGAAATTATTCCTTATCCATTCTTAAATTGAACAAAAAAAATTCCATCTCCATGTCTAAAAATCTCACAGAGATATTAAAATTCAAAATTCTCCAAAATTCATGACTTACACCACTTAACCATGCCTGTTAAGGAAGAATTTTTGACTCATTTCGAACGCATGTGAGGGATGGTCCATAAATTTTGCGGCATTAAATGTCGATTTAAGACAGTGTCTTTTATTTGGACATAAAAAACAGCTTATTGATTTAAAGCTAAACTTATTTTCAAAATATATTGGTAGTCTGCACTGAAGGTCAGCATGGATCGAAGTCTGGCCCCGAACCGACCCACAGGGAAAAAAGTTCGGCCCGGCATGGAAAAAAGTTTAAATCATAGTCCGACTAAGCTTGAATTTCTACATAGTTTCTTACTTCGGTGTGGTTAAAAATAGTTTTCTATGGAGGAATTCTTTTCAAAAATACTTATTATAGTTTTTTATATTTATACTTTTTATTATTAAAGAAGCGGCAAAGGCTGTGATATATTTATTTTAGCAATGAATATTTATATATATGTAAATGTTTCACTTATATTTTAACATCGTAAATCCATATCCCATGCTTTGGAGACTTTGAAAAATGTTATACAGTAAAACCTTTTAAAGCGGAATCACTTAAGAAAGAAAAAATACGTTACAGAAAATGCCCTTCCTAGGAGGTGTAAATGGAATTTATTTTTCCTCGGGTATTATTATATTTATTTTGCATGGATAAACACATTTTCCGTTTAAGACAGAATTCCGTCATAGGCGGTTTTTTCCGCCGGTTTTAATGTATTTAGTTTTTTAGCCTTTAAATATGCTATTTTTTTTTAATAGAAATTTTAAAGGTTTTTTTTTATGTATAAAATAAAAGCAATTAAAAATTCTATGTGTTTCTCGTAAACATTTTGATTGAATCAAATTTTACTTATTTTAAAAACGTATTAAGTCAGTCTGATACAGTGATTTTAATACGGATTGTTCGAGACCGGGATTAAAAATTTCCTCCAGTGCAAATCTAGGAACAAGGAAGCAGTCCCCTCCAGTAAGAAAAATACGTTAGGCCCGGCCAGGCGAGTCGCCAGAAAAAAGTAACGTCTTGGTCCTGGCCCGGCCGGGGCCCAGAATACAAATTTTTTACCAGCATCTCTAGGACGATAAAAAGCCTAAGTTGTGAGAGCTAAATTTATAAAAAAGACTTAATCTGCATTTTAGAAAAAGAATTGTTCTGACGGACATTTAAACAATACACTTCGTTTTTCTGCATAATGAGTTTTTTCTCCACTATTTTTCTTCTTTAAATTATTAAAAGTTAAGAATTGTTAAAGAAAAAAGTGCAAAATTGAAACATGCCATTTTTTGTTATTAGGTAGCTTTCATTACAAAAAGTAAAAAGCTACCTATTGCAGCCGTCCGGAGAAAAGCACTTCCGGAAAATTTTGGTATATTTTCACCGATCATGATCCCCAGACCCCAAAACCACCCTCCGTTCAAATGTTGACATATATATATATATATATATATATATATATATTTGTAATAAAATAAAAAAAAATTTTGCGCCATTTTTATTTTTGTTCTCTCTTAGCTTCAATTCTAAATTTGTGGAACATATTCCAATCTTAGTTTCGTAACTTGTAACAGCTAAATTTCTTTTCTTACTTTAGTTATTAATAAATTATTTCTTGCTTCTCAAAAAGGCGGGAAGTATTTCGTAAGCTTTTTACTTTCTGGCATATTCCTGCGATTTTAATTTTATTTTTTATTTTTTAACATCGCGTGACAAGTGTTACTACGCGTTGCTAAAGGGCTTAGTGTTCCGAGGAAAAAATATAGTTCTTGCCAATAGACCGCCTATTACGGCCAATTAGAAGTGATCATTTTGTCCGTTAGAGGCTCGAGTCCATCCTGATTGGATTTTTAAAATGATTGACGCGGAGTAGGAGGGCGCTAGTTTTGTCGTGAAAATGATTTTTTTCATTTGGCTTTTCAGGAGAGTAGAATGCACCTTTTCTTTAAACTATCAAGACGCGCGTTTTATTGCTCCGCTGAATTAGAAATGTCATTTTTTCCGAGATTGTAGAACGCCGGAATGTTGCAGCTTAGTGAGCGAAGGCCGTAGTGATAGATGTGTGGAACGGTGATCTGTGGAGTAACTTAAGTTCGTGCTCTAAATAATAAAGAACTAAAACACTGATTTTCTTGCATTGTTATTGGAGAAACTCCTACGAGAACAAATCCATGGCTTATCCACTTACCAGAACGACTGCTCATCCCACTATTGAATCTTAGTGAATAGTAGTATTCTACAACCAACAGGGTATTCTATTAGTGATTATACACTATTATAGAACATCGTCGTCGTTTTATTACATATTAGCCGGCAGGATGAAAAATGAACCGGCGTAAAACTTTTGAGAATAAGCTGCATGCTCTTCATACACTTACAGTTGTTCCTACATTTTTCCTGGTATTGTTTTCATCTTAACATTTAATACAGAAAAAAAAAATAACTATGATATCTTCCATCTAAATGGTATGTCCAAGACTGAAGATGGATGGGATCAGCTGCTGTGTGTTAATACTAATATTGTAATTTTGTTTCCTGCAATAAGACTCAATGTGTGTTACTAACAGTCAGAGTTTTTGAGATGTTAGCTGCACGCATCTTTAACCTCATCTGCGTCTACTTCCACCCATGTTACGACGAGATGGCCTGCATGGAAAAACATCTTCATGTGCATAAATGATAAACCTTTCAGCTGAAAAAAGATCGTCTTATAAAGTTTTGTTTGTAATTATGTGTGGTATCTACATCTACAAATATTTTAAATGTGAAATATACCTCGCATTCTAGTGAGAAACTTTTCAACTGAGAGATATGCAACCAAACTGTGAGATATGCAAAATAAAAATTACAAAAGATCACCTGCATGAAATCAATTCAACATCATTTTCTTTTATTTATTTATTTACTGTATTTTCTAGGTAAAAGTGCATAAATATTTTGATAAATTTTCATTTCATAATAAATGAACACCTGCTGTATGGTTGCGAAACTACGGTAGATTCCATCAGTAATACAAGATAATTGAAATTTACACCTGTGAGTCGTATCTACGAAGTTCTTTATTTTTGTTTAGTTTAATAAAAAATTAGGTATTTGAACAAGGCCACATCGAACATGTCTGTAAGTTATTATTTATTATTTTATTGTTTTATTGATTAAGAAATTTAATGATAATTTCTTTGTTTAAATTCTTGATTTTTTTTCTCTCTCTTTTATTACAAATATTAAAAAATAAATTTGTTCTTAATTTATAATTAGTTAAAATTTTCTGCTCATAGAAATTTTATTTAGTTTTAAAGGTGTTATTTTTTTTTTAAATCGAAAGATGGATTAATTTGTTGTTAAAAAAATACTCTGTTGCAAAATTTATTTTCCATACGTAAAGAAAAGTATTTTTGTTTTTAAAATTATTTGTTCTTTCCCATGTATGGAAACCCGATATTTATTATTTTATTACTTATTTATTTATTATTTATTTATTTTTATTATTATTTATTGAGGTATTTGAAGTATAGTAATTGAATTTTAATAATTGAAGTATAGCATTTAAATATTTTCCATATGAATTATCCTTCTTATATGCTATTAAGATCAGGATTAGTAAAAGAAGAAAAAATGTCAGAAAATAAACTTGATATTGTCCCTTTTGAATTTGGGTTGGGCATGGATATATTTAAATGGTTTAAACATTTTGATCGAGAATGTTCGGTAGAAAAGAAAGATAATGAGTGGAAACATCAAAATATTTCAAAATATTTAAAGGGGGAAGCGCTAAAAACTTATATCAATGATTGTTTGGATTGTGCTACTTATGAAGAAATTGTCGAGATTTTAAGTGAAAAATTCATTCAAGTTAGAGTTCCAAAATTTTCTGAATTTACTTCCTTAAAGTTAAATGATCTAAGTGATTTGGATTCTTATTTTAGAAAGAAAGTTGAGATTGGAAGGCAACTTCAGCTTGAGGAAAATTTAATTATACAGGGATTAATTGATGGCCTTCAGCCGGAGTATCAAAATTGTTTGATGGTTAACTCTCCTTCCAATACTAGTGAATGGTTTCGCATTGCTAAACAATTAGCAGCGATTCCAAATCATACCTCTAATAACGGCAATAGAAATTTTCAACAAACTAGACCAATGCACAATCCCAATCCTCAGCCCAGACATTGGACTCGACCTACTCCAAACAATCCATCCCAAAATTTTAATCCTAGGTTTTTCACTCCTAGAATGCCTGCAACTCATTATCAAAACAATTACCCAAGTCGTCCGTGCCGTATATGTTTAAACAGAGGCATAGAAAATGCATATCATTGGGAGAGGAGTTGTATATTTAACACAAATTCCTTTCAAACTCAAACTCCTGCTCATATTCAACCATCTCCTACTAATAATATTTGACAATTATTTATCCCTGGATATGTGGGCAATAACAAAGTGTATTGTGTGGTGGATAGTGGATCAACTGTCTCAATTTTACCCCTCAAATTTGTTCGATATTTAAATGGTAATTTACATAATGTTACCCCTATTACTATCAGACAGGCACAAGGAACTCTTACAATTAATAAATCTTGTCGATTATGTATTAAATTTGGTAATATAAAGAGATATGTTAATTTTTTAGTAAGTCAACTTGATTTGGACTATGCTATTTTAGGTTTACCTGATTGTGCCAAATTTAAATTAAAAATTGATTGTGCAAAAAGCCAGGTGTTACAAGACAATATTTCGTTAAACCCATATGTCAACATATCCAGTGATAACTTAGAATTGCTTCATTTTGATATTATGAAAAATGATACTACTGTGCAACCCGATTATGGAAATACCATAACTCCTCAATCCTTGTCGCGAACTAATAATGATGATTATAATCTATTGGGGGATCGGAATGCTATTCAAAATAAAAATGTAAGGGAACTTTTAAGGGATTATTTAGATATTTTTGCAAAAAATAAATATGATGTAGGGAGAATTAATATTGAACCTCAGCGTATTTATCTTAAATCTGACCTACCAATATCTTTGAGGCCTTATCGTACATCCACTGCTGATGAAAAAGAAATATCTCAGCAAATCCAATCACTATTAGCTGCTGGGTTAATTAAGGAAAGTTATAGCCCATACTCTTCTACAGTTACGTTAGTAAATAAACGAGATGAAGGTAAAAAAAAACCCGAATGTGTGTTGACTACCGAAAATTAAATTCTATCATGAAAAATGACGCTGAACCTTTACCCCGAATAGATGAAATTTTAGACAAATTAAGTGGTGCCCAATATTTCTCTACACTAGATTTAGCCTCAGGCTATTGGCACATACCTATTCACCCAGCCGATTCCGAAAAGTTAGCCTTTACTACTAATTGTGGGCTCTGGGAATGGAATGTTCTCCCCTTTGGTGTAAAGGTAGGCCCCCCAATTTTCAACAGGACAATTAGAAGAATTCTTACAAAATATAAAATAGACTTTGCTTGTTATTATTTTGATGATATAATTATTTTTTCTAAATCAATAGATGAACATATACAGCATCTCATCCAAATTTTTGATTTATGCCGAATAGAAAATATTAAATTAAAATTATCTAAATGTACTTTTGCTCAAAAACAAATCAATTTTCTAGGGTATGAAATCCAAAATGGAACTTTAACTCCAGCTAATACTAATATAGAAACGATTAAAAAATTAAAACCTCCTACTAACACTAAAGAATTACAAAGATTTCTTGGTTCTATAAATGTGTATCATAAATTTATTGACAAATATGCTGAAATTAGACACCCCCTAAATAAATTACTTAAGAAAGATACTATTTGGGAATGGAATACTGAATGTCAAAACTCTTTTCAAAAATTAAAAGATGCCCTCATTGCTAAACCAATTTTAAAGATTTATGACCCAAAATTACCCCTACACATGTTTGTTGACGCTTCTCAGGTAGCGGTAGGTGCAGTTCTTAAACAACCCGACCATAATAACTTTTTACATCCAATTGCTTATTTTTCTAGAGGATTGAGAAGTTATGAGAAAAATTATTTCATTACCGAACTAGAGTGTCTTGCTATCATTGATACTTTAGATAAATTTTATCATTACTTTCACGGTGTACAATTTACCATCCATACTGATCATGCATCTCTTGTATGGTTAAAAAATGTCAAACATTTAAGAGGTCGATTATTTAGGTGGTCATTGAAGTTAAGTATGTTCGATTACAAAATAGAGTACTTAAAGGGATCTACAAATGTCGAAGCCGACATGTTGTCCCGAAACCCTATTTCTCATTTTTGTAAGCCCCTTACTTTTCTTCTTGACGTTAAAGAGATTATTGAGATGCAAGAAAAAGAAAATGTGTGTGGATCAAATTATATTAATGACAATGGACTGATTATAGTTAAAAGAAAAGGTTTTCGTAAAGTGGTAGTTCCCATGTCCCTAAGAAAAAATTGCTTAATGTTGCTCATGAACAGTTTGGTCACCCTGGTGTTCAAAAAATGCAAAATTTAATTTCTCCTAACTATTATTGGCCAGATATGACCCAAGACATTACTAACTTTGTTAAATACTGTGATATTTGCCAGAAAAATAAAAAACCTAGACAGAAAAAATTTGGCTTATTACAAACTATGCCCACTACAGATCAACCTTTTGACTGTCTGTCTGTTGATACTGTAGGAGGGTTCAATTATTATAATTCTACAAAAAAATATCTCCATATTATAATAGACCATGCCACAAGATATGTTTGGGCATTTCCTTCCAAAAGTGTCACTACAGAAACTTATACAAATTGTCTGAAACAAATTTTCAATATCAAAATCCCTCAACAATTATTCTGTTTTAGTAAGATTTCAAGTGTACAGTCCCCTCAAAAAATACTTAGTGACAGGAATGCTGCTTTTACTTCTTCAAGATTCAAAAAATTCCTGCGAAATCATAATATTAAACAACGTTTGACCACTGCCCATCATCCACAAACGAATGGGAAATGTGAAAGAGTAAATCAGACAATAGTAACTAGATTAAAATGTAAAGTAAACTCCACTACCTCTAAAATTCCCTGGACTAAGCTTTTAACTGAGGTAATTAATGAATATAATAATACACCCCATTCTATTACCAAATTTCCACCTGCGTACTTGCTTTTTGGCCAATTACCCTATGACTCCCCCTTACAACAAAATTATTATCCCCCTGTTCATGAAGCACTTAAAATTGCTAAAACAAGAACTGATGAATTTCATTTAAAAAATAAAAGATATTATGATAAAGATTATATCGAACCAAAATTTAAAATCGGAGATCTAGTTATCTATGAAGAATTTCAGTACCCTAATACTAGAAAGTTGTCACAAGTATTTAGTGGCCCTTATAAAATTCTTAACAAATTATCCGAAGTAAATTTTGAAATTGATAGGCAAAACCAGTTCAAAAGTTCAGAAATAGTACATGTATCTAAATTAAGGCCTTATTATTCCCCTGATAAATTTAAATTAAGTCATGAGCAACAACCCCCTAATCAACAACAACAAACTCAGGTAAAAACTGTAGCTTAAACTATATCTCTAGTTTATATTTTATAATTTTTTCTCTTAAACAGTAAATTTCTTTTCATATTTTAATTCAGATAATATCCTGTAATTCTCACAGAATGGCAATGATATCTCTTGACTGCAGCGAGAGTGTCACTTGTCTGGAAATTTTTATATTTGTTTATTTATGCCGGCGTAGACGAACAAAGTGGAAATTTCTTATTCTGTACTGAATTACTCTACTTAGAATATTTTTTTTTCTTTCAACTGAACCTATTTGTAATATTAAATTTAATCTATCAATTATTAAATTAATTATTTGCCAAGTAACAAAATTTTTATCACTTTATTTTAATATATTTTTTTTTCTTTCTCTCTTTCTTTGCTTCTGCATTCCAGTCCAATTACATGTCAATTATAATATAATTTTGTTTCTTTTTCTCTTTCCTACTTGCATCTTGCAATGTTTTATCACACCGAGAGAATATTTATTGCGTAATTATTTGACATGAATAGATCTTGTTTTTTATTTTTATCATTTATTAATATTTCTTTTTAAGAATCTTAGTAGTTTAAAGGTCACGTGCATTCTCAAACATGAACAAAAATTTTATTTATCTTTATTTTATTTTAATTTATCATATAATATTTTAATTATTTTTTTTGTACATATTCCTACTTAATCCTGTACTCGGATTACCAGATTAAGTAAATGATTTCATAGTTGATTGCATTTTTTATTTTATTCCACTTCTCTCTATATTTCATCCCAAAAATATGAGATGAGATAAACGAGATTAAGTATTAAAAGAATGTCTTTTGTGATATTTATTATTACTTATTAAGAGATTTACTTATACCCATTATGAGATTTACTTACACTTATGATATTTATTATTATTGATATTTTTCCTTATTATGTTTCTTAATTATATTGTTTATTATTTACATTGTTAAATTTTATTATTACTATATTATAAAATGTGTTATTAATTAAAAATACAATTATAAAAGTATTTTCACAAAGATTCCAAAATGGAACTGTTATGAATGTTCAAGGACTTACTCACACAAAAACTGAACTAATATTATAATGTTAGCTGATGAATTTGGACAGTTAAATGAATTAGACATCCTTAAAATGAGGTAATGAACTATGCCATTCCAAATATGACTTTAAGAAGATTTTTGAAATAAACTTTTAAAAATTGATTTCTAGATTTGACATTGTTAAAAAAGAATTTAACGTTATTGTTTTTCATTTTTATGTTTCATTTTTATGTTATTACTATGGGTAATTGCTTATATTTTCAAATTACTTTTTGATGTGTACTTTAAACAAGATTATATCTTGTATTTGTATTGAAGCCTATTTTATTGTATTTAAATTTGAAGTTATTCCACGCATCACCTTGGTGTTTTTAAATTTGAATTCTATATAAAAAAGAGAAATTAATTTAAATTTTTTTTTTATTCAGTATCTAATTATTATTACTTATATCAACAACTTCGTGAGCTAAGTCTGCATCATCTCCCTTTCTGTGAAATTGCAGGTCTCAGACCTACTTTTTCACCCGTCTTTCTGGGAGGGGGGATTTGTAATAAAATAAAAAAAAATTTTGAGCCATTTTTATTTTTGTTCTCTCTTAGCTTCAATTCTAAATTTGTGGAACATATTCCAATCTTAGTTTCGTAACTTGTAACAGCTAAATTTCTTTTCTTACTTTAGTTATTAATAAATTATTTCTTGCTTCTCAAAAAGGCGGGAAGTATTTCGTAAGCTTTTTACTTTCTGGCATATTCCTGCGATTTTAATTTTATTTTTTATTTTTTAACATCGCGTGACAAGTGTTACTACGCGTTGCTAAAGGGCTTAGTGTTCCGAGGAAAAAATATAGTTCTTGCCAATAGACCGCCTATTACGGCCAATTAGAAGTGATCATTTTGTCCGTTAGAGGCTCGAGTCCATCCTGATTGGATTTTTAAAATGATTGACGCGGAGTAGGAGGGCGCTAGTTTTGTCGTGAAAATGATTTTTTTCATTTGGCTTTTCAGGAGAGTAGAATGCACCTTTTCTTTAAACTATCAAGACGCGCGTTTTATTGCTCCGCTGAATTAGAAATGTCATTTTTTCCGAGATTGTAGAACGCCGGAATGTTGCAGCTTAGTGAGCGAAGGCCGTAGTGATAGATGTGTGGAACGGTGATCTGTGGAGTAACTTAAGTTCGTGCTCTAAATAATAAAGAACTAAAACACTGATTTTCTTGCATTGTTATTGGAGAAACTCCTACGAGAACAAATCCATGGCTTATCCACTTACCAGAACGACTGCTCATCCCACTATTGAATCTTCGTGAATAGTAGTATTCTACAACCAACAGGGTATTCTATTAGTGATTATACACTATTATAGAACATCGTCGTCGTTTTATTACATATATATATATATATATATATATATATATATCTGATTTTTGTCATGCGATAACTAACGTATTTATGAACCGATTTGAATAAAACTTGGTATGTACATAGTACATACAAATGTCTCGACCGAGTTCGTTGGTCAGCATCATCCGCCATTTTGTTTCAAAATGGCGGCCATTTTAAAATTTAAAAAAAAATTTAAATTTTAAATTTAATGCGAAAAAATTGAAAGTTGAAAAATATTTTTCTTTAACGTGTTAGAACTTAAAACAAATATTCCAGAACACTTTTTATTTTGTCTATATCTTAAAAAATGATTGAGTTATAGCACTTTGAATTTTTCTTATGGCTGACATTTTGAAACGATCTGATTTTTGTCACGTAATAACACGCGTATTTATGAACCGATGTCAATGAAACTTGGTATGTACATAGTACATACAAATGTCTCGAACGAGTTCGTTGGCCAGCATCATCCGCCATTTTGTTTTAAAATGGTGGCCATTTTAAATTATTTTAAAAATTTAAAATTTAAAATTAAATGCAAAGAAATCAAAATTTGAAAAATATTTTTCTTTTGCGTGTTAGAACTTAAAACAACGATTCCAGAACACTTTTTATTTTGTCTATATCTTACAAAATGATTGAATTATAGCACTTTGAATTTTTCTTATAGCTGACATTTTGAAACGATCTGATATTTGTCACGTGATAACACGCGTATTTATGAACCGATTTCAATGAAACTTGGTATGTACATAGTACATACAAATTTCTCGACCGAGTTCGTTGGCCAGCATCATCCACCATTTTGTTTCAAAATGGTGACCATTTTAAATTTTTAAAAAAATTTTAAATTTTAAATTAAATGCGAAAAAATTAAAAGTTGAGTTTTTTTTTCTTATACGTGTTAAAACTTAAATCAACGATTCCAGAACACTTTTTATTTTGTCTATATCTTAAAAAATGGTTGAGTTATAGCATTTTGAATTTTGCTTATGGCTGACATCTTTAATTTTTTCTGATCTGAACGATCCATCATGTTGCTTTGAATTGGCATACACTTTATGATATCGTAGAATTTGGTGACTCTCTAAATCGCTTAAAATAAAACCAGGTTGAATAAAAGATGACTAATTTCTAAAAATTTCTATTAATATTCAGTCTTGACAAAAACTAGTATTCAATCTTATAAAATCACTAATTTTATAAGATTATTTCCACTAATTAAGGCTTAGTATTTTGAACAATGTATCTTACTTTAAAATAAATAAATAAATATATAAGTATATGAAAGCTACCTCTTCCTCCCGGCATTGCCGGAAGGACTTTTTTACATTAGTTTTGTTTCGGCAAATTAAAAAAAATATTTCCTTTTGAAAATATGATTTTTTTAAGTTATATTATTTTTTCAATAAATATTTTTAATAGATATAAAGTTATAATATTTTTAATAAATAGTTTTAATAGTTTTAAAATTATTATTAAAAAGCAAAAACCGTGGAACAAAATTAAAATCAGATTTTCCTCTTTAATTAAATGGAAAGAAATTGAAATCTGATAAATAATGTTTCGAGTTATAACGATTTTAAATTATCCCATTTAAAACAGTATTACTCATTTGAAATTTTTATAAATTTTATGAGAAATTTTAGGGTGTGGTTTTCTTAGCAAACTATATGGCTAACCATCACAAAACAGAAAAAAATCAAAATTTTAACTCAAAAAAAAATAAATAAAAAAATAAATAAAGATGTATTACATGTTTCTTAGAACTGTTAAAGTAACATTGTTTTTCGAATTGCGCGCATTTCAGTATGTGTTTAATTCCTAAAAAACAGATGAATTATTTAAACGGCTATAACTCTGAGATTTTTGAAGATATGAAGATGTAATTTTTTGTGTTGTGTTCAGGACTGGATAAGAAAAGCTTTTGTAATTGGGATTTTTATCCTACGGCGGCCGTATAAAAATTAAATTTTCGTATTTTTTCAAATAGACCTCCCATGGAATTGCAACTTATCTTATAAAAAATTTCACATTTTTTTATGAATTTTTGCAATTGGAAGTATGGATCTAGGGGTAATGTTTAAGGAGGTAGCCTATTGTTTCGATATTTATGACTCGCCTGGTACAGTAAAGCGAGAAAAAGGAAACATTTTCAATATTTTAATATCTCAACAGAATTATGCTTTTATCAACTTAAAAAAAAAAAGATTAAAAGCATGCTATTCGGATTCGCTTTGTATTTTTGAGTTTAAGCTAAATTAGTGTATAGTATGCTTAATTGTTTCTGTGTTGTCTAGCTTTTTTAACATACTCTGATAATCGCGGAATTTGATATTTTTCAAATGGCCAAATCTATTTTACTTATTATAAATGGTTGTTGAATAAAGCACATTTTTTATCTATTTACTTAGTTTATTTACAGGGTACCTGGTTACAGGGTAACTGGTGGTACTCAGAGCATCATAAATCCGGTTATACTGAATGGATCCTAATGCAATCTATGTATGTAGATTATGCGGATATGCTTTTAGTTTAAAAAAATTAAATTGCATCACTGGGTGACATTTAAAAAATGTAAAATCAAAAGTAACAATTCAGAAATCAAAAATTAACGGAATATTTTATTTGTTTACGCACCTGTTTGCTCTATGTGCATATCTAGGCGATTCAACAATATGCTAAAAAGTTATCACTGCGTTATCAACGGCCGCATACAATATATCATTAGAAATGAGGTAGACATGGCGTACGATGCTAGCTTTCAATTCTGCTAAATTAATTACTTTTCTTTGATAAATATAATTTTTGAGAAAATCCCACAGCCAGAAGTTACAAGAATTGAGATCTGGTGACCTTGCTGGCCAGGAAACCAGAATAACACGCGAGAAGGCACGTACATCAGAGATGTTGGCTTGAATCACATTCTTTTCGCACCTCACCGTATGAGAAGTTGCATGAAAACTGGATTATTAAAACAGGCTGTTTGTTATATCCGGAGTAACATGATTCTCTGAGAGTCTCCTTTATAGGTTACCTATTACTGCACGCCTAACAAACCCATACATTTTGACTTCCTCTAAAAAATAGGAGTACAAATTAAAATTCGCCGTGAGTCTACACCAAGCCGTGACGTATGGGGAATGTAGTGCTCATAAGATATGCAATGGCTAGTACTCATCCACTTTCTTTCTTTATTTCTAACCGATGACCAGGCCCCTAACTGCCGAGTTATCTCAGCTTAAAGGGTTAGATACTTGGTATCGGGGAGGTCGACCGCATAATTGCCGCGTAGCGGCAATAAACCTGATTTCTTTGCTTCGCATACCATCATTTCTGCAGTACTTGCTTGTCGTTCAGCATACTTTGTTTCGCCTGTTAATTAATGGTACATCCTGTTGTTTGAACTGCAAATGGCTTCGCAAGATGGTCTCGTAATTTAGAGCCTTGATCAGATGACGAGACCTTCACCTGGCGAAGCCGCACTCCAGAGGTATAATTCACAGGTAACTTGGAGGACTTTGCACCCATGGCGGATTTTACATGCACCAGGCGCCATTCGCGTTCATGATGTAATTTTAGCTGGCAAAGTGGCGAACCACTAAGACAAGTACCCGGGTCGGCTGTTCAGGTTAAGTGCTTTGTTGGTAATCTTTGTGGTTTATTACACATTGGGTTAACTATGTGATTTGTTGCCGCACACCTTGTACTCATCATACCAGACGAAATAGGACTGGATGTTTTTGGGCCTAAACAACGGTACTGAACTTCGCTGAATGTTGGAAAAATTTTGAGGGAATTAAAAAAAAAAAAACAGAAAATGGCCGAAAAGCTAAGTCGTACCGCTGATGGAGGAAAACTTTTGCGCCAAATAACAAGGCAAACGAGAGCGTTGCAGAGAGAGAGACAAGAACCCACCTTTCTACCGTACCCCACCGAGAAAAAATGGCTCCCTGGGTTGCCCCATTAGAGCGGGTCCAGTATTTTGTGCGGACAGAGTCCTACTGCACCAAATAAAGAGGCGAGCTGTCAAAAATAAATAAATAAACAAAAATTAAAAATAATAAATAATAAAATAAAAAAAATAGTTAAATAAAAAATAAAAATAAAAATAAAAATAAAAAAAATAATAAATGAAAAAAAATAATAATAAATGAAAAAAAATAATAATAACTTCCCTCTCTCCTTTTACTGCTGGCCTAAGTCGACTGAAAAAAAATCCCTTTCGGCATGGCCTATAGGCGGAGGTAGATTTCGAAAAGTTTTCATCTCAAAAAAAAAAAAAAAAAAAAAAAAAAAGCCCATTTTTACTCAAATGCCCATTTTGGCAATATATTTTGAATTATATTCTTACTTTATTTAAAAAATTGAACAATATGCTCATTATATAGTTCCTAAATAACAAAAAACTGTTAATTAAATTCGTTTGACAGCAAAATTGAATTTAAAAATGAGTCATAAAATAACCAATTTATTATTTTAATACATCCACAATTCTTTAATCAAGATCGCTTTGAGAAATTTTGTGCGAAGTGCCTACTTTGACAGATTTTTTTTAAATATATATTTAGCCTTTATCAAAACTCTGACCAATACGGCACATTACACAGTTCCTAAATAACAAATAACTGTCAATTGAATGCGTTTGAGAGCAAAATTGAATTTAAAAATGAGTCATAAAATAAACAATTTGTTATTTGAATACAACCTCAATTCTTTTATCATGATCGCTTTGGGAAATTTTTTTGTGAAGTGCTTACTTTGACAGCTTTTAAAATATATATATTCACCCTTTATCAAAAAATCGACGAATACGCACATTATATAGTTCCTAAGTAACAAAAAACTGTCAATTGAATGTGTGTCAGAGCAAAATTGGATTTAAAAATGAGTCATAAAATAACCAATTTGTTATTTGAATACCCACAGTTCATTAATCATGTCGCTTTGGGAAATTTTGTGCGAAGTGCCCATTTTGGCAGCCTTTTTTTAAATATATTCTGCCTTTATCAAAAAACTGGCCACTCCGTCACATTATATAGTTCCTAAATAAGAGAACCTGTAAATTGGATGCGTTTGAGAACAAAAAAAGATTTAAAAATGACTCGGTAAAAACGCAATTTCTTAAATTTCCGCAAATTTTAATCACGATAACTTCGTGAAATTCTGTTCAAAATACCCTTTTTGGCAGCCTTTTAAAATATATATTCTGCCTTTATCAAAAAACCGCCCAATACGTCAAGTTATATAGTTCCTAAATAATAGGACCTGTAAATTGGATGGGTTTGAGAACAAAAATGAATTTAAAAATGACGCATAAAAAACGCAATTTGTTATACTTAATGAATTTTTTAATGATGAAAACTTCGGGAAATCTGTTCAAAATACCTTTTTTGGCAGCCTTTTTAAAAATATATTCTGCCTTTATCAAAAAATTGGCCAATACGTCGCATTATATAGTTGCTAAATAATAGGATCTGTCATTTGGATGCGTTTAAAATCAAAAATGAATTTTAAAATGAGTCAGAATATAAGCAGTTTGGATTTGAGGTTTTTTCTCCAACTCCTATTTTTGTTTAATTTATTTTTGCTATAAGAATTGGTTCTATGAAAAACTTGTCAATATAAAAATTGTAGATATTATTGTGAAGATGTAAAATAAATTTAATTAGATTTAATTGCTTAAGAATTGAGTAAGTTATGTTTTTTTTTTCTTTTTCCTCCCCCCTTTTTCTTTTCGTTTTTAATTTTTTTCATCGGTAAAAATTGGTCCTATCAAAAACTTGTAAATACAAAAGTTTTAGATAATATTGAGTACATTTATATAAAATTTAGTTGGATTTGATATCTTGAGAATTGACGAAGTTATGATTTTTTTTCTCCCAAAAACCATGTTTTTTTCGCCCCTTGAGCCCACTTTTAACTTTATCAAAAATCTGTCACGCATAAACTTTTTCCTCATTTTTTAGAAGTAATATAAACTTTAAACTGATTCGATATCTATTTTAATTAAAAAGTTATCGCGTTTTTTCTGTTTTCACAAAAACCCTCCTAACTTTCACCTCCTTGGTCCGATTTTGCCCATTAACGAACTTAACCGAGATTTTATGCCCTTTGATTTTATGTAAAAGTTTGATGAAGATCTGAGCATAATTATGGAAGTTATCGTGTCTAGAAGAAAGTGATATACACCGATAGATAGATAGATAGATAGATAGATAGATAGATAGATAGATAGATAGATAGATAGATAGATAGATAGATAAACTTTTTTACTGATGGTAGTTTTGGGGTCTAGGAGTCATGATTCGTGTAGATCCGCAAAAATTTTTCAGAAATTCCAACATGGGAGACAATGCAATAGGTAGTATTTCATACGAAATCTACCTAAAAAAGAGGAGGAGGGAAGCCTGAAAGGAAACAGGATTAATTACATGGTTATACAATCTTTATCACTATTTGGAGATAATACTACTATTCCTAACTAATATGCTAATTACTTAAGGATATATTAGGGTGCTATGTAATATTGCTAGATGCATTGCAGACATTTTAATTACCATCAGGTCCTAAATTACTATAACTATAACTAGTTGCTTCGTAGCGTTACTCGTATGAACGTGGCTGTGTAGGTTAAGTAGTTAACACTGCAGATTAAATAATTTGTTAATAGTTATTAATATTATAACAATATCATAATTAGCTACGCCATTTAAACTTACTGGAATTTAAGTTGCTATTTATAATACACTGCTGCCACCCAAATTGCAACACCAAGAAAAACAAGAGATATCACAACAAAATTTATTGTGTAGATAACATGTTGACCAAGTAACAAATGATTAAATTTACAGCATTCTATGAAGCGTGGTTCCTGCCAAAATCAGTACCCAGAGTAGCCGCCATTGTTGGAGATCACAGCTGCCACACGCCTCGGCATTGATTCAAAGAGACTTTGAATGTGTTCTTGGGGTATAGCAGACCAAGCAGCTTCCACACGTTGCCAAAGTTGATCTGGTGTGACAGCTGGGGATGAACTCTGGGTCAGTCGTTGAGCAACCATGGACCACATGTTTTCTATCGGCGAAAGATCCGGAGAGCGCGCCGGCCAGGGAAGCAATTCAATCTGGTGATTGACGAAGAACCCTTGGACAATGCGTGCCACGTGTGGCCGTGCATTATCCTGCTGAAATATGGCCGTTGGCAAGCCCTGAAGGTAAGGAAGGACAACTGGCTCCAACACCTCAGAGATGTAGCGCTGGCTGGTTAAAGTACCGGCAATGCGTACTAGAGGAGTGCGAGAGAGATATCCGATACCGCCCCATACCATAATACCCGGTGCAAGACCAGTGTGACGGTGCATAATGCAGCTGTTCAGCATCCTCTCTCCACGGTGTCTCCAGATTCGAATCCGACCGTCGTGGTGTTGCATACAGAAGCGTGACTCGTCAGTAAAGAGAATTTCATTCCATTCTGTCGTCCACATCCTTCTTTCATCGCACCATTGGCGGCGGAGACGTCTGTGGTTCCGCGTCAGAGGTAGACAAAGCAACGGACGTCTTGCGGACAGACCATTCTGCTGTAAACGACGTCGAATGGTACGCGCAGACACTGGATGATGCGTTACAGACTGAATCTGCTGTGATATAGTTCGTGATGTGACTGAGCGGTCCGTCACTGCCATGCGTACAATCTGCCTGTCATCACGTGACGTGGTGCACTGAGGTCGATGCGGTCGATCACGTCTGTCCGTCGTACCCTGTTGCACCCAACGATCACATATCCCATCACAGTTGTTTGGTTTCGTCCAACACGACGACCGATTTCCCTGAAAGATAACCCACAATCTCGGTATGCCACTATCCTTCCTCTGTCAAACTCGGATACTTGATCAAAAGATGATCGCTGTTTCCTACGAGGCATAATTTATCGTTTTTTTGAAAAAAAAGCAAGAAAAACACAATTGCTGTACTTGAAACCGCCGAAATCTCCAAGCCTTAAATAGCGCTTTGAGGTGGCGCCACAGGCGCGCTTGATATGCGTCTGCGCTGAAATTCTAATCATTTGCATATCTCACCTCAGCTAATGCATGTTGTAAATTTCATATTATTTGCATGCTTCCTTCAGGGTGTTGCATTTACGATGGCCAGCAGTGTATTGCCTATGAATATTCTATTGAAAAACTTGAAAGTTTATTTCTATTGGCTAGGGACTAAGAAGAGGGTATCATTCTATTATGGACCTGAGGGAGTAAGATTTAAATGAATATCCCGATGATTGATAACCTAAGTGTAATAACTGCTTCATAAAAATAGTCACTTCCAGAAGTTGACATAGTTGGGTAGTTGATAGAATCAGTTGTTTGTCATATCCAGTGATTAGTCGTATCCGGTAGTTGTCTCAGTTGATGGGTGACACATCCTATATTATGGTCACTTGGTCTGTTTATGGGCTGTAAAGAATTGCAATGGTAACCAATTGCCTCAAAGAAAGTACTCATCCACTTACATCCTCACTAGAAAACGAAACGCAAAATCAAGACGTGGTGATCTTTCAGTTACGACTGCTGCACGATATGCATCTTGTATTAAAAAAAATTACTCATTAAAGCACACTAAACACAGTTTTAAGTAGTTTATTATTTTATTTAAAACTGTGTTTAAAAAGCTTTAGGACATTAGGACTTTATCTTTTTTTTCATCACACCCATCACATAAGCAGCGAACACTCTGGTCGCCATTCTTTTTCACACAATCGAAAACAAAAACATTTTTTTCTCCACTCAGTTCACTTCACATTTCAACTAAAGGGAGTTCACGACGCCCTCTTACGGGACTTATAAATTCTCAAATTTCAACAATAAACACATCTTGTAAGGGTAGAGCTGCAGAATTTTGCGGAAAATCTGCTTACGGTTTCCCAAGAAATGTTCAGTGATCGTGTTATTGAGCAGCCATTTATAGTAGCATGTGATTAATTTGCAGATGCTCCAGCTATTGCAATTGCAACTTCTTCCACAATTATTGACTCAGTTTCACGTCGTCCTCTTCCTAATGCAATTTCCAGGGAACAATTTTTTCAAACTCACGAATCATGCATTTAACTGCATTTAAAGCATTTAAAGACATGGGTCATCTTAAATCTTCATTCGTCGATAAGCACGGAGGATTGCTGAAGCATTGCTCACACTCACATGAAAATACTTTACGATCCAGAGGCGTTCCCTCTTGTCCACTGCGGACGAATGATTTCTTTGAACCATACGTACCACTTTCATAGCGAAATTGCCCTAGCTACTCATTTGCATATGATTTTAGTAGTACAGCGCCATCCGATGGCAAAAGTTACATTTTTTTTCATTTTTACGGAACCCTCAGCCGCCTTATAGGTCGTACATAACATATATTTGACGTTTATTCGGATCCGGTCAGTAGAACCGGAGTTATGAGTCTTTACATAGAGTTTTAAGTACCTAGAGTACCTAGAGTTTAATTTTAACCACCCTGATTTTAATTTCTCTTTGCTGCTGTATGTGCCTAACTTTCGCAAGAATTGACCTTTTAGCACTAAATTTGAACACATTTTAATGGTACTCAGTATTGCTCTTTTTCAAAAATAGTGATAATTAGGTTTTCGTTCATTTTAAAATAGTTTTCGCAATTTAAATTTTAAAAGATAAAAAATCATTTACATAACAGCGATAAAAAATTTTATGTTTCATAAATTGGTTTACATCAAAGCAAGCCAAACTTGTTCACCTTTGAGGTTCAAATTAACTATTGAAAACAAAACCCCAGTACACATTACAAAAAGCAAAACAAAACAAAAGCAAATTTATTACATTAAAAATGAGTAAAAGCGTAAAAAACAGAACTTAAAAAAATAAAACATACGAAAATTACAAAGCTGGCGAAAAAATAACTAAAAGCTAAAAATTAACCAAAAAACTAAAATTAACTATCCGAAAATTTTGAAAGATGTATCTATTAAGAAAAAGACATCAGTTTCATCTGAATATCACCTTCTATTGAAAATTAATAAAAGCATAAGAGGCTGTGCATATGTAACGTTATCATTTTTAAGGGGAAGGAAGGGATCTGGCATTTGACACAATCTCGTTTTAAGCATTTTTTTCATCGAAATTTGATGGATTCCACGTCGTATATTTAAGAGATTAGGACCTTTTTTTAGTCAGCAGCTCAGGACTTTCTGTTGAATTGATTTTGATTTATTTTTTAATGAAACAGTTTATTTGTATATGTGCCCTCACTTTATACATGTAAAAAAACTAGCCGCCCTTGGGGGCCAGTTTGGTCTCTCTTAAAAGTATACTACGCATTAAATCATATTGTTTTTATTCATAATTTATTTTAATTGCTCAATTTTTTGCCAAATTAGAAGATTCTGCTAGAGAAATAAACATAGATGTCATATACGCACCACAATGATGTGATTGCAACAAAATATGCAATTATATGCCTCACATAGTAACCGGCTAATGTTGTTTGTTTATTAATAAACTGTTTATTTACTTTTATTAAATTATGTTTGTTTATTTTATTGCATAAAATATTAGAAGATAATAAAAAAATATGTATGCAACTGATATTTGAAAACGAAGTTTTCGCCAAATTGACGTCAGAAAAAAAAATGCACTAATGTGGTGTGTATATAACATCCCCGCCGAGAAATCACAAACTCGGCAGTTTTGTGTTCGCCTGGCACAGACGATAAATTGCCAAATATTGTAACCGTGGCATTGTTTCGTATTTCATTCATTGCTTTAAAAATATAAAATATATTCCTTTTATTTATTTCATTTATATTACATAACTTTAATTTGAAACTGAAACGTTTAAAATTCGTGAGTTTTATTTATTTTTTAAGTAAAAATAACAAAAAAACAAACAAAAATAATGATATTTTAAAGCTCCATAAGAGCAGCGAAAGAACAAAACGTAAAAAATCCTAATTTACCACAGCTTAAATTCTGCCAAAGAACTTTTACACAGTAACCAATAAGATGCGTTTCATTTAGAGATTGCCATTAAAAATTAATAAATATTCGCGATTTTTCTGCCGAGTACGATAGCGTAATATATGTGTCGATATCTGTTTTATATTTCAATTTTAATTTTAATTTTTTAGAGGAAACTCTTACACAGTGGTCTCTATTACTGGGTTATTTCTATTTTTATACAGAAAAGGGGAAACAGTTGGAATTATTTATATCATTACGGATGCCTTTTCTCATTGCAATTGAGAATACATTTTTAGCACTTACCAAAAAATTTAAAATTGCTTAAGCATTCGGTTTATCTGTCCGTCTGGCCATCTGGCTACGCTCTGACTCCCGTAAATATACCCGGATTTTCATGCAATTGTTAAGACTTATTTAAAGTCAGCAAAGCATGTTTTGGTATTTCATATTAAGTAAGTACGATTATTGGTTCATTTAGAGATACACTCAAAAGAATTCGATTACATTATGGCATATGGAGAAAGATCATTTGGAGAGCATTTTAATGACTTTACGCTATTTCAAATGTATTGAAACTGATATAAATCATTGAATTTCACTACGATCACTTTTAAACAGAGCAAGCATTCATGGCATTTTTTTTATTAATTTACATGGACACACAAAAGAAATTTGTTCAGTAGTGTATTTGCGTAATAATTGCTGGAGAGTACGTATTAAAATTTCATATGTGCTTTTAAATTTTATTAGTTCTTTTTCATATCACTCTTTATATATAAATTCTATGCCTCATATACAAGGCTGGACAAAAGTATTCGCATACCATTCTCCTTCTTAGAGGAAATTGCTGAAGAGGAATTTTTAACTGAAATATATGTATCGCTTATATGAAATGAATTTTGGAACTCATTTTGTTAACAGATGTAAATATCTATATCATATACAGGGCTGATAAAAATTCGGATAATTTTTCGATTGTAGATGGGAGCAACTGAAATTCGGTTTTGAAAGGTGTTATACATTTCCATATTGTGAAATAAGAAGTTATATTTTAATTTTTTAAACGATGCAATTTTGTTACATTATTCTGAATGTATTAGAAAGTTCTTCTATAATCTATGCTTAGCGCATGATTTTTTTTTATTTTTTTTTATTTTGAATAGAAAGTGGCGTCAAGTTAAAAACAAAAATCAGTTTTACTCACAAAGCGATTACATTTCAATATTTTTTCACTTTCTGCTGATTTTGAGATAGTTAAACGTTGATCTCAGACGTCTTCAATGAGCTAAAATGATCTCATAGTATAAAAAATACTTTCTATATTATTGTATCATTATAAAACTGAATAATTTCCCTACAAATGGGTAGAAAGGAATAAATTTTTCCATTTAGTTGGCACTAAGATTAGAATATCAAATTAAGTGTACAAAAATGAAAGTTTCAAAGAGACATCGAATTTGGAAATATCAAGGATGCCACAGGCTTCTTTAATTCTATTTCACAACACCTTATTCAGAGTAAAAAAATCTTTGCATTGCTTTGACAGCATTTTCAAGAAAAATATAGTACAAAATGTTTTTAGCACTTTCCAGTAAAATTGAAAAGTGCTTATTCTTTAGGTTTGTTTGTCCGTCTGACCGTCTGTCCACATCTAACTCCCGTATATATACTTGGATTTTCATGAAATTGATAAATCTTATTTAAGGTTGCCAAAGGATATTTGGTATTGCATATGAAATATATACGATTACTAGTTCGTTTACAGAGACACTCAAAAGAACTCGATTACATTATGGTATATAGTAGAAAATCGTTTGGGGAGTATTTTAATGACATTATGCTATTTTTAATGTATTGAAACTGATATATATCACTGAATTTTGCTACGATCATGTTAAAGCAGAGCACTCACAGGATTTTTTATTAATTTACAGGAACAAATAAAAGAAATTGGTTGCAAAACTGTCTTTGCGTAACAATTGCTGGGGAAGATGCTTTAAAGGTCAATATACAATTTTAAATTTAATTAGTTATCTGCGTATTACTCTTTACGTATAAATTGTATACCTCATATACTGGACTCCACAAAAGTATTTGCATACCATTATTCTTATTAGAAGAAATTGCTGAAGGGGAATTTTCAACTGAAATATATTTATATCTTAAACGAACTAAATTTTGGGATACATATTGTTAATAGATACAAATATCTATATCATATACAGGGCTACTATAATATTCGCATAGTTTTCCGATTGTAGATGGGATAGCTGAAATTCGATTTCGAAATTAAACGGCGCATTTTTGTTACATTATTCTGAATGTGTTGGAAAGTATTTTATAATCCATGCTTGACGCATGATTTGTTCTTTCTTTTTTTTAACAATGGTCCGACAGAATATAAAAACAGTCACCTGTTGTAACCCTGAAATAAACAAATTATCAATCTATTACGCATTAAAACATTTTTAAATAGCGAATATGAATATCAAAAGCACTCATGTAAATTTTGGGATGATGAAAACAATGTTATTTTTTTATTTCGAGGTAAAAGAAAAATGCATAATTGTGTCATAATGGCGCAGCTTTCATTGATTTTTAATCACTTAGTTACCAAAAATCAAAGCTTTAATTAATAATTTCATAATTTCATTATCTTAATTGCATGTTACATTTAATTATAGGTATAAAATTTAGTTTTTCACTAATTTGAAAAGTTGAGTTAATCTTTAATTATAAATAATATTTGTTTTATAAATTATAGTCCTAAATCCTACAGCAAAAAACCGTAAGGTATAGAGCACAAGAAAAAAGTCCTTCCGGCAGTACCGGGAGGAAGAGGTAGCTGTCATATACCTTATTTATTTATTTAGTTAGTTAGTTTAAATTAAGTTATACAATTCAAACATACGAAGCTCAAATTAGTGGAACCCGATTATATAAGACTTAATACTAGTTTTTGTCGATACTGAATATTAATGGGAATTTTTAGAAATTATCCATCTTTTATTCAACCTGGTTATATTTTAAGCGATTTACAGGGTCGCCAAATTCCACGATATCATGAAGTGTATATCATTTTAAAACAATATGATGGATAAAACAAAGCAATGAGCTTGGTCGAAATCTTAATTCATGTGCACATGCACACTCACATCGAAATCGATTACTATATGTGAATGGTGTCGCGGGCAAATTAATTTTTTTTTTATGTCGCCCACATTAGAAAATCAAACTGCTATATCTCTGGCATTTTTTAAAATAAAAACAAAGCAAAAAATACTCCAGAATTCATTATTACAATCAAACACTTTAGAAAGAATCCTTTTTCAAATTTCTAATTTTTTGCTTGTACATCATTTTATACATTAAAGAAATTTTTGACAAACTTAAATGGCCGCCATTTTCAAACAAGATGGCGGATAAATTTGAACAGTGAACTCGGTCAAGACATTGGTATGTACTATGTAGACATGGAGTTATATCCAAATTAGTTTATAAATAAGCGTATTATCGCTTGACAGATTTCAGACCGTTTCAAAATGTCAACCACATTGGAAATTGCTATACACACACACACTGAAAGTGCTATAACTCAGCCATTTTTCAAGATATTGATAAATCAAAACTGCTCTGGAATTTTTGTATAAAGGTCAAACACACAAAAGAAAAATCTCTTTAATTTTTTTACTTTTTTGCATCTACTTTTAAAATTTAATTTTTTTTTAATTTTAATGTACCGTTAGTTTGAAACAAGACGGCAGACGGAACTGGCCTACGAACTCAGTCCAGACATCGGTATATACTATGTACGCACCAAGTTACATCCAAATCGGTTTATAAATACACGCGTTATCATATGATGAAAATCAGATTATTTCAAAATGCGAGCAACACTAGAAATTAAAAGTGCTATAACTCAGCCATTTTTTAAGATACAAACAAAACAAAAAATGCTCTGGAATCTTTGTATCAAGGTCAAATGCATAAAATAAAAATCTTTTACAATTTCTCACTTTTTTGTACCTAATTTTAAAGTTAAAATTTTTTAAAAATTTAAATGGTCGCCATTTTGTAACAAGACGGCGGATTGAACTGGCTAACGAACTCGGTCCAGGCTTCATTACGTTTTATGTACACACCAAATTACATCCAAATCGAATCATAAATACGCGTGTTATCACGTAACAAAAATCAGATCGTTTCAAAATTCAGATCGTATGTCAGCCATACTAAAAATTCAAAGTGCTATAACTCACTTAATTTTTTAAATATTGACGAAATAAAAAGTGTTCTGGAATTGCTGTTTTATGTTCTAACAGATAAAAGAAAGATATTTTTCAACTTTTAATTATTTCGAATTTAATTTTAAATTTTAAATTTTTTTAAAATTTTAAATGGCCACCATTTTGTAACAAAATGGCGGATGATGCTGGCCGACAAACTCGGTCGAGACATTTGTATGTACTATGTATATACCAAGTTTCATTCAAATCGGTTCATAAATAGGAAAGTTACAGCATGACAAATATCAGATACATATATATATATATATAATCATTTGAACGGAGGGTGGTTTTGGGGTCTGGGGGTCATGATATTTGAAAATATACCAAAACTTTCCGGAAGTTCTTTCCTCCGGACGGCTGCAATAGGTAGCTTTTGACTTTTTGTAATGAAAGCTACCTAAAAGTTTATTTTATGGAAGAGTAGAAATAGATGTGAAGTGGTGCATACACTGTAAAAAAAAAAGGGTCGATCTACTAAAAAAACTTTAGTGATCCTTGTAATTACTAAAAAATTTTTAGTAATCTTAGTCGGTTACTAGAAAATCTGTAAGAATTACTAGAAAAAAGTTAGCAATGGATAGAGTTAATAGTTTTACATTTTTAATAGTTATTACTAAAACTCAGTTGGTGTAGCCTTGATAGCATAGTCGTTATAGTAACGGATTCCAGGCTAAGAGGTCCCGGGTTCGACACCGTCAAATACGTCCCGAATGTATGTAGTGTAAGTAGTCGTTAACAAAGGGCTTATGAAAATCCTGTCAGAGCAAGTAGCATTTTTGGTGCTGCCATCTATTGCGGTTTTGCCGAAAATCTATCGCTTCAGAAGATTGGATGCAGCTCCTGTCCTTCGGGCGCACGTAAAGGTTATTAAAAACAATTTTGGAGCTATTACTAAAATTTTCTTGGTGGCTCATACTAAAAATTTTTAAGTTAGTTATACAAAAAATTATTTTGTTCAGTTTACAAAAGAAATGCTTGTTTCACTTGCAAAAAAAAAGTTTGTAATGGTTGCTAAAAAATACTGTGGAATACAAATTTACTAAAGAATTTTTAGTAAACTCTTGAATTTTTTTTTACAGTGTAAGCTAAAATTTAATACCACAAGTGATTGCCTTGTAGGTTTATGATTGTGTTTTCCTGCTCCCAGTTTTCCTTGTTTTTATATCTTTTATTGTAGGACAAACACAAGAATAAACCTACGAAGCAACCTCTAGTGATATTAATTTTGGACTTACATAATTCCGTAAACATATATTGTTAGATTCCCCTATTTCTACTCTTCCATAAAAAGTTTTTTCTTGAGCTCCATACCTTAAGTTTTTGTGCTGTCAGCTTTTAGACTATTAATCCAGTCAATATATGCTTCATTATTAATTGTAATTATTTTTATAAGTTTATTATAACTTTCATCTAACAGTCCTTTTAAACATCTTCATTCTTCGATTTTATCGGCTCATATAGTATTTAAACTTACAATAAAGAAGTAAAAAAAGTATTTTTATAAATGTATAATATTGTAAATTTTTAGTAAATATCTGTTTAACCGACAAACTTTACTTTGGGAAACGTATTGCTCAATAATATTTGACATCTTTGAAAATAACTCAACGGTAAAGTAAGATTTTAGAAAAGTTTCACAAAATAGAACAAATAATAAAACATTTAGTTAAACTCTGTCCTCCTAAGTAAAGAAAAACATATAGAAAGAGATTATATCTCACGATAGCAAAATTCACTTGGTCTTACGCCAGTAAGCTAGAACAAATACAAATGTTCTTTCTATAAACGGCAACTGGACATTTCCTGTTTTGCGGAAAGTTCTAGAAATGCTTAGGTCTGAAATAAGAATGCTCACAAAGCATTTTCTTAATCTTCTTAGAAACAGAGAAAATCATGTTTCTGGAATATTTCTGTATAAAATTTTAGTTCGAAGAATTCTGAGCTTCTAATTTAGGATTAAATTTATAAAAGTTACATTGTTTCAGAAATATTTTACAATAAAGTCTGAGATTTAATATTTTTCCTTTTTGTAGTCACCACTTATAACACACTTTAATTCCTTTACACTTCTTTGACTTTGGGGAAAGTAAAGATCAGTTATATTTCACACTTTTGTAAATAAATCAACAGTAAAATAACTTTTTGTAAAGTTTCACAAAATAGAGCAAAAAATGAACCACTTAGGTAAATTCTGCTGCACTGAGTAAAGCGAAACACACAGAAAGAGAATATATCTCGCTATAGCAATTTTCATATGGTAGTAAGTTAGAACCAGTAAGTTAGAGCCAGTCAGAACAAATATAAATGTTCTTTCTATAAACGACAACTCTACTTTTCCTGTTTTGAGGAAAGTATTAGAAGTGCTCAGATCTGAAATAAGAATGCTCACAAAGCATTTTCTTTATCTTCTTAGAAACAGAGAAAATTATGTTACTGAAACTTTTTTGTATAAAATTTTAGTTCGAAGAATTCTGAGCTTCTGATTTAAGATTAAATTTATAAAAATTACATTATTTCAGAAATATTTTAGAATAAAGTCTGAGATTTAACATTTCTTTCCTTTTGTAGCCACCATTTTTAACATACTTTAATTTTATATGCATTTGAATGCAAAACTATTTTATAAATGAATTCTAAATAAAAATGGAACTTTTTCTATGATCATTTTTATTATAAATCTATAATATTGTAAATTTTTTGTAAGTTTCTGTTTAACAGACAAACTTGACTTTGGGAAACGTGAAGCTCAATTATATTTGACACCTTCATAAATAAATCAAGTTAAAATAAGATTTTAGAAAAGTTTTCTAAACTACTTAGGTAAACTCTGCTGCACTAAGTAAAGAGAAACATATAGTAAAGGGATTATATATCTCTCGATAGCAAAATTCACATGGCTTTACACCAATGAGCTAGAACAAATATAAATGTTCTTTCTATAAACGACAACTAGACTTTTTCCTATTTTGCGGAAAGTTTTAGAAGTGATCAGGTCTGAAATAAGAATGCTCACAAAGTATTTTATTAATCTTCTTAGAAACAGGGAAAATCATGTTACTGAAACATTTCTGTATAAAATTTTAGTTCGGAGAATTCTCAACTCCTGATTTAAGATTAAATTTATAAAAGTTACGTTGTTTTAGAAACATTTCACAGTAAAGTCTGGGACTTTATACTTTCCCTTTTTGTAGTAACCGTTTATAACACACTTTAATTTTACAAGTATTTTAGCATAAAAAATATTTTATAGTTGAATACTAGATTGGTTGCATAGGGTTTAATGGCGCAAAATCCCTTTTGGGACATGCTGCGCCAAAGTTGAATACTAAATAAAAATTGAATTTTTGAACACTTTTGTAAATTCCTGAATATTTGACACCTTTGTAATTAACTGAATATTTAACACCTTTTAAATTCCTGAATATTTGACACCTTTGTAGTTAACTGAATAGTTGATACCTATTTAAATAATTGAATATTTGACATCTTTCTAAATAAATCAATTGTAAAATAAGATTATAGAAAAGT